>CM048842.1:34916142-35341509 GCA_026545765.1 Plantago major
TCGACTCCTTTAGTGTGTAGCTTCACTCTCAAGTAGATTTATACGTTTGTTGTTCATCCCTCTCCTTTACTGTGTTGTTATCTCTCAAGAAGAGTTGTTCGTTTGTTGTCAATTCAACTACTTTTGTGTGTTGTTTTTATCTCTCAAGAAGAGTTGTTCGATTGTTGTCTATCCCACTCCATAAGTGTGTTCCTTAACTCTCAAGTAGATTTATACGTTTGTTGTTCATCCCTCTCCTTTAGTGTGTTGTTTTTATCTCTCAAGTAGTGTTGTTCGATTGTTGTCTATCCCACTCCTTTAGTGTGTAGCTTCACTCTCAAGTAGATTTATACGTTTGTTGTTCATCCCTCTCCTTTAGTGTGTAGCTTCACTCTCAAGTAGATTTATACGTTTGTTGTTCATCCCTCTCCTTTAGTGTGTTGTTTTTATCTCTCAAGTAGTGTTGTTCGATTGTTGTCTATCCCACTCGTTCAGTGTGTAGCTTAACTCTCAAGTAGATTTATACGTTTGTTGTTCATCCCTCTCCTTTAGTGTGTTGTTTTTATCTCTCAAGAAGAGTTGTTCGTTTGTTGTCAATTCAACTACTTTTGTGTGTTGTTTTTATCTCTCAAGAAGAGTTGTTCAATTGTTGTCTATCCCACTCCATAAGTGTGTTCCTTAACTCTCAAGTAGATTTATACGTTTGTTGTTCATCCCTCTCCTTTAGTGTGTTGTTTTTATCTCTCTAGTAGAGTTGTTCGATTGTTGTCTATCCCACTCCTTTAGTGTGTAGCTTCACTCTCAAGTAGATTTATACGTTTGTGTTCATCCCTCTCCTTTAGTGTGTTGTTTTTATCTCTCAAGTAGTGTTGTTCGATTGTTGTCTATCCGACTCCTTTAGTGTGTAGCTTCACTCTCAAGTAGATTTATACGTTTGTTGTTCATCCCTCTCCTTTACTGTGTTGTTTTTATCTCTCAAGATGAGTTGTTCGTTTGTTGTCAATTCAACTACTTTTATGTGTTGTTTTCATCTCTCAAGAAGAGTTGTTCGATTGTTGTCTATCCCACTCCATAAGTGTGTTCCTTAACTCTAAAGTAGATTTATACGTTTGTTGTTCATCCCTCTCCTTTAGTGTGTTGTTTTTATCTCTCAAGTAGTGTTGTTCGATTGTTGTCTATCCCACTCCTTTAGTGTGTAGCTTCACTCTCAAGTAGATTTATACGTTTGTTGTTCATCCCTCTCCTTTAGTGTGTTTTTATCTCTCAAAGAGTTCGTTTGTTGTCAATTCAACTACTTTTATGTGTTGTTTTTATCTCTCAAGAAGAGTTGTTCGATTGTTGTCTATCCCACTCCATAAGTGTGTAGCTTCACTCTCAAGTAGATTTATACGTTTGTTGTTCATCCCTCTCCTTTAGTGTGTTGTTTTTATCTCTCTAGTAGAGTTGTTCGATTGTTGTCTATCCCACTCCATAAGTGTGTTCCTTAACTCTCAAGTAGATTTATACGTTTGTTGTTCATCCCTCTCCTTTACTGTGTTGTTTTTATCTCTCAAGATGAGTTGTTCGTTTGTTGTCAATTCAACTACTTTTATGTGTTGTTTTCATCTCTCAAGAAGAGTTGTTCGATTGTTGTCTATCCGACTCCTTTAGTGTGTAGCTTCACTCTCAAGTAGATTTATACGTTTGTTGTTCATCCCTCTCCTTTACTGTGTTGTTATCTCTCAAGAAGAGTTGTTCGTTTGTTGTCAGTTCAACTACTTTTGTGTGTTTTTTTATCTCTCAAGAAGAGTTGTTCGATTGTTGTCTATCCCACTCCATAAGTGTGTTCCTTAACTCTCAAGTAGATTTATACGTTTGTTGTTCATCCCTCTCCTTTAGTGTGTTGTTTTTATCTCTCAAGTAGTGTTGTTCGATTGTTGTCTATCCCACTCCTTTAGTGTGTAGCTTAACTCTCAAGTAGATTTATACGTTTGTTGTTCATCCCTCTCCTTTAGTGTGTTGTTTTTATCTCTCAAGTAGAGTTGTTCGATTGTTGTCTATCCCACTCCTTTAGTGTGTTCCTTAACTCTCAAGTAGATTTATACGTTTGTTGTTCATCCCTCTCCTTTAGTGTGTTGTTTTTATCTCTCAAGAAGAGTTGTTCGATTGTTGTCTATCCCACTCCTTTAGTGTGTAGCTTAACTCTCAAGTAGATTTATACGTTTGTTGTTCATCCCTCTCCTTTAGTGTGTTGTTTTTATCTCTCAAGTAGTGTTGTTCGATTGTTGTCTATCCCACTCCTTTAGTGTGTAGCTTCACTCTCAAGTAGATTTATACGTTTGTTGTTCATCCCTCTCCTTTAGTGTGTTGTTATCTCTCAAGAAGAGTTGTTCGTTTGTTGTCAATTCAACTACTTTTGTGTGTTGTTTTTATCTCTCAAGAAGAGTTGTTCGATTGTTGTCTATCCCACTCCATAAGTGTGTTCCTTAACTCTCAAGTAGATTTATACGTTTGTTGTTCATCCCTCTCCTTTAGTGTGTTGTTTTTATCTCTCAAGTAGTGTTGTTCGATTGTTGTCTATCCCACTCCTTTAGTGTGTAGCTTCACTCTCAAGTAGATTTATACGTTTGTTGTTCATCCCTCTCCTTTAGTGTGTTGTTTTGTTCGATTGTTTTCTATCCCACTCGTTTAGTGTGTAGCTTAACTCTCAAGTAGATTTATACGTTTATTGTTCATCCCTCTCCTTTAGTGTGTTGTTTTTATCTCTCAAGAAGAGTTGTTCGTTTGTTGTCAATTCAACTACTTTTGTGTGTTGTTTTTATCTCTCAAGAAGAGTTGTTCGATTGTTGTCTATCCCACTCCATAAGTGTGTTCCTTAACTCTCAAGTAGATTTATACGTTTGTTGTTCATCCCTCTCCTTTAGTGTGTTGTTTTTATCTCTCTAGTAGAGTTGTTCGATTGTTGTCTATCCCACTCCTTCAGTGTGTAGCTAAACTCTCAAGTAGATTTATACGTTTGTTGTTCATCCCTCTCCTTTAGTGTGTTGTTTTTATCTCTCAAGTAGTGTTGTTCGATTGTTGTCTATCCCACTCCTTTAGTGTGTAGCTTCACTCTCAAGTAGATTTATACGTTTGTTGTTCATCCCTCTCCTTTACTGTGTTGTTTTTATCTCTCAAGAAGAGTTGTTCGTTTGTTGTCAATTCAACTACTTTTGTGTGTTGTTTTTATCTCTCAAGAAGAGTTGTTCGATTGTTGTCTATCCCACTCCATAAGTGTGTTCCTTAACTCTCAAGTAGATTTATACGTTTGTTGTTCATCCCTCTCCTTTAGTGTGTTGTTTTTATCTCTCAAGTAGTGTTGTTCGATTGTTGTCTATCCCACTCCTTTAGTGTGTAGCTTAACTCTCAAGTAGATTTATACGTTTATTGTTCATCCCTCTCCTTTAGTGTGTTCCTTAACTCTCAAGTAGATTCATACGTTTGTTGTTCATCCCTCTCCTTTAGTGTGTTGTTTTTATCTCTCAAGAAGAGTTGTTCGATTGTTGTCTATCCCACTCCTTTAGTGTGTTCCTTAACTCTCAAGTAGATTTATACGTTTGTTGTTCATCCCTCTCCTTTAGTGTGTTGTTTTTATCTCTCTAGTAGAGTTGTTCGATTGTTGTCTATCCCACTCGTTCAGTGTGTAGCTTAACTCTCAAGTAGATTTATACGTTTGTTGTTCATCCCTCTCCTTTAGTGTGTTGTTTTTATCTCTCAAGTAGTGTTGTTCGATTGTTGTCTATCCCACTCCTTTAGTGTGTAGCTTCACTCTCAAGTAGATTTATACGTTTGTTGTTCATCCCTCTCCTTTAGTGTGTTGTTTTTATCTCTCAAGAAGTGTTGTTCGTTTGTTGTCAGTTCAACTACTTTTGTGTGTTTTTTTATCTCTCAAGAAGAGTTGTTCGATTGTTGTCTATCCCACTCCATAAGTGTGTTCCTTAACTCTCAAGTAGATTTATACGTTTGTTGTTCATCCCTCTCCTTTAGTGTGTTGTTTTTATCTCTCAAGTAGTGTTGTTCGATTGTTGTCTATCCCACTCCTTTAGTGTGTAGCTTCACTCTCAAGTAGATTTATACGTTTGTTGTTCATCCCTCTCCTTTAGTGTGTTGTTTTTATCTCTCAAGTAGTGTTGTTCGATTGTTGTCTATCCCACTCGTTTAGTGTGTAGCTTAACTCTCAAGTAGATTTATACGTTTGTTGTTCATCCCTCTCCTTTAGTGTGTTGTTTTTATCTCTCTAGTAGAGTTGTTCGATTGTTGTCTATCCCACTCGTTCAGTGTGTAGCTTAACTCTCAAGTAGATTTATACGTTTGTTATTCATCCCTCTCCTTTAGTGTGTTGTTTTTATCTCTCAAGTAGTGTTGTTCGATTGTTGTCTATCCGACTCCTTTAGTGTGTAGCTTCACTCTCAAGTAGATTTATACGTTTGTTGTTCATCCCTCTCCTTTACTGTGTTGTTATCTCTCAAGAAGAGTTGTTCGTTTGTTGTCAATTCAACTACTTTTGTGTGTTGTTTTTATCTCTCAAGAAGAGTTGTTCGATTGTTGTCTATCCCACTCCATAAGTGTGTTCCTTAACTCTCAAGTAGATTTATACGTTTGTTGTTCATCCCTCTCCTTTAGTGTGTTGTTTTTATCTCTCAAGTAGTGTTGTTCGATTGTTGTCTATCCCACTCCTTTAGTGTGTAGCTTCACTCTCAAGTAGATTTATACGTTTGTTGTTCATCCCTCTCCTTTAGTGTGTTGTTTTTATCTTCCAAGAAGAGTTGTTCGTTTGTTGTCAATTCAACTACTTTTGTGTGTTTTTTTTATCTCTCAAGAAGAGTTGTTCGATTGTTGTCTATCCCACTCCATAAGTGTGTTCCTTAACTCTCAAGTAGATTTATACGTTTGTTGTTCATCCCTCTCCTTTAGTGTGTTGTTTTTATCTCTCAAGTAGTGTTGTTCGATTGTTGTCTATCCGATCCTTTAGTGTGTAGCTTTACTCTCAAGTAGATTTATACGTTTGTTGTTCATCCCTCTCCTTCCGTGTGTAGCTTCACTCTCAAGTAGATTTATACGTTTGTTGTTTATCCCTCTCCTTTAGTGTGTTGTTTTTATCTCTCAAGTAGTGTTGTTCGATTGTTGTCTATCCGACTCCTTTAGTGTGTAGCTTCACTCTCAAGTAGATTTATACGTTTGTTGTTCATCCCTCTCCTTTACTGTGTTGTTTTTATCTCTCAAGAAGAGTTGTTCGTTTGTTGTCAATTCAACTACTTTTGTGTGTTGTTTTTATCTCTCAAGAAGAGTTGTTCGATTGTTGTCTATCCCACTCCATAAGTGTGTTCCTTAACTCTCAAGTAGATTTATACGTTTGTTGTTCATCCCTCTCCTTTAGTGTGTTGTTTTTATCTCTCAAGTAGTGTTGTTCGATTGTTGTCTATCCCACTCGTTTAGTGTGTAGCTTCACTCTCAAGTAGATTTATACGTTTGTTGTTCATCCCTCTCCTTTAGTGTGTTGTTTTTATCTCTCAAGTAGTGTTGTTCGATTGTTGTCTATCCGACTCCTTTAGTGTGTAGCTTCACTCTCAAGTAGATTTATACGTTTGTTGTTCATCCCTCTCCTTTAGTGTGTTGTTTTTATCTCTCAAGAAGAGTTGTTCGTTTGTTGTCAATTCAACTACTTTTGTGTGTTGTTTTCATCTCTCAAGAGTTGTTGTATTGTTGTCTATCCCACTCCATAAGTGTGTTCCTTAACTCTCAAGTAGATTTATACGTTTGTTGTTCATCCCTCTCCTTTAGTGTGTTGTTTTTATCTCTCAAGAAGAGTTGTTCGTTTGTTGTCAATTCAACTACTTTTGTGTGTTGTTTTTATCTCTCAAGTAGTGTTGTTCGATTGTTGTCTATCCCACTCCATAAGTGTGTTCCTTAACTCTCAAGTAGATTTATACGTTTGTTGTTCATCCCTCTCCTTTAGTGTGTTGTTTTTATCTCTCAAGAAGAGTTGTTCGATTGTTGTCTATCCCACTCCATAAGTGTGTTCCTTAACTCTCAAGTAGATTTATACGTTTGTTGTTCATCCCTCTCCTTTAGTGTGTTGTTTTTATCTCTCTAGTAGAGTTGTTCGATTGTTGTCTATCCCACTAATTCAGTGTGTAGCTTAACTCTCAAGTAGATTTATACGTTTGTTATTCATCCCTCTCCTTTAGTGTGTTGTTTTTATCTCTCAAGTAGTGTTGTTCGATTGTTGTCTATCCGATTCCTTTAGTGTGTAGCTTCACTCTCAAGTAGATTTATACGTTTGTTGTTCATCCCTCTCCTTTACTGTGTTGTTTTTATCTCTCAAGAAGAGTTGTTCGTTTGTTGTCAATTCAACTACTTTTGTGTGTTGTTTTTATCTCTCAAGAAGAGTTGTTCGATTGTTGTCTATCCCACTCCATAAGTGTGTTCCTTAACTCTCAAGTAGATTTATACGTTTGTTGTTCATCCCTCTCCTTTAGTGTGTTGTTTTTATCTCTCAAGTAGTGTTGTTCGATTGTTGTCTATCCCACTCGTTTAGTGTGTAGCTTCACTCTCAAGTAGATTTATACGTTTGTTGTTCATCCCTCTCCTTTAGTGTGTTGTTTTTATCTCTCAAGTAGTGTTGTTCGATTGTTGTCTATCCCACTCGTTTAGTGTGTAGCTTAACTCTCAAGTAGATTTATACGTTTGTTGTTCATCCCTCTCCTTTAGTGTGTTGTTTTTATCTCTCAAGTAGAGTTGTTCGATTGTTGTCTATCCCACTCGTTCAGTGTGTAGCTTAACTCTCAAGTAGATTTATACGTTTGTTGTTCATCCCTCTCCTTTAGTGTGTTGTTTTTATCTCTCAAGTAGTGTTGTTCGATTGTTGTCTATCCCACTCCTTTAGTGTGTAGCTTCACTCTCAAGTAGATTTATACGTTTGTTGTTCATCCCTCTCCTTTACTGTGTTGTTTTTATCTCTCAAGAAGAGTTGTTCGTTTGTTGTCAATTCAACTACTTTTTTGTGTTGTTTTTATCTCTCAAGAAGAGTTGTTCGATTGTTGTCTATCCCACTCCATAAGTGTGTTCCTTAACTCTCAAGTAGATTTATACGTTTGTTGTTCATCCCTCTCCTTTAGTGTGTTGTTTTTATCTCTCAAGTAGTGTTGTTCGATTGTTGTCTATCCCACTCCTTTAGTGTGTAGCTTCACTCTCAAGTAGATTTATACGTTTGTTGTTCATCCCTCTCCTTTAGTGTGTTGTTTTTATCTCTCAAGAAGAGTTGTTCGTTTGTTGTCAATTCAACTACTTTTGTGTGTTGTTTTTATCTCTCAAGAAGAGTTGTTCGATTGTTGTCTATCCCACTCCATAAGTGTGTTCCTTAACTCTCAAGTAGATTTATACGTTTGTTGTTCATCCCTCTCCTTTAGTGTGTTGTTTTTATCTCTCTAGTAGAGTTGTTCGATTGTTGTCTATCCCACTCGTTCAGTGTGTAGCTTAACTCTCAAGTAGATTTATACGTTTGTTATTCATCCCTCTCCTTTAGTGTGTTGTTTTTATCTCTCAAGTAGTGTTGTTCGATTGTTGTCTATCCGACTCCTTTAGTGTGTAGCTTCACTCTCAAGTAGATTTATACGTTTGTTGTTCATCCCTCTCCTTTACTGTGTTGTTATCTCTCAAGAAGAGTTGTTCGTTTGTTGTCAATTCAACTACTTTTGTGTGTTGTTTTTATCTCTCAAGAAGAGTTGTTCGATTGTTGTCTATCCCACTCCATAAGTGTGTTCCTTAACTCTCAAGTAGATTTATACGTTTGTTGTTCATCCCTCTCCTTTAGTGTGTTGTTTTTATCTCTCAAGTAGTGTTGTTCGATTGTTGTCTATCCCACTCGTTTAGTGTGTAGCTTAACTCTCAAGTAGATTTATACGTTTGTTGTTCATCCCTCTCATTTAGTGTGTTGTTTTTATCTCTCAAGTAGTGTTGTTCGATTGTTGTCTATCCCACTCCTTTAGTGTGTAGCTTCACTCTCAAGTAGATTTATACGTTTGTTGTTCATCCCTCTCCTTTACTGTGTTGTTTTTATCTCTCAAGAAGAGTTGTTCGTTTGTTGTCAATTCAACTACTTTTATGTGTTGTTTTTATCTCTCAAGAAGAGTTGTTCGATTGTTGTCTATCCCACTCCATAAGTGTGTTCCTTAACTCTAAAGTAGATTTATACGTTTGTTGTTCATCCCTCTCCTTTAGTGTGTTGTTTTTATCTCTCAAGTAGTGTTGTTCGATTGTTGTCTATCCCTCTCCTTTAGTGTGTTGTTCGATTGTTGTCTATCCCACTCCATAAGTGTGTTCCTTAACTCTCAAGTAGATTTATACGTTTGTTGTTCATCCCTCTCCTTTAGTGTGTTGTTTTTATCTCTCAAGAAGAGTTGTTCGATTGTTGTCTATCCCACTCCATAAGTGTGTTCCTTAACTCTCAAGTAGATTTATACGTTTGTTGTTCATCCCTCTCCTTTAGTGTGTTGTTTTTATCTCTCTAGTAGAGTTGTTCGATTGTTGTCTATCCCACTCGTTCAGTGTGTAGCTTAACTCTCAAGTAGATTTATACGTTTGTTATTCATCCCTCTCCTTTAGTGTGTTGTTTTTATCTCTCAAGTAGTGTTGTTCGATTGTTGTCTATCCGATTCCTTTAGTGTGTAGCTTCACTCTCAAGTAGATTTATACGTTTGTTGTTCATCCCTCTCCTTTACTGTGTTGTTTTTATCTCTCAAGAAGAGTTGTTCGTTTGTTGTCAATTCAACTACTTTTGTGTGTTGTTTTTATCTCTCAAGAAGAGTTGTTCGATTGTTGTCTATCCCACTCCATAAGTGTGTTCCTTAACTCTCAAGTAGATTTATACGTTTGTTGTTCATCCCTCTCCTTTAGTGTGTTGTTTTTATCTCTCAAGTAGTGTTGTTCGATTGTTGTCTATCCCACTGCTTTAGTGTGTAGCTTCACTCTCAAGTAGATTTATACGTTTGTTGTTCATCCCTCTCCTTTAGTGTGTTGTTTTTATCTCTCAAGTAGTGTTGTTCGATTGTTGTCTATCCGACTCCTTTAGTGTGTAGCTTCACTCTCAAGTAGATTTATACGTTTGTTGTTCATCCCTCTCCTTTAGTGTGTTGTTTTTATCTCACTAGTAGAGTTGTTCGATTGTTGTCTATCCAACTACTTTTATGTGTTATTTTTATCTCTCAAGAAGAGTTGTTCGATTGTTGTCTATCCCACTCCATAAGTGTGTTCCTTAACTCTCAAGTAGATTTATACGTTTGTTGTTCATCCCTCTCCTTTAGTGTGTTGTTTTTATCTCTCAAGTAGAGTTGTTGTCAATTCAACCACTTTTGTTTGTTGTTTTTATCTCTCAAGAAGAGTTGTTCGATTGTTGTCTATCCCACTCCATAAGTGTGTTCCTTAACTCTCAAGTAGATTTATACGTTTGTTGTTCATCCCTCTCCTTTAGTGTGTTGTTTTTATCTCTCAAGTAGTGTTGTTCGATTGTTGTCTATCCCACTCCTTTAGTGTGTAGCTTCACTCTCAAGTAGATTTATACGTTTGTTATTCATCCCTCTCATTTAGTGTGTTGTTTTTATCTCTCAAGTTGTGTTGTTCGATTGTTGTCTATCCGACTCCTTTAGTGTGTAGCTTCAGTCTCAAGTAAATTTATACGTTTGTTGTTCATCCCTCTCCTTTACTGTGTTGTTTTTATCTTCAAGGAGAGTTGTTTGTTTGTTGTCAATTCAACTACTTTTGTGTGTTGTTTTTATCTCTCAAGAAGAGTTGTTCGATTGTTGTCTATCCCACTCCATAAGTGTGTTCCTTAACTCTCAAGTAGATTTATACGTTTGTTGTTCATCCCTCTCCTTTAGTGTGTTGTTTTTATCTCTCAAGTAGTGTTGTTCGATTGTTGTCTATCCCACTCCTTTAGTGTGTAGCTTCACTCTCAAGTAGATTTATACGTTTGTTGTTCATCCCTCTCCTTTACTGTGTTGTTTTTATCTCTCAAGAAGAGTTGTTCGTTTGTTGTCAATTCAACTACTTTTGTGTGTTGTTTTTATCTCTCAAGAAGAGTTGTTCGATTGTTGTCTATCCCACTCCATAAGTGTGTAGCTTCACTCTCAAGTAGATTTATACGTTTGTTGTTCATCCCTCTCCTTTAGTGTGTTGTTTTTATCTCTCAAGTAGTGTTGTTCGATTGTTGTCTATCCCACTCCTTTAGTGTGTAGCTTCACTCTCAAGTAGATTTATACGTTTGTTGTTCATCCCTCTCCTTTAGTGTTGTTATCTCTCAAGAAGAGTTGTTCGTTTGTTGTCAATTCAACTACTTTTGTGTGTTGTTTTTATCTCTCAAGAAGAGTTGTTCGATTGTTGTCTATCCCACTCCATAAGTGTGTTCCTTAACTCTCAAGTAGATTTATACGTTTGTTGTTCATCCCTCTCCTTTAGTGTGTTGTTTTTATCTCTCAAGAAGAGTTGTTCGTTTGTTGTCAATTCAACTACTTTTGTGTGTTGTTTTTATCTCTCAAGAAGAGTTGTTCAATTGTTGTCTATCCCACTCCATAAGTGTGTTCCTTAACTCTCAAGTAGATTTATACGTTTGTTGTTCATCCCTCTCCTTTAGTGTGTTGTTTTTATCTCTCAAGTAGTGTTGTTCGATTGTTGTCTATCCCACTCCTTTAGTGTGTAGCTTCACTCTCAAGTAGATTTATACGTTTGTTGTTCATCCCTCTCCTTTACTGTGTTGTTTTTATCTCTCAAGAAGAGTTGTTCGTTCGTTGTCAGTTCAACTACTTTTTTGTGTGTTTTTTTTATCTCTCAAGAAGAGTTGTTCGATTGTTGTCTATCCCACTCCGTAAGTGTGTTCCTTAACTCTCAAGTAGATTTATACGTTTGTTGTTCATCCCTCTCCTTTAGTGTGTTGTTTTTATCTCTCTAGTGTTGTTCGATTGTTGTCTATCCCACTCCTTTAGTGTGTAGCTTCACTCTCAAGTAGATTTATACGTTTGTTGTTCATCCCTCTCCTTTAGTGTGTTGTTTTTATCTCTCAAGTAGTGTTGTTCGATTGTTGTCTATCCCACTCGTTTAGTGTGTAGCTTAACTCTCAAGTAGATTTATACGTTTGTTGTTCATCCCTCTCCTTTAGTGTGTTGTTTTTATCTCTCAAGAAGAGTTGTTCGATTGTTGTCTATCCCACTCCATAAGTGTGTTCCTTAACTCTCAAGTAGATTTATACGTTTGTTGTTCATCCCTCTCCTTTAGTGTGTTGTTTTTATCTCTCAAGTAGTGTTGTTCGATTGTTGTCTATCCCACTCCTTTAGTGTGTAGCTTCACTCTCAAGTAGATTTATACGTTTGTTGTTCATCCCTCTCCTTTACTGTGTTGTTTTTATCTCTCAAGAAGAGTTGTTCGTTTGTTGTCAATTCAACTACTTTTGTGTGTTGTTTTCATCTCTCAAGAAGAGTTGTTCGATTGTTGTCTATCCCACTCCATAAGTGTGTTCCTTAACTCTCAAGTAGATTTATACGTTTGTTGTTCATCCCTCTCCTTTAGTGTGTTGTTTTTATCTCTCAAGTAGTGTTGTTCGATTGTTGTCTATCCCACTCCTTTAGTGTGTAGCTTCACTCTCAAGTAGATTTATACGTTTGTTGTTCATCCCTCTCCTTTAGTGTGTTGTTTTTATCTCTCAAGTAGTGTTGTTCGATTGTTGTCTATCCGACTCCTTTAGTGTGTAGCTTCACTCTCAAGTAGATTTATACGTTTGTTGTTCATCCCTCTCCTTTACTGTGTTGTTTTTATCTCTCAAGAAGAGTTGTTCGTTTGTTGTCAATTCAACTACTTTTGTGTGTTGTTTTCATCTCTCAAGAAGAGTTGTTCGATTGTTGTCTATCCCACTCCATAAGTGTGTTCCTTAACTCTCAAGTAGATTTATACGTTTGTTGTTCATCCCTCTCCTTTAGTGTGTTGTTTTTATCTCTCAAGTAGTGTTGTTCGATTGTTGTCTATCCCACTCCTTTAGTGTGTAGCTTCACTCTCAAGTAGATTTATACGTTTGTTGTTCATCCCTCTCCTTTCGTGTGTAGCTTCACTGTCAAGTAGATTTATACGTTTGTTGTTCATCCCTCTCCTTTAGTGTGTTGTTTTTATCTCTCAAGAAGAGTTGTTCGATTGTTGTCTATCCCACTCCATAAGTGTGTAGCTTAACTCTCAAGTAGATTTATACGTTTGTTGTTCATCCCTCTCCTTTAGTGTGTTGTTTTTATCTCTCAAGTAGTGTTGTTCGATTGTTGTCTATCCCACTCCTTTAGTGTGTAGCTTCACTCTCAAGTAGATTTATACGTTTGTTGTTCATCCCTCTCCTTTACTGTGTTGTTATCTCTCAAGAAGAGTTGTTCGTTTGTTGTCAATTCAACTACTTTTGTGTGTTGTTTTTATCTCTCAAGAAGAGTTGTTCGATTGTTGTCTATCCCACTCCATAAGTGTGTTCCTTAACTCTCAAGTAGATTTATACGTTTGTTGTTCATCCCTCTCCTTTAGTGTGTTGTTTTTATCTCTCAAGAAGAGTTGTTCGTTTGTTGTCAATTCAACTACTTTTGTGTGTTGTTTTTATCTCTCAAGAAGAGTTGTTCGATTGTTGTCTATCCCACTCCATAAGTGTGTTCCTTAACTCTCAAGTAGATTTATACGTTTGTTGTTCATCCCTCTCCTTTAGTGTGTTGTTTTTATCTCTCAAGTAGTGTTGTTCGATTGTTGTCTATCCCACTCCTTTAGTGTGTAGCTTCACTCTCAAGTAGATTTATACGTTTGTTGTTCATCCCTCTCCTTTACTGTGTTGTTTTTATCTCTCAAGAAGAGTTGTTCGTTTGTTGTCAATTCAACTACTTTTGTGTGTTGTTTTTATCTCTCAAGAAGAGTTGTTCGATTGTTGTCTATCCCACTCCATAAGTGTGTTCCTTAACTCTCAAGTAGATTTATACGTTTGTTGTTCATCCCTCTCCTTTAGTGTGTTGTTTTTATCTCTCAAGTAGTGTTGTTCGATTGTTGTCTATCCCACTCCTTTAGTGTGTAGCTTCACTCTCAAGTAGATTTATACGTTTGTTGTTCATCCCTCTCCTTTAGTGTGTTGTTTTTATCTCTCAAGTAGTGTTGTTCGATTGTTGTCTATCCCACTCCTTTAGTGTGTAGCTTCACTCTCAAGTAGATTTATACATTTGTTGTTCATCCCTCTCCTTTAGTGTGTTGTTTTTGTCTTCCAAGAAGAGTTGTTCGTTTGTTGTCAATTAAACTAGTTTTGTGTGTTGTTTTTATCTCTCAAGAAGAGTTGTTCGATTGTTGTCTATCCCACTCCATAAGTGTGTTCCTTAACTCTCAAGTAGATTTATACGTTTGTTGTTCATCCCTCTCCTTTAGTGTGTTGTTCGTTTGTTGTCAATTCAACTAGTTTTGTGTGTTGTTTTTATCTCTCAAGAAGAGTTGTTCGATTGTTGTCTATCCCACTCCATAAGTGTGTTCCTTAACTCTCAAGTAGATTTATACGTTTGTTGTTCATCCCTCTCCTTTAGTGTGTTGTTTTTATCTCTCAAGTAGTGTTGTTCGATTGTTGTCTATCCGACTCCTTTAGTGTGTAGCTTCACTCTCAAGTAGATTTATACGTTTGTTGTTCATCCCTCTCCTTTACTGTGTTGTTTTTATCTCTCAAGAAGAGTTGTTCGTTTGTTGTCAATTCAACTACTTTTGTGTGTTGTTTTTATCTCTCAAGAAGAGTTGTTCGATTGTTGTCTATCCCACTCCATAAGTGTGTTCCTTAACTCTCAAGTAGATTTATACGTTTGTTGTTCATCCCTCTCCTTTAGTGTGTGTTGTTTTCATCTCTCAAGTAGTGTTGTTCGATTGTTGTCTATCCCACTCCTTTAGTGTGTAGCTTCACTCTCAAGTAGATTTATACGTTTGTTGTTCATCCCTCTCCTTTAGTGTGTTGTTTTTATCTCTCAAGTAGTGTTGTTCGATTGTTGTCTATCCACTCGTTTAGTGTGTAGCTTCACTCTCAAGTAGATTTATACGTTTGTTGTTCATCCCTCTCCTTTACTGTGTTGTTTTTATCTCTCAAGAAGAGTTGTTCGTTTGTTGTCAATTCAACTACTTTTGTGTGTTGTTTTTATCTCTCAAGAAGAGTTGTTCGATTGTTGTCTATCCCACTCCATAAGTGTGTTCCTTAACTCTCAAGTAGATTTATACGTTTGTTGTTCATCCCTCTCCTTTAGTGTGTTGTTTTATCTCTCTCAAGTAGTGTTGTTCGATTGTTGTCTATCCCACTCCTTTAGTGTGTAGCTTCACTCTCAAGTAGATTTATACGTTTGTTGTTCATCCCTCTCCTTTAGTGTGTTTTTATCTCTCAACAAGAGTTGTTCGTTTGTTGTCAATTCAACTACTTTTGTGTGTTGTTTTTATCTCTCAAGAAGAGTTGTTCGATTGTTGTCTATCCCACTCCATAAGTGTGTTCCTTAACTCTCAAGTAGATTTATACGTTTGTTGTTCATCCCTCTCCTTTAGTGTGTTGTTTTTATCTCTCTAGTAGAGTTGTTCGATTGTTGTCTATCCCACTCGTTCAGTGTGTAGCTTAACTCTCAAGTAGATTTATACGTTTGTTGTTCATCCCTCTCCTTTAGTGTGTTGTTTTTATCTCTCAAGTAGTGTTGTTCGATTGTTGTCTATCCGACTCCTTTAGTGTGTAGCTTCACTCTCAAGTAGATTTATACGTTTGTTGTTCATCCCTCTCCTTTACTGTGTTGTTATCTCTCAAGAAGAGTTGTTCGTTTGTTGTCAATTCAACTACTTTTGTGTGTTGTTTTTATCTCTCAAGAAGAGTTGTTCGATTGTTGTCTATCCCACTCCATAAGTGTGTTCCTTAACTCTCAAGTAGATTTATACGTTTGTTGTTCATCCCTCTCCTTTAGTGTGTGTTGTTTTTATCTCTCAAGTAGAGTTGTTCGATTGTTGTCTATCCCACTCCATAAGTGTGTAGCTTAACTCTCAAGTAGATTTATACGTTTGTTGTTCATCCCTCTCCTTTAGTGTGTTGTTTTTATCTCTCAAGTAGTGTTGTTCGATTGTTGTCTATCCCACTCCTTTAGTGTGTAGCTTCACTCTCAAGTAGATTTATACGTTTGTTGTTCATCCCTCTCCTTTAGTGTGTTGTTCGTTTGTTGTCAATTCAACTAGTTTTGTGTGTTGTTTTTATCTCTCAAGAAGAGTTGTTCGATTGTTGTCTATCCCACTCCATAAGTGTGTTCCTTAACTCTCAAGTAGATTTATACATTTGTTGTTCATCCCTCTCCTTTAGTGTGTTGTTTTTATCTCTCAAGAAGAGTTGTTCGTTTGTTGTCAATTCAACTACTTTTGTGTGTTGTTTTTATCTCTCAAGAAGAGTTGTTCGATTGTTGTCTATCCCACTCCATAAGTGTGTTCCTTAACTCTCAAGTAGATTTATACGTTTGTTGTTCATCCCTCTCCTTTAGTGTGTTGTTTTTATCTCTCAAGTAGTGTTGTTCGATTGTTGTCTATCCCACTCCTTTAGTGTGTAGCTTCACTCTCAAGTAGATTTATACGTTTGTTGTTCATCCCTCTCCTTTAGTGTGTTGTTTTTATCTCTCAAGTAGTGTTGTTCGATTGTTGTCTATCCGACTCCTTTAGTGTGTAGCTTCACTCTCAAGTAGATTTATACGTTTGTTGTTCATCCCTCTCCTTTACTGTGTTGTTATCTCTCAAGAAGAGTTGTTCGTTTGTTGTCAATTCAACTACTTTTGTGTGTTGTTTTTATCTCTCAAGAAGAGTTGTTCGATTGTTGTCTATCCCACTCCATAAGTGTGTTCCTTAACTCTCAAGTAGATTTATACGTTTGTTGTTCATCCCTCTCCTTTAGTGTGTTGTTTTTATCTCTCAAGTAGTGTTGTTCGATTGTTGTCTATCCCACTCCTTTAGTGTGTAGCTTCACTCTCAAGTAGATTTATACGTTTGTTGTTCATCCCTCTCCTTTACTGTGTTGTTATCTCTCAAGAAGAGTTGTTCGTTTGTTGTTCATCCCTCTCCTTTAGTGTGTTGTTTTTATCTCTCAAGAAGAGTTGTTCGATTGTTGTCTATCCCACTCCATAAGTGTATTCTTAACTCTCAAGTAGATTTATACGTTTGTTGTTCATCCCTCTCCTTTAGTGTGTTGTTTTTATCTCTCAAGTAGTGTTGTTCGATTGTTGTCTATCCGATCCTTTAGTGTGTAGCTTTACTCTCAAGTAGATTTATACGTTTGTTGTTCATCCCTCTCCTTTAGTGTGTTGTTTTTATCTTCCAAGAAGAGTTATTCGTTTGTTGTCAATTCAACTAGTTTTGTGTGTTGTTTTTATCTCTCAAGAAGAGTTGTTCGATTGTTGTCTATCCCACTCCATAAGTGTGTTCCTTAACTCTCAAGTAGATTTATACGTTTGTTGTTCATCCCTCTCCTTTAGTGTGTTGTTTTTATCTCTCAAGTAGAGTTGTTCGATTGTTGTCTATCCCACTCCATAAGTGTGTAGCTTAACTCTCAAGTAGATTTATACGTTTGTTGTTCATCCCTCTCCTTTAGTGTGTTGTTTTTATCTCTCAAGTAGTGTTGTTCGATTGTTGTCTATCCCACTCCTTTAGTGTGTAGCTTCACTCTCAAGTAGATTTATACGTTTGTTGTTCATCCCTCTCCTTTACTGTGTTGTTTTTATCTCTCAAGAAGAGTTGTTCGTTTGTTGTCAATTCAACTACTTTTGTGTGTTATTTTTATCTCTCAAGAAGAGTTGTTCGATTGTTGTCTATCCCACTCCATAAGTGTGTTCCTTAACTCTCAAGTAGATTTATACGTTTGTTGTTCATCCCTCTCCTTTAGTGTGTTGTTTTTATCTCTCAAGTAGTGTTGTTCGATTGTTGTCTATCCCACTCCTTTAGTGTGTAGCTTCACTCTCAAGTAGATTTATACGTTTGTTGTTCATCCCTCTCCTTTAGTGTGTTGTTTTTATCTCTCAAGTAGTGTTGTTCGATTGTTGTCTATCCGACTCCTTTAGTGTGTAGCTTCACTCTCAAGTAGATTTATACGTTTGTTGTTCATCCCTCTCCTTTACTGTGTTGTTTTTATCTCTCAAGAAGAGTTGTTCGTTTGTTGTCAATTCAACTACTTTTGTGTGTTGTTTTTATCTCTCAAGAAGAGTTGTTCGATTGTTGTCTATCCCACTCCATAAGTGTGTTCCTTAACTCTCAAGTAGATTTATACGTTTGTTGTTCATCCCTCTCCTTTAGTGTGTTGTTTTTATCTCTCAAGTAGTGTTGTTCGATTGTTGTCTATCCCACTCCTTTAGTGTGTAGCTTCACTCTCAAGTAGATTTATACGTTTGTTGTTCATCCCTCTCCTTTACTGTGTTGTTTTTATCTCTCAAGAAGAGTTGTTCGTTTGTTGTCAATTCAACTACTTTTGTGTGTTGTTTTCATCTCTCAAGAAGAGTTGTTCGATTGTTGTCTATCCCACTCCATAAGTGAGTTCCTTAACTCTCAAGTAGATTTATACGTTTGTTGTTCATCCCTCTCCTTTAGTGTGTTGTTTTTATCTCTCAAGTAGTGTTGTTCGATTGTTGTCTATCCCACTCGTTTAGTGTGTAGCTTCACTCTCAAGTAGATTTATACGTTTGTTATTCATCCCTCTCCTTTAGTGTGTTGTTTTTATCTCTCAAGTAGTGTTGTTCGATTGTTGTCTATCCGACTCCTTTAGTGTGTAGCTTCACTCTCAAGTAGATTTATACGTTTGTTGTTCATCCCTCTCCTTTACTGTGTTATTATCTCTCAAGAAGAGTTGTTCGTTTGTTGTCAGTTCAACTACTTTTGTGTGTTGTTTTTATCTCTCAAGAAGAGTTGTTCGATTGTTGTCTATCCCACTCCATAAGTGTGTTCCTTAACTCTCAAGTAGATTTATACGTTTGTTGTTCATCCCTCTCCTTTAGTGTGTTGTTTTTATCTCTCTAGTAGAGTTGTTCGATTGTTGTCTATCCCACTCGTTTAGTGTGTAGCTTAACTCTCAAGTAGATTTATACGTTTGTTGTTCATCCCTCTCCTTTAGTGTGTTGTTTTTATCTCTCAAGTAGTGTTGTTCGATTGTTGTCTATCCCACTCCTTTAGTGTGTAGCTTCACTCTCAAGTAGATTTATACGTTTGTTGTTCATCCCTCTCCTTTAGTGTGTTGTTTTTATCTTCCAAGAAGAGTTGTTCGTTTGTTGTCAATTCAACTAGTTTTGTGTGTTGTTTTTATCTCTCAAGAAGAGTTGTTCGATTGTTGTCTATCCCACTCCATAAGTGTGTTCCTTAACTCTCAAGTAGATTTATACATTTGTTGTTCATCCCTCTCCTTTAGTGTGTTGTTTTTATCTCTCAAGAAGAGTTGTTCGTTTGTTGTCAATTCAACTACTTTTGTGTGTTGTTTTTATCTCTCAAGAAGAGTTGTTCGATTGTTGTCTATCCCACTCCATAAGTGTGTTCCTTAACTCTCAAGTAGATTTATACGTTTGTTGTTCATCCCTCTCCTTTAGTGTGTTGTTTTTATCTCTCAAGTAGTGTTGTTCGATTGTTGTCTATCCCACTCGTTTAGTGTGTAGCTTAACTCTCAAGTAGATTTATACGTTTGTTGTTCATCCCTCTCCTTTAGTGTGTTGTTTTTATCTCTCAAGTAGTGTTGTTCGATTGTTGTCTATCCGACTCCTTTAGTGTGTAGCTTCACTCTCAAGTAGATTTATACGTTTGTTGTTCATCCCTCTCCTTTACTGTGTTGTTTTTATCTCTCAAGAAGAGTTGTTCGTTTGTTGTCAATTCAACTACTTTTGTGTGTTGTTTTTATCTCTCAAGAAGAGTTGTTCGATTGTTGTCTATCCCACTCCATAAGTGTGTTCCTTAACTCTCAAGTAGATTTATACGTTTGTTGTTCATCCCTCTCCTTTAGTGTGTTGTTTTTATCTCTCAAGTAGTGTTGTTCGATTGTTGTCTATCCGACTCCTTTAGTGTGTAGCTTCACTCTCAAGTAGATTTATACGTTTGTTGTTCATCCCTCTCCTTTACTGTGTTGTTATCTCTCAAGAAGAGTTGTTCGTTTGTTGTCAATTCAACCACTTTTGTTTGTTGTTTTTATCTCTCAAGAAGAGTTGTTCGATTGTTGTCTATCCCACTCCATAAGTGTGTTCCTTAACTCTCAAGTAGATTTATACGTTTGTTGTTCATCCCTCTCCTTTAGTGTGTTGTTTTTATCTCTCAAGTAGTGTTGTTCGATTGTTGTCTATCCCACTCCTTTAGTGTGTAGCTTCACTCTCAAGTAGATTTATACGTTTGTTGTTCATCCCTCTCCTTTAGTGTGTTGTTTTTATCTCTCAAGTAGTGTTGTTCGATTGTTGTCTATCCCACTCGTTTAGTGTGTAGCTTAACTCTCAAGTAGATTTATACGTTTGTTGTTCATCCCTCTCCTTTAGTGTGTTCTTATCTATCAAGAAGAGTTGTTCGTTTGTTGTCAATTCAACTACTTTTGTGTGTTGTTTTCATCTCTCAAGAAGAGTTGTTCGATTGTTGTCTATCCCACTCCATAAGTGTGTTCCTTAACTCTAAAGTAGATTTATACGTTTGTTGTTCGTCCCTCTCCTTTAGTGTGTTGGTTTTATCTCTCAAGTAGTGTTGTTCGATTGTTGTCTATCCCACTCCTTTAGTGTGTAGCTTCACTCTCAAGTAGATTTATACGTTTGTTGTTCATCCCTCTCCTTTACTGTGTTGTTTTTATCTCTCAAGAAGAGTTGTTCGTTTGTTGTCAATTCAACTACTTTTGTGTGTTGTTTTTATCTCTCAAGAAGAGTTGTTCGATTGTTGTCTATCCCACTCCATAAGTGTGTTCCTTAACTCTCAAGTAGATTTATACGTTTGTTGTTCATCCCTCTCCTTTAGTGTGTTGTTTTTATCTCTCAAGTAGTGTTGTTCGATTGTTGTCTATCCCACTCCTTTAGTGTGTAGCTTCACTCTCAAGTAGATTTATACGTTTGTTGTTCATCCCTCTCCTTTAGTGTGTTGTTTTTATCTCTCAAGTAGTGTTGTTCGATTGTTGTCTATCCGACTCCTTTAGTGTGTAGCTTCACTCTCAAGTAGATTTATACGTTTGTTGTTCATCCCTCTCCTTTACTGTGTTGTTTTTATCTCTCAAGAAGAGTTGTTCGTTTGTTGTCAATTCAACTACTTTTGTGTGTTTTTTTATCTCTCAAGAAGAGTTGTTCGATTGTTGTCTATCCCACTCCATAAGTGTGTTCCTTAACTCTCAAGTAGATTTATACGTTTGTTGTTCATCCCTCTCCTTTAGTGTGTTGTTTTTATCTCTCAAGTAGTGTTGTTCGATTGTCGTTTGTAGCTTCACTCTCAAGTAGATTTATACGTTTGTTGTTCATCCCTCTCCTTTAGTGTGTTGTTTTTATCTCTCAAGTAGTGTTGTTCGATTGTTGTCTATCCCACTCCTTTAGTGTGTAGCTTCACTCTCAAGTAGATTTATACGTTTGTTGTTCATCCCTCTCCTTTAGTGTGTTGTTTTTATCTCTCAAGAAGAGTTGTTCGTTTGTTGTCAATTCAACTACTTTTGTGTGTTGTTTTTATCTCTCAAGAAGAGTTGTTCGATTGTTGTCTATCCCACTCCATAAGTGTGTTCCTTAACTCTCAAGTAGATTTATACGTTTGTTGTTCATCCCTCTCCTTTAGTGTGTTGTTTTATCTCTCTAGTAGAGTTGTTCGATTGTTGTCTATCCCACTCGTTCAGTGTGTAGCTTAACTCTCAAGTAGATTTATACGTTTGTTATTCATCCCTCTCCTTTAGTGTGTTGTTTTTATCTCTCAAGTAGTGTTGTTCGATTGTTGTCTATCCCACTCCTTTAGTGTGTAGCTTCACTCTCAAGTAGATTTATACGTTTGTTGTTCATCCCTCTCCTTTAGTGTGTTGTTATATCTCAAGAAGAGTTGTTCGTTTGTTGTCAGTTCAACTACTTTTGTGTGTTGTTTTTATCTCTCAAGAAGAGTTGTTCGATTGTTGTCTATCCCACTCCATAAGTGTGTTCCTTAACTCTCAAGTAGATTTATACATTTGTTGTTCATCCCTCTCCTTTAGTGTGTTGTTTTTATCTCTCAAGAAGAGTTGTTCGTTTGTTGTCAATTCAACTACTTTTGTGTGTTGTTTTTTCTCTCAAGAAGAGTTGTTCGATTGTTGTCTATCCCACTCCATAAGTGTGTTCCTTAACTCTCAAGTAGATTTATACGTTTGTTGTTCATCCCTCTCCTTTAGTGTGTTGTTTTTATCTCTCAAGTAGTGTTGTTCGATTGTTGTCTATCCCACTCCTTTAGTGTGTAGCTTCACTCTCAAGTAGATTTATACGTTTGTTGTTCA
Source organism: Plantago major (assembly GCA_026545765.1). Taxonomy (NCBI): domain Eukaryota; kingdom Viridiplantae; phylum Streptophyta; class Magnoliopsida; order Lamiales; family Plantaginaceae; genus Plantago; species Plantago major. The sequence goes on from CM048842.1 coordinate 34,937,594, forward strand.
TCCCTCTCCTTTAGTGTGTTGTTTTTATCTCTCAAGTAGTGTTGTTCGATTGTTGTCTATCCGACTCCTTTAGTGTGTAGCTTCACTCTCAAGTAGATTTATACGTTTGTTGTTCATCCCTCTCCTTTACTGTGTTGTTATCTCTCAAGAAGAGTTGTTCGTTTGTTGTCAATTCAACTACTTTTGTGTGTTGTTTTTATCTCTCAAGAAGAGTTGTTCGATTGTTGTCTATCCCACTCCATAAGTGTGTTCCTTAACTCTCAAGTAGATTTATACGTTTGTTGTTCATCCCTCTCCTTTAGTGTGTTGTTTTTATCTCTCAAGTAGTGTTGTTCGATTGTTGTCTATCCCACTCCTTTAGTGTGTAGCTTCACTCTCAAGTAGATTTATACGTTTGTTGTTCATGCCTCTCCTTTAGTGTGTTGTTTTTATTTCTCAAGAAGAGTTGTTCGTTTGTTGTCAATTCAACTACTTTTATGTGTTGTTTTTATCTCTCAAGAAGAGTTGTTCGATTGTTGTGTATCCCACACCATAAGTGTGTTCCTTAACTCTAAAGTAGATTTATACGTTTGTTGTTCATCCCTCTCCTTTACTGTGTTGTTTTTATCTCTCAAGTAGTGTTGTTCGATTGTTGTCTATCCCACTCCTTTAGTGTGTAGCTTCACTCTCAAGTAGATTTATACGTTTGTTGTTCATCCCTCTCCTTTAGTGTGTTGTTTTTATCTCTCAAGTTGTGTTGTTTTTATCTCTCAAGAAGAGTTGTTCGATTGTTGTGTATCCCACACCATAAGTGTGTTCCTTAACTCTAAAGTAGATTTATACGTTTGTTGTTCATCCCTCTCCTTTACTGTGTTGTTTTTATCTCTCAAGAAGAGTTGTTCGTTTGTTGTCAATTCAACTACTTTTGTGTGTTATTTTTATCTCTCAAGAAGAGTTGTTCGATTGTTGTCTATCCCAATCCATAAGTGTGTTCCTTAACTCTCAAGTAGATTTATACGTTTGTTGTTCATCCCTCTCCTTTAGTGTGTTGTTTTTATCTCTCAAGTAGTGTTGTTCGATTGTTGTCTATCCCACTCCTTTAGTGTGTAGCTTCACTCTCAAGTAGATTTATACGTTTGTTGTTCATCCCTCTCCTTTAGTGTGTTGTTTTTATCTCTCAAGTAGTGTTGTTCGATTGTTGTCTATCCGACTCCTTTAGTGTGTAGCTTCACTCTCAAGTAGATTTATACGTTTGTTGTTCATCCCTCTCCTTTAGTGTGTTGTTTTTATCTCTCAAGAAGAGTTGTTCGTTTGTTGTCAATTCAACTACTTTTTTGTGTTCTTTTTATCTCTCAAGAAGAGTTGTTCGATTGTTGTCTATCCCACTCCATAAGTGTGTTCCTTAACTCTCAAGTAGATTTATACGTTTGTTGTTCATCCCTCTCCTTTAGTGTGTTGTTTTTATCTCTCAAGTAGTGTTGTTCGATTGTTGTCTATCCCACTCCTTTAGTGTGTAGCTTCACTCTCAAGTAGATTTATACGTTTGTTGTTCATCCCTCTCCTTTACTGTGTTGTTTTTATCTCTCAAGAAGAGTTGTTCGTTTGTTGTCAATTCAACTACTTTTGTGTGTTGTTTTATCTCTCAAGAAGAGTTGTTCGATTGTTGTCTATCCCACTCCATAAGTGTGTTCCTTAACTCTCAAGTAGATTTATACGTTTGTTGTTCATCCCTCTCCTTTAGTGTGTTGTTTTTATCTCTCAAGTAGTGTTGTTCGATTGTTGTTCATCCCTCTCCTTTAGTGTGTAGCTTCACTCTCAAGTAGATTTATACGTTTGTTGTTCATCCCTCTCCTTTAGTGTGTTGTTTTTATCTCTCAAGTAGTGTTGTTCGATTGTTGTCTATCCGACTCCTTTAGTGTGTAGCTTCACTCTCAAGTAGATTTATACGTTTGTTGTTCATCCCTCTCCTTTACTGTGTTGTTTTTATCTCTCAAGAAGAGTTGTTCGTTTGTTGTCAATTCAACTACTTTTGTGTGTTGTTTTTATCTCTCAAGAAGAGTTGTTCGATTGTTGTCTATCCCACTCCATAAGTGTGTTCCTTAACTCTCAAGTAGATTTATACGTTTGTTGTTCATCCCTCTCCTTTAGTGTGTTGTTTTTATCTCTCAAGTAGTGTTGTTCGATTGTTGTCTATCCCACTCGTTTAGTGTGTAGCTTAACTCTCAAGTAGATTTATACGTTTGTTGTTCATCCCTCTCCTTTAGTGTGTTGTTTTTATCTCTCAAGTAGTGTTGTTCGATTGTTGTCTATCCCACTCCTTTAGTGTGTAGCTTCACTCTCAAGTAGATTTATACGTTTGTTGTTCATCCCTCTCCTTTACTGTGTTGTTTTTATCTCTCAAGAAGAGTTGTTCGTTTGTTGTCAATTCAACTACTTTTGTGTGTTGTTTTTATCTCTCAAGAAGAGTTGTTCGATTGTTGTCTATCCCACTCCATAAGTGTGTTCCTTAACTCTCAAGTAGATTTATACGTTTGTTGTTCATCCCTCTCCTTTAGTGTGTTGTTTTTATCTCTCTAGTAGAGTTGTTCGATTGTTGTCTATCCCACTCGTTCAGTGTGTAGCTAAACTCTCAAGTAGATTTATACGTTTGTTATTCATCCCTCTCCTTTAGTGTGTTGTTTTTATCTCTCAAGTAGTGTTGTTCGATTGTTGTCTATCCGACTCCTTTAGTGTGTAGCTTCACTCTCAAGTAGATTTATACGTTTGTTGTTCATCCCTCTCCTTTACTGTGTTGTTTTTATCTCTCAAGAAGAGTTGTTCGTTTGTTGTCAATTCAACTACTTTTGTGTGTTGTTTTTATCTCTCAAGAAGAGTTGTTCGATTGTTGTCTATCCCACTCCATAAGTGTGTTCCTTCACTCTCAAGTAGATTTATACGTTTGTTGTTCATCCCTCTCCTTTAGTGTGTTGTGTTGTTTTAACTCTCTAGTAGAGTTGTACGATTGTTGTCCATCCCACTCCATCAGTGTGTAGCTTAACTCTCAAGTAGATTTATACGTTTGTTGTTCATCCCTCTCCTTTAGTGTGTTGTTTTTATCTCTCAAGTAGTGTTGTTCGATTGTTGTCTATCCCACTCCTTTAGTGTGTAGCTTCACTCTCAAGTAGATTTATACGTTTGTTGTTCATCCCTCTCCTTTACTGTGTTGTTTTTATCTCTCAAGAAGAGTTGTTCGTTTGTTGTCAATTCAACTACTTTTGTGTGTTGTTTTTATCTCTCAAGAAGAGTTGTTCGATTGTTGTCTATCCCACTCCATAAGTGTGTTCCTTAACTCTCAAGTAGATTTATACGTTTGTTGTTCATCCCTCTCCTTTAGTGTGTTGTTTTTATCTCTCAAGTAGTGTTGTTCGATTGTTGTCTATCCCACTCCTTTAGTGTGTAGCTTCACTCTCAAGTAGATTTATACGTTTGTTGTTCATCCCTCTCCTTTACTGTGTTGTTTTTATCTCTCAAGAAGAGTTGTTCGTTTGTTGTCAATTCAACTACTTTTGTGTGTTTTTTTATCTCTCAAGAAGAGTTGTTCGATTGTTGTCTATCCCACTCCATAAGTGTGTTCCTTAACTCTCAAGTAGATTTATACGTTTGTTGTTCATCCCTCTCCTTTAGTGTGTTGTTTTTATCTCTCAAGTAGTGTTGTTCGTTTGTAGCTTCACTCTCAAGTAGATTTATACGTTTGTTGTTCATCCCTCTCCTTTAGTGTGTTGTTTTTATCTCTCAAGTAGTGTTGTTCGATTGTTGTCAATTCAACTAGTTTTGTGTGTTGTTTTTATCTCTCAAGAAGAGTTGTTCGATTGTTGTCTATCCCACTCCATAAGTGTGTTCCTTAACTCTCAAGTAGATTTATACGTTTGTTGTTCATCCCTCTCCTTTAGTGTGTTGTTTTTATCTCTCAAGTAGTGTTGTTCGATTGTTGTCTATCCCACTCCTTTAGTGTGTAGCTTCACTCTCAAGTAGATTTATACGTTTGTTGTTCATCCCTCTCCTTTACTGTGTTGTTTTTATCTCTCAAGATGAGTTGTTCGTTTGTTGTCAATTCAACTACTTTTATGTGTTGTTTTCATCTCTCAAGAAGAGTTGTTCGATTGTTGTCTATCCCACTCCATAAGTGTGTTCCTTAACTCTCAAGTAGATTTATACGTTTGTTGTTCATCCCTCTCCTTTAGTGTGTTGTTTTTATCTCTCAAGTAGTGTTGTTCGATTGTTGTCTATCCCACTCGTTTAGTGTGTAGCTTCACTCTCAAGTAGATTTATACGTTTGTTGTTCATCCCTCTCCTTTACTGTGTTATTATCTCTCAAGAAGAGTTTTTCGTTTTTTGTCAGTTCAACTACTTTTGTGTGTTGTTTTTATCTCTCAAGAAGAGTTGTTCGATTGTTGTCTATCCCACTCCATAAGTGTGTTCCTTAACTCTCAAGTAGATTTATACGTTTGTTGTTCATCCCTCTCCTTTAGTGTGTTGTTTTTATCTCTCAAGTAGTGTTGTTCGATTGTTGTCTATCCCACTCCTTTAGTGTGTAGCTTCACTCTCAAGTAGATTTATACGTTTGTTGTTCATCTCTCTCTCCTTTAGTGTGTTGTTTTTATCTCTCAAGAAGAGTTGTTCGTTTGTTGTCAATTCAACTACTTTTGTGTGTTGTTTTTATCTCTCAAGAAGAGTTGTTCGATTGTTGTCTATCCCACTCCATAAGTGTGTTCCTTAACTCTCAAGTAGATTTATACGTTTGTTGTTCATCCCTCTCCTTTAGTGTGTTGTTTTTATCTCTCAAGTAGTGTTGTTCGATTGTTGTCTATCCCACTCCTTTAGTGTGTAGCTTCACTCTCAAGTAGATTTATACGTTTGTTGTTCATCCCTCTCCTTTACTGTGTTGTTTTTATCTCTCAAGAAGAGTTGTTCGTTTGTTGTAAATACAAGTATTTTTGTGTGTTGTTTTTATCTCTCAAGAAGAGTTGTTCGATTGTTGTCTATCCCACTCCATAAGTGTGTTCCTTAACTCTCAAGTAGATTTATACGTTTGTTGTTCATCCCTCTCCTTTAGTGTGTTGTTTTTATCTCTCAAGTAGTGTTGTTCGATTGTTGTCTATCCCACTCCTTTAGTGTGTAGCTTCACTCTCAAGTAGATTTATACGTTTGTTGTTCATCCCTCTCCTTTACTGTGTTGTTTTTATCTCTCAAGAAGAGTTGTTCGTTAGTTGTCAATTCAACTACTTTTGTGCTCAAGAAGAGTTGTTCGATTGTTGTCTATCCCACTCCATAAGTGTGTTCCTTAACTCTCAAGTAGATTTATACATTTGTTGTTCATCCCTCTCCTTTAGTGTGTTGTTTTTATCTCTCTAGTAGAGTTGTTCGATTGTTGTCTATCCCACTCCTTTAGTGTAGCTTAACTCTCAAGTAGATTTATACGTTTGTTGTTCATCCCTCTCCTTTAGTGTGTTGTTTTTATCTCTCAAGTAGTGTTGTTCGATTGTTGTCTATCCCACTCCTTTAGTGTGTAGCTTCACTCTCAAGTAGATTTATACGTTTGTTGTTCATCCCTCTCCTTTACTGTGTTGTTTTTATCTCTCAAGAAGAGTTGTTCGTTTGTTGTCAATTCAACTACTTTTGTGTGTTGTTTTTATCTCTCAAGAAGAGTTGTTCGATTGTTGTCTATCCCACTCCATAAGTGTGTTCCTTAACTCTCAAGTAGATTTATACGTTTGTTGTTCATCCCTCTCCTTTAGTGTGTTGTTTTTATCTCTCAAGTAGTGTTGTTCGATTGTTGTCTATCCCACTCCTTTAGTGTGTAGCTTCACTCTCAAGTAGATTTATACGTTTGTTGTTCATCCCTCTCCTTTAGTGTGTTGTTTTTATCTCTCAAGTAGTGTTGTTCGATTGTTGTCTATCCGACTCCTTTAGTGTGTAGCTTCACTCTCAAGTAGATTTATACGTTTGTTGTTCATCCCTCTCCTTTACTGTGTTGTTTTTATCTCTCAAGAAGAGTTGTTCGTTTGTTGTCAATTCAACTACTTTTGTGTGTTGTTTTTATCTCTCAAGAAGAGTTGTTCGATTGTTGTCTATCCCACTCCATAAGTGTGTTCCTTAACTCTCAAGTAGATTTATACGTTTGTTGTTCATCCCTCTCCTTTAGTGTGTTGTTTTTATCTCTCTAGTAGAGTTGTTCGATTGTTGTCTATCCCACTCCATAAGTGTGTTCCTTAACTCTCAAGTAGATTTATACGTTTGTTGTTCATCCCTCTCCTTTAGTGTGTTGTTTTTATCTCTCAAGTAGTGTTGTTCGATTGTTGTCTATCCGACTCCTTTAGTGTGTAGCTTCACTCTCAAGTAGATTTATACGTTTGTTGTTCATCCCTCTCCTTTACTGTGTTGTTTTTATCTCTCAAGAAGAGTTGTTCGTTTGTTGTCAATTCAACTACTTTTGTGTGTTGTTTTTATCTCTCAAGAAGAGTTGTTCGATTGTTGTCTATCCCACTCCATAAGTGTGTTCCTTAACTCTCAAGTAGATTTATACGTTTGTTGTTCATCCCTCTCCTTTAGTGTGTTGTTTTTATCTCTCAAGTAGTGTTGTTCGATTGTTGTCTATCCCACTCCTTTAGTGTGTAGCTTCACTCTCAAGTAGATTTATACGTTTGTTGTTCATCCCTCTCCTTTACTGTGTTGTTTTTATCTCTCAAGAAGAGTTGTTCGTTTGTTGTCAATTCAACTACTTTATGTGTTGTTTTCATCTCTCAAGAAGAGTTGTTCGATTGTTGTCTATCCCACTCCATAAGTGTGTTCCTTAACTCTCAAGTAGATTTATACGTTTGTTGTTCATCCCTCTCCTTTAGTGTGTTGTTTTTATCTCTCAAGTAGTGTTGTTCGATTGTTGTCTATCCCACTCCTTTAGTGTGTAGCTTCACTCTCAAGTAGATTTATACGTTTGTTGTTCATCCCTCTCCTTTACTGTGTTGTTTTTATCTCTCAAGAAGAGTTGTTCGTTTGTTGTCAATTCAACTACTTTTGTGTGTTTTTTTATCTCTCAAGAAGAGTTGTTCGATTGTTGTCTATCCCACTCCATAAGTGTGTTCCTTAACTCTCAAGTAGATTTATACGTTTGTTGTTCATCCCTCTCCTTTAGTGTGTGTTTTTTATCTCTCAAGTAGTGTTGTTCGATTGTTGTCTATCCCACTCCTTTAGTGTGTAGCTTCACTCTCAAGTAGATTTATACGTTTGTTGTTCATCCCTCTCCTTTAGTGTGTTGTTTTTATCTTCCAAGAAGAGTTGTTCGTTTGTTGTCAATTCAACTACTTTTGTGTGTTGTTTTTATCTCTCAAGAAGAGTTGTTCGATTGTTGTCTATCCCACTCCATAAGTGTGTTCCTTAACTCTCAAGTAGATTTATACGTTTGATGTTCATCCTTCTCCTTTTTTAGTGCGTTGTTTTTATCTCTCAAGTACTGTTGTTCGATTGTTGTCTATCCGACTCCTTTAGTGTGTAGCTTCACTCTCAAGTAAATTTATACGTTTGTTGTTCATCCCTCTCCTTTACTGTGTTGTTTTTATCTCTCAAGAAGAGTTGTTCGTTTGTTGTCAATTCAACTACTTTTGTGTGTTATTTTTATCTCTCAAGAAGAGTTGTTCGATTGTTGTCTATCCCACTCCATAAGTGTGTTCCTTAACTCTCAAGTAGATTTATACGTTTGTTGTTCATCCCTCTCCTTTAGTGTGTTGTTTTTATCTCTCTAGTAGAGTTGTTCGATTGTTGTCTATCCCACTCGTTCAGTGTGTAGCTTAACTCTCAAGTAGATTTATACGTTTGTTATTCATCCCTCTCCTTTAGTGTGTTGTTTTTATCTCTCAAGTAGTGTTGTTCGATTGTTGTCTATCCGATTCCTTTAGTGTGTAGCTTCACTCTCAAGTAGATTTATACGTTTGTTGTTCATCCCTCTCCTTTACTGTGTTGTTTTTATCTCTCAAGAAGAGTTGTTCGTTTGTTGTCAATTCAACTACTTTTGTGTGTTGTTTTTATCTCTCAAGAAGAGTTGTTCGATTGTTGTCTATCCCATTCCATAAGTGAGTTCCTTAACTCTCAAGTAGATTTATACGTTTGTTGTTCATCCCTCTCCTTTAGTGTGTTGTTTTTATCTCGTTTAGTGTGTTGTTTTTATCTCTCAAGTAGAGTTGTTCGATTGTTGTCTATCCCACTCCATAAGTGTGTTCCTTAACTCTCAAGTAGATTTATACGTTTGTTGTTCATCCCTCTCCTTTAGTGTGTTGTTTTTATCTCTCAAGTAGTGTTGTTCGATTGTTGTCTATCCCACTCCTTTAGTGTGTAGCTTCACTCTCAAGTAGATTTATACGTTTGTTGTTCATCCCTCTCCTTTACTGTGTTGTTTTTATCTCTCAAGAAGAGTTGTTCGTTTGTTGTCAATTCAACTACTTTTGTGTGTTGTTTTTATCTCTCAAGAAGAGTTGTTCGATTGTTGTCTATCCCACTCCATAAGTGTGTTCCTTAACTCTCAAGTAGATTTATACGTTTGTTGTTCATCCCTCTCCTTTAGTGTGTTGTTTTTATCTCTCAAGTAGTGTTGTTCGATTGTTGTCTATCCCACTCCTTTAGTGTGTAGCTTCACTCTCAAGTAGATTTATACGTTTGTTGTTCATCCCTCTCCTTTAGTGTGTTGTTTTTATCTCTCAAGAAGAGTTGTTCGATTGTTGTCTATCCCACTCCATTAGTGTGTAGCTTAACTCTCAAGTAGATTTATACGTTTGTTGTTCATCCCTCTCCTTTAGTGTGTTGTTTTTATCTCTCAAGTAGTGTTGTTCGATTGTTGTCTATCCCACTCCTTTAGTGTGTAGCTTCACTCTCAAGTAGATTTATACGTTTGTTGTTCATCCCTCTCCTTTACTGTGTTGTTTTTATCTCTCAAGAAGAGTTGTTCGTTTGTTGTCAATTCAACTACTTTTACTGTGTTGTTATCTCTCAAGAAGAGTTGTTCGATTGTTGTCTATCCCACTCCATAAGTGTGTTCCTTAACTCTCAAGTAGATTTATACGTTTGTTGTTCATCCCTCTCCTTTAGTGTGTTGTTTTTATCTCTCAAGTAGTGTTGTTCGATTGTTGTCTATCCCACTCCTTTAGTGTGTAGCTTCACTCTCAAGTAGATTTATACGTTTGTTGTTCATCCCTCTCCTTTACTGTGTTGTTTTTATCTCTCAAGATGAGTTGTTCGTTTCTTGTCAATTCAACTACTTTATGTGTTGTTTTCATCTCTCAAGAAGAGTTGTTCGATTGTTGTCTATCCCACTCCATAAGTGTGTTCCTTAACTCTCAAGTAGATTTATACGTTTGTTGTTCATCCCTCTCCTTTAGTGTGTTGTTTTTATCTCTCAAGTAGTGTTGTTCGATTGTTGTCTATCCCACTCCTTTAGTGTGTAGCTTCACTCTCAAGTAGATTTATACGTTTGTTGTTCATCCCTCTCCTTTACTGTGTTGTTTTTATCTCTCAAGAAGAGTTGTTCGTTTGTTGTCAATTCAACTACTTTTGTGTGTTGTTTTTATCTCTCAAGAAGAGTTGTTCGATTGTTGTCTATCCCACTCCATAAGTGTGTTCCTTAACTCTCAAGTAGATTTATACGTTTGTTGTTCATCCCTCTCCTTTAGTGTGTTGTTTTTATCTCTCAAGTAGTGTTGTTCGATTGTTGTCTATCCCACTCCTTTAGTGTGTAGCTTCACTCTCAAGTAGATTTATACGTTTGTTGTTCATCCCTCTCCTTTAGTGTGTTGTTCGTTTGTTGTCAATTCAACTACTTTTGTGTGTTGTTTTTATCTCTCAAGAAGAGTTGTTCGATTGTTGTCTATCCCACTCCATAAGTGTGTTCCTTAACTCTCAAGTAGATTTATACGTTTGTTGTTCATCCCTCTCCTTTAGTGTGTTGTTTTTATCTCTCAAGTAGTGTTGTTCGATTGTTGTCTATCCCACTCCTTTAGTGTGTAGCTTCACTCTCAAGTAGATTTATACGTTTGTTGTTCATCCCTCTCCTTTACTGTGTTGTTTTTATCTCTCAAGAAGAGTTGTTCGTTTGTTGTCAATTCAACTACTTTAGTGTGTTGTTTTCATCTCTCAAGAAGAGTTGTTCGATTGTTGTCTATCCCACTCCATAAGTGTGTTCCTTAACTCTCAAGTAGATTTATACGTTTGTTGTTCATCCCTCTCCTTTAGTGTGTTGTTTTTATCTCTCAAGTAGTGTTGTTCGATTGTTGTCTATCCCACTCCTTTAGTGTGTAGCTTCACTCTCAAGTAGATTTATACGTTTGTTGTTCATCCCTCTCCTTTAGTGTGTTGTTTTTATCTCTCAAGAAGAGTTGTTCGTTTGTTGTCAATTCAACTACTTTTGTGTGTTGTTTTTATCTCTCAAGAAGAGTTGTTGGATTGTTGTCTTTTAACTCCATAAGTGTGTTCCTTAACTCTCAAGTAGATTTATACGTTTGTTGTTCATCCCTCTCCTTTAGTGTGTTGTTTTTATCTCTCAAGTAGTGTTGTTCGATTGTTGTCTATCCCACTCCTTTAGTGTGTAGCTTCACTCTCAAGTAGATTTATACGTTTGTTGTTCATCCCTCTCCTTTACTGTGTTGTTTTTATCTCTCAAGAAGAGTTGTTCGTTTGTTGTCAATTCAACTACTTTTGTGTGTTGTTTTTATCTCTCAAGAAGAGTTGTTCGATTGTTGTCTATCCCACTCCATAAGTGTGTTCCTTAACTCTCAAGTAGATTTATACGTTTGTTGTTCATCCCTCTCCTTTAGTGTGTTGTTTTTATCTCTCAAGTAGTGTTGTTCGATTGTTGTCTATCCCACTCCTTTAGTGTGTAGCTTCACTCTCAAGTAGATTTATACGTTTGTTGTTCATCCCTCTCCTTTAGTGTGTTGTTTTTATCTCTCAAGAAGAGTTGTTCGTTTGTTGTCAACTCAACTACTTTTATGTGTTGTTTTTATCTCTCAAGAAGAGTTGTTCGATTGTTGTCTATCCCACTCCATAAGTGTGTTCCTTAACTCTCAAGTAGATTTATACGTTTGTTGTTCATCCCTCTCCTTTAGTGTGTTGTTTTTATCTCTCAAGTAGTGTTGTTCGATTGTTGTCTATCCCACTCCTTTAGTGTGTAGCTTCACTCTCAAGTAGATTTATAAGTTTGTTGTTCATCCCTCTCCTTTACTGTGTTGTTTATATCTCTCAAGAAGAGTTGTTCGTTTGTTGTCAATTCAACTACTTTTGTTTGTTGTTTTTATCTCTCAAGAAGAGTTGTTCGATTGTTGTCTATCCCACTCCATAAGTGTGTTCCTTAACTCTCAAGTAGATTTATACGTTTGTTGTTCATCCCTCTCCTTTAGTGTGTTGTTTTTATCTCTCAAGTAGTGTTGTTCGATTGTTGTCTATCCCACTCCTTTAGTGTGTAGCTTCACTCTCAAGTAGATTTATACGTTTGTTGTTCATCCCTCTCCTTTACTGTGTTGTTTTTATCTCTCAAGAAGAGTTGTTCGTTTGTTGTCAATTCAACTACTTTTGTGTGTTATTTTATTCTCTCAAGAAGAGTTGTTCGATTGTTGTCTATCCCACTCCATAAGTGTGTTCCTTAACTCTCAAGTAGATTTATACGTTTGTTGTTCATCCCTCTCCTTTAGTGTGTTGTTTTTATCTCTCAAGTAGTGTTGTTCGATTGTTGTCTATCCCACTCCTTTAGTGTGTAGCTTCACTCTCAAGTAGATTTATACGTTTGTTGTTCATCCCTCTCCTTTACTGTGTTGTTTTTATCTCTCAAGAAGAGTTGTTCGTTTGTTGTCAATTCAACTACTTTTGTGTGTTGTTTTCATCTCTCAAGAAGAGTTGTTCGATTGTTGTCTATCCCACTCCATAAGTGTGTTCCTTAACTCTCAAGTAGATTTATACGTTTGTTGTTCATCCCTCTCCTTTAGTGTGTTGTTTTTATCTCTCAAGTAGTGTTGTTCGATTGTTGTCTCTCCCACTCCTTTAGTGTGTAGCTTCACTCTCAAGTAGATTTATACGTTTGTTGTTCATCCCTCTCCTTTAGTGTGTTGTTTTTATCTCTCAAGTAGTGTGTTGTTTTTATCTCTCAAGAAGAGTTGTTCGATTGTTGTCTATCCCACTCCATAAGTGTGTTCCTTAACTCTCAAGTAGATTTATACGTTTGTTGTTCATCCCTCTCCTTTAGTGTGTTGTTTTTATCTCTCAAGTAGTGTTGTTCGATTGTTGTCTATCCCACTCCTTTAGTGTGTAGCTTCACTCTCAAGTAGATTTATACGTTTGTTGTTCATCCCTCTCCTTTACTGTGTTGTTTTTATCTCTCAAGAAGAGTTGTTCGTTTGTTGTCAATTCAACTACTTTTGTGTGTTGTTTTTATCTCTCAAGAAGAGTTGTTCGATTGTTGTCTATCCCACTCCATAAGTGTGTTCCTTAACTCTCAAGTAGATTTATACGTTTGTTGTTCATCCCTCTCCTTTAGTGTGTTGTTTTTATCTCTCAAGTAGTGTTGTTCGATTGTTGTCTATCCCACTCCTTTAGTGTGTAGCTTCACTCTCAAGTAGATTTATACGTTTGTTGTTCATCCCTCTCCTTTACTGTGTTGTTTTTATCTCTCAAGAAGAGTTGTTCGTTTGTTGTCAATTCAACTACTTTTGTGTGTTGTTTTAATCTCTCAAGAAGAGTTGTTCGATTGTTGTCTATCCCACTCCATAAGTGTGTTCCTTAACTCTCAAGTAGATTTATACGTTTGTTGTTCATCCCTCTCCTTTAGTGTGTTGTTTTTATCTCTCAAGTAGTGTTGTTCGATTGTTGTCTATCCCACTCCTTTAGTGTGTAGCTTCACTCTCAAGTAGATTTATACGTTTGTTGTTCATCCCTCTCCTTTACTGTGTTGTTTTTATCTCTCAAGATGAGTTGTTCGTTTGTTGTCAATTCAACTACTTTTATGTGTTGTTTTCATCTCTCAAGAAGAGTTGTTCGATCGTTGTCTATCCCACTCCATAAGTGTGTTCCTTAACTCTAAAGTAGATTTATACGTTTGTTGTTCATCCCTCTCCTTTAGTGTGTTGTTTTTATCTCTCAAGTAGTGTTGTTCGATTGTTGTCTATCCCACTCCTTTAGTGTGTAGCTTCACTCTCAAGTAGATTTATACGTTTGTTGTTCATCCCTCTCCTTTAGTGTGTTGTTTTTATCTCTCAAGTAGTGTTGTTCGATTGTTGTCTATCCCACTCCTTTAGTGTGTAGCTTCACTCTCAAGTAGATTTATACGTTTGTTGTTCATCCCTCTCCTTTAGTGTGTTGTTTTTATCTCTCAAGAAGAGTTGTTCGTTTGTTGTCAATTCAACTACTTTTGTGTGTTGTTTTTATCTCTCAAGAAGAGTTGTTCAATTGTTGTCTATCCCACTCCATAAGTGTGTTCCTTAACTCTCAAGTAGATTTATACGTTTGTTGTTCATCCCTCTCCTTTAGTGTGTTGTTTTTATCTCTCAAGTAGTGTTGTTCGATTGTTGTCTATCCCACTCCTTTAGTGTGTAGCTTCACTCTCAAGTAGATTTATACGTTTGTTGTTCATCCCTCTCCTTTACTGTGTTGTTTTTATCTCTCAAGAAGAGTTGTTCGTTTGTTGTCAATTCAACTACTTTTGTGTGTTATTTTTATCTCTCAAGAAGAGTTGTTCGATTGTTGTCTATCCCACTCCATAAGTGTGTTCCTTAACTCTCAAGTAGATTTATACGTTTGTTGTTCATCCCTCTCCTTTAGTGTGTTGTTTTTATCTCTCAAGTAGTGTTGTTCGATTGTTGTCTATCCCACTCCTTTAGTGTGTAGCTTCACTCTCAAGTAGATTTATACGTTTGTTGTTCATCCCTCTCCTTTACTGTGTTGTTTTTATCTCTCAAGAAGAGTTGTTTGTTGTCAATTCAACTACTTTTGTGTGTTGTTTTTATCTCTCAAGAAGAGTTGTTCGATTGTTGTCTATCCCACTCCATAAGTGTGTTCCTTAACTCTCAAGTAGATTTATACGTTTGTTGTTCATCCCTCTCCTTTAGTGTGTTGTTTTTATCTCTCAAGTAGTGTTGTTCGATTGTTGTCTATCCCACTCCTTTAGTGTGTAGCTTCACTCTCAAGTAGATTTATACGTTTGTTGTTCATCCCTCTCCTTTAGTGTGTTGTTTTTATCTCTCAAGTAGTGTTGTTCGATTGTTGTCTATCCGATTCCTTTAGTGTGTTGTTTTTATCTCTCAAGAAGAGTTGTTCGTTTGTTGTCTATCCCACTCCATAAGTGAGTTCCTTAACTCTCAAGTAGATTTATACATTTGTTGTTCATCCCTCTCCTTTAGTGTGTTGTTTTTATCTCTCAAGTAGTGTTGTTCGATTGTTGTCTATCCCACTCCTTTAGTGTGTAGCTTCACTCTCAAGTAGATTTATACGTTTGTTGTTCATCCCTCTCCTTTACTGTGTTGTTTTTATCTCTCAAGAAGAGTTGTTCGTTTGTTGTCAATTCAACTACTTTTGTGTGTTGTTTTTATCTCTCAAGAAGAGTTGTTCGATTGTTGTCTATCCCACTCCATAAGTGTGTTCCTTAACTCTCAAGTAGATTTATACGTTTGTTGTTCATCCCTCTCCTTTAGTGTGTTGTTTTATCTCTCTAGTAGAGTTGTTCGATTGTTGTCTATCCCACTAATTCAGTGTGTAGCTTCACTCTCAAGTAGATTTATACGTTTGTTGTTCATCCCTCTCCTTTACTGTGTTGTTTTTATCTCTCAAGAAGAGTTGTTCGTTTGTTGTCAATTCAACTACTTTTGTGTGTTATTTTTATCTCTCAAGAAGAGTTGTTCGATTGTTGTCTATCCCACTCCATAAGTGTGTTCCTTAACTCTCAAGTAGATTTATACGTTTGTTGTTCATCCCTCTCCTTTAGTGTGTTGTTTTTATCTCTCAAGTAGTGTTGTTCGATTGTTGTCTATCCCACTCCTTTAGTGTGTAGCTTCACTCTCAAGTAGATTTATACGTTTGTTGTTCATCCCTCTCCATTAGTGTGTTGTTTTTATCTCTAAAGAAGAGTTGTTCGTTTGTTGTCAATTGAACTACTTTAGTGTGTTGTTTTTATCTCTCAAGAAGAGTTGTTCGATTGTTGTCTATCCCACTCCATAAGTGTGTTCCTTAACTCTCAAGTAGATTTATACGTTTGTTGTTCATCCCTCTCCTTTAGTGTGTTGTTTTTATCTCTCAAGTAGTGTTGTTCGATTGTTGTCTATCCCACTCCTTTAGTGTGTAGCTTCACTCTCAAGTAGATTTATACGTTTGTTGTTCATCCCTCTCCTTTACTGTGTTGTTTTTATCTCTCAAGAAGAGTTGTTCGTTTGTTGTCAATTCAACTACTTTTGTGTGTTGTTTTCATCTCTCAAGAAGAGTTGTTCGATTGTTGTCTATCCCACTCCATAAGTGTGTTCCTTAACTCTCAAGTAGATTTATACGTTTGTTGTTCATCCCTCTCCTTTAGTGTGTTGTTTTTATCTCTCAAGTAGTGTTGTTCGATTGTTGTCTATCCCACTCCTTTAGTGTGTAGCTTCACTCTCAAGTAGATTTATACGTTTGTTGTTCATCCCTCTCCTTTACTGTGTTGTTTTTATCTCTCAAGAAGAGTTGTTCGTTTGTTGTCAATTCAACTACTTTTTGTGTGTTGTTTTTATCTCTCAAGAAGAGTTGTTCGATTGTTGTCTATCCCACTCCATAAGTGTGTTCCTTAACTCTCAAGTAGATTTATACGTTTGTTGTTCATCCCTCTCCTTTAGTGTGTTGTTTTTATCTCTCAAGTAGTGTTGTTCGATTGTTGTCTATCCCACTCCTTTAGTGTGTAGCTTCACTCTCAAGTAGATTTATACGTTTGTTGTTCATCCCTCTCCTTTACTGTGTTGTTTTTATCTCTCAAGAAGAGTTGTTCGTTTGTTGTCAATTCAACTACTTTTGTGTGTTGTTTTTTCTCTCAAGAAGAGTTGTTCGATTGTTGTCTATCCCACTCCATAAGTGTGTTCCTTAACTCTCAAGTAGATTTATACGTTTGTTGTTCATCCCTCTCCTTTAGTGTGTTGTTTTTATCTCTCAAGTAGTGTTGTTCGATTGTTGTCTATCCCACTCCTTTTGTGTGTAGCTTCACTCTCAAGTAGATTTATACGTTTGTTGTTCATCCCTCTCCTTTACTGTGTTGTTATCTCTCAAGAAGAGTTGTTCGTTTGTTGTCAATTCAACTACTTTTGTGTGTTGTTTTTATCTCTCAAGAAGAGTTGTTCGATTGTTGTCTATCCCACTCCATAAGTGTGTTCCTTAACTCTCAAGTAGATTTATACGTTTGTTGTTCATCCCTCTCCTTTAGTGTGTTGTTTTTATCTCTCAAGAAGAGTTGTTCGTTTGTTGTCAATTCAACTACTTTTGTGTGTTGTTTTTATCTCTCAAGAAGAGTTGTTCGATTGTTGTCTATCCCACTCCATAAGTGTGTTCCTTAACTCTCAAGTAGATTTATACGTTTGTTGTTCATCCCTCTCCTTTAGTGTGTTGTTTTTATCTCTCAAGTAGTGTTGTTCGATTGTTGTCTATCCCACTCCTTTAGTGTGTAGCTTCACTCTCAAGTAGATTTATACGTTTGTTGTTCACCCCTTTTGCTTTAGTGTGTTGTTTTTATCTCTCAAGTAGTGTTGTTCGATTGTTGTCTATCCGACTCCTTTAGTGTGTAGCTTCACTCTCAAGTAGATTTATACGTTTGTTGTTCATCCCTCTCCTTTACTGTGTTGTTTTTATCTCTCAAGAAGAGTTGTTCGTTTGTTGTCAATTCAACTACTTTTGTGTGTTGTTTTTATCTCTCAAGAAGAGTTGTTCGATTGTTGTCTATCCCACTCCATAAGTGTGTTCCTTAACTCTCAAGTAGATTTATACGTTTGTTGTTCATCCCTCTCCTTTAGTGTGTTGTTTTATCTCTCTAGTAGAGTTGTTCGATTGTTGTCTATCCCACTCGTTCAGTGTGTAGCTTAACTCTCAAGTAGATTTATACGTTTGTTGTTCATCCCTCTCCTTTAGTGTGTTGTTTTTATCTCTCAAGTAGTGTTGTTCGATTGTTGTCTATCCGACTCCTTTAGTGTGTAGCTTCACTCTCAAGTAGATTTATACGTTTGTTGTTCATCCCTCTCCTTTACTGTGTTGTTTTTATCTCTCAAGAAGAGTTGTTCGTTTGTTGTCAATTCAACTACTTTTGTGTGTTGTTTTTATCTCTCAAGAAGAGTTGTTCGATTGTTGTCTATCCCACTCCATAAGTGTGTTCCTTAACTCTCAAGTAGATTTATACGTTTGTTGTTCATCCCTCTCCTTTAGTGTGTTGTTTTTATCTCTCAAGTAGTGTTGTTCGATTGTTGTCTATCCCACTCCTTTAGTGTGTAGCTTCACTCTCAAGTAGATTTATACGTTTGTTGTTCATCCCTCTCCTTTAGTGTGTTGTTTTTATCTCTCAAGTAGTGTTGTTCGATTGTTGTCTATCCGACTCCTTTAGTGTGTAGCTTCACTCTCAAGTAGATTTATACGTTTGTTGTTCATCCCTCTCCTTTACTGTGTTGTTATCTCTCAAGAAGAGTTGTTCGTTTGTTGTCAATTCAACTACTTTTGTGTGTTGTTTTTATCTCTCAAGAAGAGTTGTTCGATTGTTGTCTATCCCACTCCATAAGTGTGTTCCTTAACTCTCAAGTAGATTTATACGTTTGTTGTTCATCCCTCTCCTTTAGTGTGTTGTTTTTATCTCTCAAGTAGTGTTGTTCGATTGTTGTCTATCCCACTCCTTTAGTGTGTAGCTTCACTCTCAAGTAGATTTATACGTTTGTTGTTCATCCCTCTCCTTTAGTGTGTTGTTTTTATCTCTCAAGAAGAGTTGTTCGTTTGTTGTCAATTCAACTACTTTTATGTGTTGTTTTCATCTCTCAAGAAGAGTTGTTCGATTGTTGTCTATCCCACTCCATAAGTGTGTTCCTTAACTCTCAAGTAGATTTATACGTTTGTTGTTCATCCCTCTCCTTTAGTGTGTTGTTTTTATCTCTCAAGTAGTGTTGTTCGATTGTTGTCTATCCCACTCCTTTAGTGTGTAGCTTCACTCTCAAGTAGATTTATACGTTTGTTGTTCATCCCTCTCCTTTACTGTGTTGTTTTTATCTCTCAAGAAGAGTTGTTCGTTTGTTGTCAATTCAACTACTTTTGTGTGTTGTTTTTATCTCTCAAGAAGAGTTGTTCGATTGTTGTCTATCCCACTCCATAAGTGTGTTCCTTAACTCTCAAGTAGATTTATACGTTTGTTGTTCATCCCTCTCCTTTAGTGTGTTGTTTTTATCTCTCAAGTAGTGTTGTTCGATTGTTGTCTATCCCACTCCTTTAGTGTGTAGCTTCACTCTCAAGTAGATTTATACGTTTGTTGTTCATCCCTCTCCTTTACTGTGTTGTTCTCTCTCAAGAAGAGTTGTTCGTTTGTTGTCAATTCAACTACTTTTGTGTGTTGTTTTTATCTCTCAATAAGAGTTGTTCGATTGTTGTCTATCCCACTCCATAAGTGTGTTCCTTAACTCTCAAGTAGATTTATACGTTTGTTGTTCATCCCTCTCCTTTAGTGTGTTGTTTTTATCTCTCTAGTAGAGTTGTTCGATTGTTGTCTATCCCACTCGTTTAGTGTGTAGCTTAACTCTCAAGTAGATTTATACGTTTGTTGTTCATCCCTCTCCTTTAGTGTGTTGTTTTTATCTCTCAAGTAGTGTTGTTCGATTGTTGTCTATCCCACTCCTTTAGTGTGTAGCTTCACTCTCAAGTAGATTTATACGTTTGTTGTTCATCCCTCTCCTTTACTGTGTTGTTTTTATCTCTCAAGAAGAGTTGTTCGTTTGTTGTCAATTCAACTACTTTTGTGTGTTGTTTTCATCTCTCAAGAAGAGTTGTTCGATTGTTGTCTATCCCACTCCATAAGTGTGTTCCTTAACTCTCAAGTAGATTTATACGTTTGTTGTTCATCCCTCTCCTTTAGTGTGTTGTTTTTATCTCTCAAGTAGTGTTGTTCGATTGTTGTCTATCCCACTCCTTTAGTGTGTAGCTTCACTCTCAAGTAGATTTATACGTTTGTTGTTCATCCCTCTCCTTTAGTGTGTTGTTTTTTATCTCTCAAGTAGTGTTGTTCGATTGTTGTCTATCCCACTCCATTAGTGTGTAGCTTAACTCTCAAGTAGATTTATACGTTTGTTGTTCATCCCTCTCCTTTAGTGTGTTGTTTTTATCTCTCAAGAAGAGTTGTTCGTTTGTTGTCAATTCAACTACTTTTGTGTGTTGTTTTTATCTCTCAAGAAGAGTTGTTCGATTGTTGTCTATCCCACTCCATAAGTGTGTTCCTTAACTCTCAAGTAGATTTATACGTTTGTTGTTCATCCCTCTCCTTTAGTGTGTTGTTTTTATCTCTCTAGTAGAGTTGTTCGATTGTTGTCTATCCCACTAACTCAGTGTGTAGCTTCACTCTCAAGTAGATTTATACGTTTGTTGTTCATCCCTCTCCTTTAGTGTGTTGTTTTTATCTCTCAAGTAGTGTTGTTCGATTGTTGTCTATCCGACTCCTTTAGTGTGTAGCTTCACTCTCAAGTAGATTTATACGTTTGTTGTTCATCCCTCTCCTTTACTGTGTTGTTTTTATCTCTCAAGAAGAGTTGTTCGTTTGTTGTCAATTCAACTACTTTTGTGTGTTGTTTTTATCTCTCAAGAAGAGTTGTTCGATTGTTGTCTATCCCACTCCATAAGTGTGTTCCTTAACTCTCAAGTAGATTTATACGTTTGTTGTTCATCCCTCTCCTTTAGTGTGTTGTTTTTATCTCTCAAGAAGAGTTGTTCGTTTGTTGTCAATTCAACTACTTTTGTGTGTTGTTTTTATCTCAAGAAGAGTTGTTCGATTGTTGTCTATCCCACTCCATAAGTGTGTTCCTTAACTCTCAAGTAGATTTATACGTTTGTTGTTCATCCCTCTCCTTTAGTGTGTTGTTTTTATCTCTCAAGTAGTGTTGTTCGATTGTTGTCTATCCCACTCCTTTAGTGTGTAGCTTCACTCTCAAGTAGATTTATACGTTTGTTGTTCATCCCTCTACTTTAGTGTGTTGTTTTTATCTCTCAAGATGAGTTGTTCGTTTGTTGTCAATTCAACTAGTTTTGTGTGTTGTTTTAATCTCTCAAGAAGAGTTGTTCGATTGTTGTCTATCCCACTCCATAAGTGTGTTCCTTAACTCTCAAGTAGATTTATACGTTTGTTGTTCATCCCTCTCCTTTAGTGTGTTGTTTTTATCTCTCAAGTAGTGTTGTTCGATTGTTGTCTATCCCACTCCTTAGTGTGTAGCTTCACTCTCAAGTAGATTTATACGTTTGTTGTTCATCCCTCTCCTTTAGTGTGTTGTTTTTATCTCTCAAGTAGTGTTGTTCGATTGTTGTCTATCCAACTCCTTTAGTGTGTAGCTTCACTCTCAAGTAGATTTATACGTTTGTTGTTCATCCCTCTCCTTTACTGTGTTGTTTTTATCTCTCAAGAAGAGTTGTTCGTTTGTTGTCAATTCAACTACTTTTGTGTGTTGTTTTTATCTCTCAAGAAGAGTTGTTCGATTGTTGTCTATCCCACTCCATAAGTGTGTTCCTTAACTCTCAAGTAGATTTATACGTTTGTTGTTCATCCCTCTCCTTTAGTGTGTTGTTTTTATCTCTCAAGTAGTGTTGTTCGATTGTTGTCTATCCCACTCCTTTAGTGTGTAGCTTCACTCTCAAGTAGATTTATACGTTTGTTGTTCATCCCTCTCCTTTACTGTGTTGTTTTTATCTCTCAAGAAGAGTTGTTCGTTTGTTGTCAATTCAACTACTTTTGTGTGTTGTTTTTATCTCTCAAGAAGAGTTGTTCGATCGTTGTCTATCCCACTCCATAAGTGTGTTCCTTAACTCTAAAGTAGATTTATCCGTTTGTTGTTCGTCCCTCTCCTTTAGTGTGTTGGTTTTATCTCTCAAGTAGTGTTGTTCGATTGTTGTCTATCCCACTCCTTTAGTGTGTAGCTTCACTCTCAAGTAGATTTATACGTTTGTTGTTCATCCCTCTCCTTTAGTGTGTTGTTTTTATCTCTCAAGTAGTGTTGTTCGATTGTTGTCTATCCGACTCCTTTAGTGTGTAGCTTCACTCTCAAGTAGATTTATACGTTTGTTGTTCATCCCTCTCCTTTACTGTGTTGTTTTTATCTCTCAAGAAGAGTTGTTCGTTTGTTGTCAATTCAACTACTTTTGTGTGTTGTTTTTATCTCTCAAGAAGAGTTGTTCGATTGTTGTCTATCCCACTCCATAAGTGTGTTCCTTAACTCTCAAGTAGATTTATACGTTTGTTGTTCATCCCTCTCCTTTAGTGTGTTGTTTTTATCTCTCAAGAAGAGTTGTTCGTTTGTTGTCAATTCAACTACTTTTGTGTGTTGTTTTTATCTCTCAAGAAGAGTTGTTCGATTGTTGTCTATCCCACTCCATAAGTGTGTTCCTTAACTCTCAAGTAGATTTATACGTTTGTTGTTCATCCCTCTCCTTTAGTGTGTTGTTTTTATCTCTCTAGTAGAGTTGTTCGATTGTTGTCTATCCCACTCCTTTAGTGTGTAGCTTCACTCTCAAGTAGATTTATACGTTTGTTGTTCATCCCTCTCCTTTAGTGTGTTGTTTTTATCTCTCAAGTAGTGTTGTTCGATTGTTGTCTATCCGACTCCTTTAGTGTGTAGCTTCACTCTCAAGTAGATTTATACGTTTGTTGTTCATCCCTCTCCTTTACTGTGTTGTTATCTCTCAAGAAGAGTTGTTCGTTTGTTGTCAATTCAACTACTTTTGTGTGTTGTTTTTATCTCTCAAGAAGAGTTGTTCGATTGTTGTCTATCCCACTCCATAAGTGTGTTCCTTAACTCTCAAGTAGATTTATACGTTTGTTGTTCATCCCTCTCCTTTAGTGTGTTGTTTTTATCTCTCAAGAAGAGTTGTTCGTTTGTTGTCAATTCAACTACTTTTGTGTGTTGTTTTTATCTCTCAAGAAGAGTTGTTCGATTGTTGTCTATCCCACTCCATAAGTGTGTTCCTTAACTCTCAAGTAGATTTATACGTTTGTTGTTCATCCCTCTCCTTTAGTGTGTTGTTTTTATCTCTCTAGTAGAGTTGTTCGATTGTTGTCTATCCCACTCGTTCAGTGTGTAGCTTAACTCTCAAGTAGATTTATACGTTTGTTGTTCATCCGTCTCCTTTAGTGTGTTGTTTTTATCTCTCAAGTAGTGTTGTTCGATTGTTGTCTATCCCACTCCTTTAGTGTGTAGCTTCACTCTCAAGTAGATTTATACGTTTGTTGTTCATCCCTCTCCTTTAGTGTGTTGTTTTTATCTCTCAAGAAGAGTTGTTCGATTGTTGTCTATCCCACTCCATAAGTGTGTTCCTTAACTCTCAAGTAGATTTATACGTTTGTTGTTCATCCCTCTCCTTTAGTGTGTTGTTTTTATCTCTCTAGTAGAGTTGTTCGATTGTTGTCTATCCCACTCGTTCAGTGTGTAGCTTAACTCTCAAGTAGATTTATACGTTTGTTGTTCATCCCTCTCCTTTAGTGTGTTGTTTTTATCTCTCAAGTAGTGTTGTTCGATTGTTGTCTATCCCACTCCTTTAGTGTGTAGCTTCACTCTCAAGTAGATTTATACGTTTGTTGTTCATCCCTCTCCTTTAGTGTGTTGTTTTTATCTTCCAAAAAGAGTTGTTCGTTTGTTGTCAATTCAACTAGTTTTGTGTGTTGTTTTTATCTCTCAAGAAGAGTTGTTCGATTGTTGTCTATCCCACTCCATAAGTGTGTTCCTTAACTCTCAAGTAGATTTATACGTTTGTTGTTCATCCCTCTCCTTTAGTGTGTTGTTTTTATCTCTCAAGTAGTGTTGTTCGATTGTTGTCTATCCCACTCCTTTAGTGTGTAGCTTCACTCTCAAGTAGATTTATACGTTTGTTGTTCATCCTTCTCCTTTAGTGTGTTGTTTTTATCTCTCAAGTAGTGTTGTTCGATTGTTGTCTATCCGACTCCTTTAGTGTGTAGCTTCACTCTCAAGTAGATTTATACGTTTGTTGTTCATCCCTCTCCTTTACTGTGTTGTTTTTATCTCTCAAGAAGAGTTGTTCGTTTGTTGTCAATTCAACTACTTTTGTGTGTTGTTTTTATCTCTCAAGAAGAGTTGTTCGATTGTTGTCTATCCCACTCCATAAGTGTGTTCCTTAACTCTCAAGTAGATTTATACGTTTGTTGTTCATCCCTCTCCTTTAGTGTGTTGTTTTTATCTCTCAAGAAGAGTTGTTCGTTTGTTGTCAATTCAACTACTTTTGTGTGTTGTTTAACTCTCAAGAAGAGTTGTTCGATTGTTGTCTATCCCACTCCATAAGTGTGTTCCTTAACTCTCAAGTAGATTTATACGTTTGTTGTTCATCCCTCTCCTTTAGTGTGTTGTTTTTATCTCTCAAGTAGTGTTGTTCGATTGTTGTCTATCCCACTCGTTTAGTGTGTAGCTTAACTCTCAAGTAGATTTATACGTTTGTTGTTCATCCCTCTCCTTTAGTGTGTTGTTTTTATCTCTCAAGTAGTGTTGTTCGATTGTTGTCTATCCCACTCCTTTAGTGTGTAGCTTCACTCTCAAGTAGATTTATACGTTTGTTGTTCATCCCTCTCCTTTAGTGTGTTGTTTTTATCTCTCAAGAAGAGTTGTTCGATTGTTGTCTATCCCACTCCATAAGTGTGTAGCTTAACTCTCAAGTAGATTTATACGTTTGTTGTTCATCCCTCTCCTTTAGTGTGTTGTTTTTATCTCTCTAGTAGAGTTGTTCGATTGTTGTCTATCCCACTCGTTCAGTGTGTAGCTTAACTCTCAAGTAGATTTATACGTTTGTTATTCATCCCTCTCATTTAGTGTGTTGTTTTTATCTCTCAAGTACTGTTGTTCGATTGTTGTCTATCCGACTCCTTTAGTGTGTAGCTTCACTCTCAAGTAAATTTATACGTTTGTTGTTCATCCCTCTCCTTTACTGTGTTGTTTTTATCTCTCAAGAAGAGTTGTTCGTTTGTTGTCAATTCAACTACTTTTGTGTGTTATTTTTATCTCTCAAGAAGAGTTGTTCGATTGTTGTCTATCCCACTCCATAAGTGTGTTCCTTAACTCTCAAGTAGATTTATACGTTTGTTGTTCATCCCTCTCCTTTAGTGTGTTGTTTTTATCTCTCTAGTAGAGTTGTTCGATTGTTGTCTATCCCACTCGTTCAGTGTGTAGCTTAACTCTCAAGTAGATTTATACGTTTGTTGTTCATCCCTCTCCTTTAGTGTGTTGTTTTTATCTCTCAAGTAGTGTTGTTCGATTGTTGTCTATCCCACTCCTTTAGTGTGTAGCTTCACTCTCAAGTAGATTTATACGTTTGTTGTTCATCCCTCTCCTTTAGTGTGTTGTTTTTATCTCTCAAGAAGAGTTGTTCGATTGTTGTCTATCCCACTCCATAAGTGTGTTCCTTAACTCTCAAGTAGATTTATACGTTTGTTGTTCATCCCTCTCCTTTAGTGTGTTGTTTTTATCTCTCTAGTAGAGTTGTTCGATTGTTGTCTATCCCACTCCATTAGTGTGTAGCTTAACTCTCAAGTAGATTTATACGTTTGTTGTTCATCCCTCTCCTTTAGTGTGTTGTTTTTATCTCTCAAGTAGTGTTGTTCGATTGTTGTCTATCCCACTCCTTTAGTGTGTAGCTTCACTCTCAAGTAGATTTATACGTTTGTTATTCATCCCTCTCCTTTACTGTGTTGTTTTTATCTCTCAAGAAGAGTTGTTCATTTGTTGTCAATTCAACTACTTTTGTGTGTTGTTTTCATCTCTCAAGAAGAGTTGTTCGATTGTTGTCTATCCCACTCCATAAGTGTGTTCCTTAACTCTCAAGTAGATTTATACGTTTGTTGTTCATCCCTCTCCTTTAGTGTGTTGTTTTTATCTCTCAAGTAGTGTTGTTCGATTGTTGTCTATCCCACTCCTTTAGTGTGTAGCTTCACTCTCAAGTAGATTTATACGTTTGTTGTTCATCCCTCTCCTTTAGTGTGTTGTTTTTATCTCTCAAGTAGTGTTGTTCGATTGTTGTCTATCCCACTCCTTTAGTGTGTAGCTTCACTCTCAAGTAGATTTATACGTTTGTTGTTCATCCCTCTCCTTTACTGTGTTGTTTTTATCTCTCAAGAAGAGTTGTTCGTTTGTTGTCAATTCAACTACTTTTGTGTGTTGTTTTTATCTCTCAAGAAGAGTTGTTCGATTGTTGTCTATCCCACTCCATAAGTGTGTTCCTTAACTCTCAAGTAGATTTATACGTTTGTTGTTCATCCCTCTCCTTTTATCTTCCAAGAAGAGTTGTTCGTTTGTTGTCAATTCAACTACTTTTGTGTGTTGTTTTTATCTCTCAAGAAGAGTTGTTCGATTGTTGTCCATCCCACTCCATAAGTGTGTTCCTTAACTCTCAAGTAGATTTATACGTTTGTTGTTCATCCCTCTCCTTTAGTGTGTTGTTTTTATCTCTCAAGTAGTGTTGTTCGATTGTTGTCTATCCCACTCGTTTAGTGTGTAGCTTAACTCTCAAGTAGATTTATACGTTTGTTGTTCATCCCTCTCCTTTAGTGTGTTGTTTTTATCTCTCAAGTAGAGTTGTTCGATTGTTGTCTATCCCACTCCTTAAGTGTGTAGCTTAACTCTCAAGTAGATTTATACGTTTGTTGTTCATCCCTCTCCTTTAGTGTGTTGTTTTTATCTCTCAAGTAGTGTTGTTCGATTGTTGTCTATCCCACTCCTTTAGTGTGTAGCTTCACTCTCAAGTAGATTTATACGTTTGTTGTTCATCCTCTCCTTTACTGTGTTGTTTTTATCTCTCAAGAAGAGTTGTTCGTTTGTTGTCAATTCAACTACTTTTGTGTGTTGTTTTTATCTCTCAAGAAGAGTTGTTCGATTGTTGTCTATCCCACTCCATAAGTGTGTTCCTTAACTCTCAAGTAGATTTATACGTTTGTTGTTCATCCCTCTCCTTTAGTGTGTTGTTTTTATCTCTCAAGTAGTGTTGTTCGATTGTTGTCTATCCCACTCCTTTAGTGTGTAGCTTCACTCTCAAGTAGATTTATACGTTTGTTGTTCATCCCTCTCCTTTAGTGTGTTGTTTTTATCTCTCAAGTAGTGTTGTTCGATTGTTGTCTATCCGACTCCTTTAGTGTGTAGCTTCACTCTCAAGTAGATTTATACGTTTGTTGTTCATCCCTCTCCTTTACTGTGTTGTTTTTATCTTTCAAGAAGAGTTGTTCATTTCTTGTCAATTCAACTACTTTTTTGTGTTGTTTTTTCTCTCAAGAAGAGTTGTTCGATTGTTGTCTATCCCACTCCATAAGTGTGTTCCTTAACTCTCAAGTAGATTTATACATTTGTTGTTCATCCCTCTCCTTTAGTGTGTTGTTTTTATCTCTCAAGAAGAGTTGTTCGTTTGTTGTCAATTCAACTACTTTTGTGTGTTGTTTTTATCTCTCAAGAAGAGTTGTTCGATTGTTTTCTATCCCACTCCATAAGTGTGTTCCTTAACTCTCAAGTAGATTTATACGTTTGTTGTTCATCCCTCTCCTTTAGTGTGTTGTTTTTATCTCTCAAGTAGTGTTGTTCGATTGTTGTCTATCCCACTCGTTTAGTGTGTAGCTTAACTCTCAAGTAGATTTATACGTTTGTTGTTCATCCCTCTCCTTTAGTGTGTTGTTTTTATCTCTCAAGTAGTGTTGTCTATCCCACTCGTTTAGTGTGTAGCTTAACTCTCAAGTAGATTTATACGTTTGTTGTTCATCCCTCTCCTTTAGTGTGTTGTTTTTATCTCTCAAGTAGTGTTGTTCGATTGTTGTCTATCCGACTCCTTTAGTGTGTAGCTTCACTCTCAAGTAGATTTATACGTTTGTTGTTCATCCCTCTCCTTTACTGTGTTGTTTTTATCTCTCAAGAAGAGTTGTTCGTTTGTTGTCAATTCAACTACTTTTGTGTGTTATTTTTATCTCTCAAGAAGAGTTGTTCGATTGTTGTCTATCCCACTCCATAAGTGTGTTCCTTAACTCTCAAGTAGATTTATACGTTTGTTGTTCATCCCTCTCCTTTAGTGTGTTGTTTTTATCTCTCAAGTAGTGTTGTTCGATTGTTGTCTATCCCACTCCTTTAGTGTGTAGCTTCACTCTCAAGTAGATTTATACGTTTGTTGTTCATCCCTCTCCTTTAGTGTGTTGTTTTTATCTCTCAAGTAGTGTTGTTCGATTGTTGTCTATCCCACTCCTTTAGTGTGTAGCTTCACTCTCAAGTAGATTTATACGTTTGTTGTTCATCCCTCTCCTTTAGTGTGTTGTTTTTATCTCTCAAGAAGAGTTGTTCGTTTGTTGTCAATTCAACTACTTTTGTGTGTTGTTTTTATCTCTCAAGAAGAGTTGTTCGATTGTTGTCTATCCCACTCCATAAGTGTGTTCCTTAACTCTCAAGTAGATTTATACATTTGTTGTTCATCCCTCTCCTTTAGTGTGTTGTTTTTATCTTCCAAGAAGAGTTGTTCGTTTGTTGTCAATTCAACTAGTTTTGTGTGTTGTTTTTATCTCTCAAGAAGAGTTGTTCGATTGTTGTCTATCCCACTCCATAAGTGTGTTCCTTAACTCTCAAGTAGATTTATACGTTTGTTGTTCATCCCTCTCCTTTAGTGTGTTGTTTTTATCTCTCTAGTAGAGTTGTTCGATTGTTGTCTATCCCACTCGTTCAGTGTGTAGCTTAACTCTCAAGTAGATTTATACGTTTGTTATTCATCCCTCTCATTTAGTGTGTTGTTTTTATCTCTCAAGTACTGTTGTTCGATTGTTGTCTATCCGACTCCTTTAGTGTGTAGCTTCACTCTCAAGTAGATTTATACGTTTGTTGTTCATCCCTCTCCTTTAGTGTGTTGTTTTTATCTCTCAAGTAGTGTTGTTCGATTGTTGTCTATCCGACTCCTTTAGTGTGTAGCTTCACTCTCAAGTAGATTTATACGTTTGTTGTTCATCCCTCTCCTTTACTGTGTTGTTTTTATCTCTCAAGAAGAGTTGTTCGTTTGTTGTCAATTCAACTACTTTTGTGTGTTGTTTTTATCTCTCAAGAAGAGTTGTTCGATTGTTGTCTATCCCACTCCATAAGTGTGTTCCTTAACTCTCAAGTAGATTTATACGTTTGTTGTTCATCCCTCTCCTTTAGTGTGTTGTTTTTATCTCTCAAGTAGTGTTGTTCGATTGTTGTCTATCCCACTCCTTTAGTGTGTAGCTTCACTCTCAAGTAGATTTATACGTTTGTTGTTCATCCCTCTCCTTTAGTGTGTTGTTTTTATCTCTCAAGTAGTGTTGTTCGATTGTTGTCTATCCCACTCCTTTAGTGTGTAGCTTCACTCTCAAGTAGATTTATACGTTTGTTGTTCATCCCTCTCCTTTAGTGTGTTGTTTTTATCTTCCAAGAAGAGTTGTTCGTTTGTTGTCAATTCAACTAGTTTTGTGTGTTGTTTTTATCTCTCAAGAAGAGTTGTTCGATTGTTGTCTATCCCACTCCATAAGTGTGTTCCTTAACTCTCAAGTAGATTTATACGTTTGTTGTTCATCCCTCTCCTTTAGTGTGTTGTTTTTATCTCTCAAGAAGAGTTGTTCGTTTGTTGTCAATTCAACTACTTTTGTGTGTTGTTTTTATCTCTCAAGAAGAGTTGTTCGATTGTTGTCTATCCCACTCCATAAGTGTGTTCCTTAACTCTCAAGTAGATTTATACGTTTGTTGTTCATCCCTCTCCTTTAGTGTGTAGCTTCACTCTCAAGTAGATTTATACGTTTGTTGTTCATCCCTCTCCTTTAGTGTGTTGTTTTTATCTCTCAAGTAGTGTTGTTCGATTGTTGTCTATCCCACTCGTTTAGTGTGTAGCTTAACTCTCAAGTAGATTTATACGTTTGTTGTTCATCCCTCTCCTTTAGTGTGTTGTTTTTATCTCTCAAGAAGAGTTGTTCGTTTGTTGTCAATTCAACTACTTTTGTGTGTTGTTTTCATCTCTCAAGAAGAGTTGTTCGATTGTTGTCTATCCCACTCCATAAGTGTGTTCCTTAACTCTCAAGTAGATTTATACGTTTGTTGTTCATCCCTCTCCTTTAGTGTGTTGTTTTTATCTCTCAAGTAGTGTTGTTCGATTGTTGTCTATCCCACTCCTTTAGTGTGTAGCTTCACTCTCAAGTAGATTTATACGTTTGTTGTTCATCCCTCTCCTTTAGTGTGTTGTTTTTATCTCTCAAGTAGTGTTGTTCGATTGTTGTCTATCCGACTCCTTTAGTGTGTAGCTTCACTCTCAAGTAGATTTATACGTTTGTTGTTCATCCCTCTCCTTTACTGTGTTGTTTTTATCTCTCAAGAAGAGTTGTTCGTTTGTTGTCAATTCAACTACTTTTGTGTGTTGTTTTTATCTCTCAAGAAGAGTTGTTCGATTGTTGTCTATCCCACTCCATAAGTGTGTTCCTTAACTCTCAAGTAGATTTATACGTTTGTTGTTCATCCCTCTCCTTTAGTGTGTTGTTTTTATCTCTCAAGAAGAGTTGTTCGTTTGTTGTCAATTCAACTACTTTTGTGTGTTGTTTTTATCTCTCAAGAAGAGTTGTTCGATTGTTGTCTATCCCACTCCTTTAGTGTGTAGCTTCACTCTCAAGTAGATTTATACGTTTGTTGTTCATCCCTCTCCTTTAGTGTGTAGCTTCACTCTCAAGTAGATTTATACGTTTGTTGTTCATCCCTCTCCTTTAGTGTGTTGTTTTTATCTCTCAAGTAGTGTTGTTCGATTGTTGTCTATCCCACTCGTTTAGTGTGTAGCTTAACTCTCAAGTAGATTTATACGTTTGTTGTTCATCCCTCTCCTTTAGTGTGTTGTTTTTATCTCTCAAGAAGAGTTGTTCGTTTGTTGTCAATTCAAATACTTTTGTGTGTTGTTTATATCTCTCAAGAAGAGTTGTTCGATTGTTGTCTATCCAACTCCATAAGTGTGTTCCTTAACTCTCAAGTAGATTTATACGTTTGTTGTTCATCCCTCTCCTTTAGTGTGTTGTTTTTATCTCTCTAGTAGAGTTGTTCGATTGTTGTCTATCCCACTCGTTCAGTGTGTAGCTTAACTCTCAAGTAGATTTATACGTTTGTTATTCATCCCTCTCCTTTAGTGTGTTGTTTTTATCTCTCAAGTAGTGTTGTTCGATTGTTGTCTATCCCACTCCTTTAGTGTGTAGCTTCACTCTCAAGTAGATTTATACGTTTGTTGTTCATCCCTCTCCTTTACTGTGTTGTTATCTCTCAAGAAGAGTTGTTCGTTTGTTGTCAATTCAACTACTTTTATGTGTTGTTTTCATCTCTCAAGAAGAGTTGTTCGATTGTTGTCTATCCCACTCCATAAGTGTGTTCCTTAACTCTCAAGTAGATTTATACGTTTGTTGTTCATCCCTCTCCTTTAGTGTGTTGTTTTTATCTCTCAAGAAGAGTTGTTCGTTTGTTGTCAATTCAACTACTTTTGTGTGTTGTTTTTATCTCTCAAGAAGAGTTGTTCGATTGTTGTCTATCCCACTCCATAAGTGTGTTCCTTAACTCTCAAGTAGATTTATACGTTTGTTGTTCATCCCTCTCCTTTAGTGTGTTGTTTTTATCTCTCTAGTAGAGTTGTTCGATTGTTGTCTATCCCACTAATTCAGTGTGTAGCTTAACTCTCAAGTAGATTTATACGTTTGTTGTTCATCCCTCTCCTTTAGTGTGTTGTTTTTATCTCTCAAGTAGTGTTGTTCGATTGTTGTCTATCCGACTCCTTTAGTGTGTAGCTTCACTCTCAAGTAGATTTATACGTTTGTTGTTCATCCCTCTCCTTTACTGTGTTGTTTTTATCTCTCAAGAAGAGTTGTTCGTTTGTTGTCAATTCAACTACTTTTGTGTGTTGTTTTTATCTCTCAAGAAGAGTTGTTCGATTGTTGTCTATCCCACTCCATAAGTGTGTTCCTTAACTCTCAAGTAGATTTATACGTTTGTTGTTCATCCCTCTCCTTTAGTGTGTTGTTTTTATCTCTCAAGTAGTGTTGTTCGATTGTTGTCTATCCCACTCCTTTAGTGTGTAGCTTCACTCTCAAGTAGATTTATACGTTTGTTGTTCATCCCTCTCCTTTAGTGTGTTGTTTTTATCTCTCAAGTAGTG
Source organism: Plantago major (assembly GCA_026545765.1). NCBI lineage: Eukaryota > Viridiplantae > Streptophyta > Magnoliopsida > Lamiales > Plantaginaceae > Plantago > Plantago major. The sequence goes on from CM048842.1 coordinate 34,968,938, forward strand.
TTGTTCGATTGTTGTCTATCCCACTCCTTTAGTGTGTAGCTTCACTCTCAAGTAGATTTATACGTTTGTTGTTCATCCCTCTCCTTTAGTGTGTTGTTTTTATCTCTCAAGAAGAGTTGTTCGATTGTTGTCTATCCCACTCCTTTAGTGTGTTCCTTAACTCTCAAGTAGATTTATACGTTTGATGTTCATCCCTCTCCTTTAGTGTGTTGTTTTTATCTCTCAAGTAGTGTTGTTCGATTGTTGTCTATCCCACTCCTTTAGTGTGTAGCTTAACTCTCAAGTAGATTTATACGTTTGTTGTTCATCCCTCTCCTTTAGTGTGTTGTTTTTATCTCTCAAGAAGAGTTGTTCGTTTGTTGTCAATTCAACTACTTTTGTGTGTTGTTTTTATCTCTCAAGAAGAGTTGTTCGATTGTTGTCTATCCCACTCCATAAGTGTGTTCCTTAACTCTCAAGTAGATTTATACGTTTGTTGTTCATCCCTCTCCTTTAGTGTGTTGTTTTTATCTCTCTAGTAGAGTTGTTCGATTGTTGTCTATCCCACTCGTTCAGTGTGTAGCTTAACTCTCAAGTAGATTTATACGTTTGTTGTTCATCCCTCTCCTTTAGTGTGTTGTTTTTATCTCTCAAGTAGTGTTGTTCGATTGTTGTCTATCCGACTCCTTTAGTGTGTAGCTTCACTCTCAAGTAAATTTATACGTTTGTTGTTCATCCCTCTCCTTTACTGTGTTGTTTTTATCTCTCAAGAAGAGTTGTTCGTTTGTTGTCAATTCAACTACTTTTGTGTGTTATTTTTATCTCTCAAGAAGAGTTGTTCGATTGTTGTCTATCCCACTCCATAAGTGTGTTCCTTAACTCTCAAGTAGATTTATACGTTTGTTGTTCATCCCTCTCCTTTAGTGTGTTGTTTTTATCTCTCAAGTAGTGTTGTTCGATTGTTGTCTATCCCACTCCTTTAGTGTGTAGCTTCACTCTCAAGTAGATTTATACGTTTGTTGTTCATCCCTCTCCTTTAGTGTGTTGTTTTTATCTCTCAAGTAGTGTTGTTCGATTGTTGTCTATCCCACTCCTTTAGTGTGTAGCTTCACTCTCAAGTAGATTTATACGTTTGTTGTTCATCCCTCTCCTTTAGTGTGTTGTTTTTATCTCTCTAGTAGAGTTGTTCGATTGTTGTCTATCCCACTCGTTCAGTGTGTAGCTTAACTCTCAAGTAGATTTATACGTTTGTTGTTCATCCCTCTCCTTTAGTGTGTTGTTTTTATCTCTCAAGTAGTGTTGTTCGATTGTTGTCTATCCCACTCGTTTAGTGTGTAGCTTAACTCTCAAGTAGATTTATACGTTTGTTGTTCATCCCTCTCCTTTAGTGTGTTGTTTTTATCTCTCAAGAAGAGTTGTTCGTTTGTTGTCAATTCAACTACTTTTGTGTGTTGTTTTTATCTCTCAAGAAGAGTTGTTCGATTGTTGTCTATCCCACTCCATAAGTGTGTTCCTTAACTCTCAAGTAGATTTATACGTTTGTTGTTCATCCCTCTCCTTTAGTGTGTTGTTTTTATCTCTCTAGTAGAGTTGTTCGATTGTTGTCTATCCCACTCGTTCAGTGTGTAGCTTAACTCTCAAGTAGATTTATACGTTTGTTATTCATCCCTCTCCTTTAGTGTGTTGTTTTTATCTCTCAAGTAGTGTTGTTCGATTGTTGTCTATCCGATTCCTTTAGTGTGTAGCTTCACTCTCAAGTAGATTTATACGTTTGTTGTTCATCCCTCTCCTTTACTGTGTTGTTTTTATCTCTCAAGAAGAGTTGTTCGTTTGTTGTCAATTCAACTACTTTTGTGTGTTGTTTTCATCTCTCAAGAAGAGTTGTTCGATTGTTGTCTATCCCACTCCATAAGTGTGTTCCTTAACTCTCAAGTAGATTTATACGTTTGTTGTTCATCCCTCTCCTTTAGTGTGTTGTTTTTATCTCTCAAGTAGTGTTGTTCGATTGTTGTCTATCCCACTCCTTTAGTGTGTAGCTTCACTCTCAAGTAGATTTATACGTTTGTTGTTCATCCCTCTCCTTTAGTGTGTTGTTTTTATCTCTCAAGTAGTGTTGTTCGATTGTTGTCTATCCCACTCCTTTAGTGTGTAGCTTCACTCTCAAGTACATTTATACGTTTGTTGTTCATCCCTCTCCTTTAGTGTGTTGTTTTTATCTCTCAAGTAGTGATTGTTGTCTATCCCACTCCTTTAGTGTGTGGCTTAACTCTCAAGTACATTTATACGTTTGTTGTTCATCCCTCTCCTTTAGTGTGTTGTTTTTATCTCTCAAGTAGTGTTGTTCGATTGTTGTCTATCCCACTCGTTTAGTGTGTAGCTTAACTCTCAAGTAGATTTATACGTTTGTTGTTCATCCCTCTCCTTTAGTGTGTTGTTTTTATCTCTCTAGTAGAGTTGTTCGATTGTTGTCTATCCCACTCGTTCAGTGTGTAGCTTAACTCTCAAGTAGATTTATACGTTTGTTGTTCATCCCTCTCCTTTAGTGTGTTGTTTTTATCTCTCAAGTAGTGTTGTTCGATTGTTGTCTATCCGACTCCTTTAGTGTGTAGCTTCACTCTCAAGTAGATTTATACGTTTGTTGTTCATCCCTCTCCTTTACTGTGTTGTTTTTATCTCTCAAGAAGAGTTGTTCGTTTGTTGTCAATTCAACTACTTTTGTGTGTTGTTTTTATCTCTCAAGAAGAGTTGTTCGATTGTTGTCTATCCCACTCCATAAGTGTGTTCCTTAACTCTCAAGTAGATTTATACGTTTGTTGTTCATCCCTCTCCTTTAGTGTGTTGTTTTTATCTCTCAAGTAGTGTTGTTCGATTGTTGTCTATCCCACTCCTTTAGTGTGTAGCTTCACTCTCAAGTAGATTTATACGTTTGTTGTTCATCCCTCTCCTTTAGTGTGTTGTTTTTATCTCTCAAGTAGTGTTGTTCGATTGTTGTCTATCCCACTCCTTTAGTGTGTAGCTTCACTCTCAAGTAGATTTATACGTTTGTTGTTCATCCCTCTCCTTTAGTGTGTTGTTTTTATCTCTCAAGTAGTGATTGTTGTCTCAAGTGCTTGTTGTTCATCCCTCTCCTTTAGTGTGTTGTTTTTATCTCTCAAGAAGAGTTGTTCGATTGTTGTCTATCCCACTCCATAAGTGTGTTCCTTAACTCTCAAGTAGATTTATACGTTTGTTGTTCATCCCTCTCCTTTAGTGTGTTGTTTTTATCTCTCTAGTAGAGTTGTTCGATTGTTGTCTATCCCACTCCTTCAGTGTGTAGCTTAACTCTCAAGTAGATTTATACGTTTGTTGTTCATCCCTCTCCTTTAGTGTGTTGTTTTTATCTCTCAAGTAGTGTTGTTCGATTGTTGTCTATCCGACTCCTTTAGTGTGTAGCTTCACTCTCAAGTAGATTTATACGTTTGTTGTTCATCCCTCTCCTTTACTGTGTTGTTTTTATCTCTCAAGAAGAGTTGTTCGTTTGTTGTCAATTCAACTACTTTTGTGTGTTGTTTTTATCTCTCAAGAAGAGTTGTTCGATTGTTGTCTATCCCACTCCATAAGTGTGTTCCTTAACTCTCAAGTAGATTTATACGTTTGTTGTTCATCCCTCTCCTTTAGTGTGTTGTTTTTATCTCTCAAGTAGTGTTGTTCGATTGTTGTCTATCCCACTCCTTTAGTGTGTAGCTTCACTCTCAAGTAGATTTATACGTTTGTTGTTCATCCCTCTCCTTTAGTGTGTTGTTTTTATCTCTCAAGTAGTGTTGTTCGATTGTTGTCTATCCCACTCCTTTAGTGTGTAGCTTCACTCTCAAGTAGATTTATACGTTTGTTGTTCATCCCTCTCCTTTAGTGTGTTGTTTTTATCTCTCTAGTAGAGTTGTTCGATTGTTGTCTATCCCACTCGTTCAGTGTGTAGCTTAACTCTCAAGTAGATTTATACGTTTGTTGTTCATCCCTCTCCTTTAGTGTGTTGTTTTTATCTCTCAAGTAGTGTTGTTCGATTGTTGTCTATCCCACTCGTTTAGTGTGTAGCTTAACTCTCAAGTAGATTTATACGTTTGTTGTTCATCCCTCTCCTTTAGTGTGTTGTTTTTATCTCTCAAGAAGAGTTGTTCGTTTGTTGTCAATTCAACTACTTTTGTGTGTTGTTTTTATCTCTCAAGAAGAGTTGTTCGATTGTTGTCTATCCCACTCCATAAGTGTGTTCCTTAACTCTCAAGTAGATTTATACGTTTGTTGTTCATCCCTCTCCTTTAGTGTGTTGTTTTTATCTCTCTAGTAGAGTTGTTCGATTGTTGTCTATCCCACTCGTTCAGTGTGTAGCTTAACTCTCAAGTAGATTTATACGTTTGTTATTCATCCCTCTCATTTAGTGTGTTGTTTTTATCTCTCAAGTAGTGTTGTTCGATTGTTGTCTATCCGACTCCTTTAGTGTGTAGCTTCACTCTCAAGTAGATTTATACGTTTGTTGTTCATCCCTCTCCTTTACTGTGTTGTTTTTATCTCTCAAGAAGAGTTGTTCGTTTGTTGTCAATTCAACTACTTTTATGTGTTGTTTTCATCTCTCAAGAAGAGTTGTTCGATTGTTGTCTATCCCACTCCATAAGTGTGTTCCTTAACTCTCAAGTAGATTTATACGTTTGTTGTTCATCCCTCTCCTTTAGTGTGTTGTTTTTATCTCTCAAGTAGTGTTGTTCGATTGTTGTCTATCCCACTCCTTTAGTGTGTAGCTTCACTCTCAAGTAGATTTATACGTTTGTTGTTCATCCCTCTCCTTTAGTGTGTTGTTTTTATCTCTCAAGTAGTTGTTCGATTGTTGTCTATCCCACTCCTTTAGTGTGTAGCTTCACTCTCAAGTAGATTTATACGTTTGTTGTTCATCCCTCTCCTTTAGTGTGTTGTTTTTATCTCTCTAGTAGAGTTGTTCGATTGTTGTCTATCCCACTCGTTCAGTGTGTAGCTTAACTCTCAAGTAGATTTATACGTTTGTTGTTCATCCCTCTCCTTTAGTGTGTTGTTTTTATCTCTCAAGTAGTGTTGTTCGATTGTTGTCTATCCCACTCGTTTAGTGTGTAGCTTAACTCTCAAGTAGATTTATACGTTTGTTGTTCATCCCTCTCCTTTAGTGTGTTGTTTTTATCTCTCAAGAAGAGTTGTTCGTTTGTTGTCAATTCAACTACTTTTGTGTGTTGTTTTTATCTCTCAAGAAGAGTTGTTCGATTGTTGTCTATCCCACTCCATAAGTGTGTTCCTTAACTCTCAAGTAGATTTATACGTTTGTTGTTCATCCCTCTCCTTTAGTGTGTTGTTTTTATCTCTCAAGTAGTGTTGTTCGATTGTTGTCTATCCCACTCCTTTAGTGTGTAGCTTCACTCTCAAGTAGATTTATACGTTTGTTGTTCATCCCTCTCCTTTAGTGTGTTGTTTTTATCTCTCAAGTAGTGTTGTTCGATTGTTGTCTATCCCACTCCTTTAGTGTGTAGCTTCACTCTCAAGTAGATTTATACGTTTGTTGTTCATCCCTCTCCTTTAGTGTGTTGTTTTTATCTCTCAAGTAGTGTTGTTCGATTGTTGTCTATCCCACTACTTTATTACGCTGTTTTTCTTACTGTTGAGACTATTTATTTAATAATTTGGACAACTTGTGTTATTCTTGCATTTATTTTACTGTTTATGTGTGTTGAGGGAGCGGGACCTTCGTGCTCACACGAGGAAACTCGTGAAATTCTATGCCGAGGAATGGAATTTAAATCTCGTGAGGCGAGATTGCATTAGAGACGAAGAAAAGAAAACTTCAGTTTTTGCCCTCGCCGCGGCGAGATAAGACGAGGGCAAAGAATTTCGTCTCGCTTAATCTCGCCGCGGCGAGAGAGAGCTCTCGCCGCGGCGAGATCCTCACCCGGTTCTAATTTCTGCTTGGTAAAAACTCGCCGCGGCGAGGGTTTTTTTTCCCGCCGCGATGAGACTGTCTACCAAAACCAATTTTAGTCTCGTAAAAACTTACCGCGGCGAGCTAGGTTTTTTTTTTAACATTTTATTTCCTTCTTCTTCCCCGCTCTCACTGTCCTCCATTATTCTTCCCGTTTTCTTCTTCTCTTCACTCAAATTTCTTGTTCTCTTCCAATTCTCCACCAAATTCCTCCATTCTTGTTGCAAGTCAACGGGTTTTTCCTCCTCTCTCCGATTCTTACTTCGATTTTGTGCGTTATCCACCCAATTCTTCCGATTCGAAAGGTAATTTGGCTTGAACTCCTTTCTTCCTTTAAATTTCGAGTTTGTCTTGATTTATGTGGTTGATCGTCATTTGTGCTTGATTGATTAGTGTAGTGGGTCGTTTTTGATTAATGCATTGATTCTTTACTCGTTGATTATCGAATTTACTTGCGTTTATTGATTTTTTAAACCCTACACTGTTTTTCCCAAACTATGCCAACTTGTTCCTCCTTTGTGTTGATTATGACTATTACAATGGTTGTGAAAGTGTTTGAATCGTGTTTTGGATTGAATATAGAATTTTGAACAGGTTTGGGGAATTTTCACCCTTCCCCTATTTTTTGATGTTTCCTGAACATTGATCTCATATTATTCTGGGGAGCCAATACTCTTGCTCCTCCCATATATATCCTGTCACTAACATCCCCCTCGCAGGCATCATGTCTCGTAGAGCCATAGGAAGCAAACGTCATACGGGCGAGACCAGTTACGTAGCAGAACAAAGAGGCCCTGTGGATGAGTTCTCCCACCTATCCACGGATGGTAGGGCTTTTATGGAGGCAAACTTCTGGGAGCCTAGGAAAGCATGGCCCGAGAGGGAATTGGCTCTTGATGAGCTAGACGATGATGTTTATGTTCGAGTCTGGGCAAGGATCAAGTATTTAGGCTAGGGCAAGCTCTTCGGAAAGCAGCTGCTTTATGACCCGAAGCTGGTTTGGGAATTCTACATCAGCCTCTATGACTTGAATGAAGGGGTGATGACGATTCGGGGTGTCAGGATCCAGTTTTCAACAAGGAGTATCCGAGAATTCCTACAGTGCAGGGTTTTCCAAACAGGGGATGACAGGTACAACCATTGGGGCGACAATCTTCACAACCGGTAGTTTGAGAGGGACTTAGCCGAGTTTGTACTTCTACCTGGTACCGATCCGGAGGACCAGCATGGCCACTCACCTCCTCAAGCCAGAGGTTCGCCTCTGGCAACATCTGATCCGGAATAATGTGAGTCCCAACTCACATTTCAACACCCTGACCCCTCCCACAGCCCGCCACATCCGAGCTATCATGAATGGGCAGTTTGTTGATGCCCCAGATATCATTATGGCGGAGGCTCAGTCCCGGAAAGCTAAAGGCAGTCTCCTCGGTTTTCGATGCCTTATTACCAGCATTCGTAGGTCCTTCAATATACTCGGTATCCAGGGCTCCGAGAAACACAAAGGGGCCCTGAAATCCGCCAGCACCATTGTCATTCTCGGCCGCCACCCCATCCTGTTACGGGAGCTGACGACACTGAGGAGAATCCTGCTCCACTTGGTTCTACTGATTTCCAGGGTTATTTTGAGCAGCTGACATCACAGTTCCAGGAGTGGGCAGGACCACAGTATGCCCGAATTGAGAATCAGTACTCCCACATCGAGGAGCTCTACCAGCGGCAGGAGGAGCGAGATAGGAGAGCTGAGGATAGGGAGCAGCGAGAGATTGAGTGCTTAGAGAGACAGGAGGCACTCTAGAAGGCACAACAGGATTTCCGGGAGCAGTGCTTCGGTGGTGGCCCTTCTGGATCCACTTGTTCATCCCTGCTGAGACAACACTATGGTTGGTCACTCTATCCAGTCGTTTCTTACACTATTCGTTGCTAGGGACTAGCACTTGTGTAGGTTTGGGGAGGTTTCGATTGTATCTTTTGCTTAAGTTGTCTCATTTTTTGTACTGTTTTCCATATGTTTGTACTCTATTTCGTACTCTGTTTTTATTTTTTATTTCTATGTATTATGTTCGAGTGGCATGTTAGCCACTCATTTTTGTTATGTGACTGTAGTGGTATGTTAGCCACCTTTCTGTGTGTTAGTTGTTTTTTTTCCCTTTTCCAGTTGAATCTAGTTTAGGTGTTAGTATTTTTCCTTTTTGTTGTGGTGAGTCTGAGTCATTTACCAAGTCGAACGTCTATTGTGAATGGTAAATTCTCTTGATGCTTACGTTTTGTTTGATGTCTAGCTATAAGTAGTGTTGTAGGCCTTTAATCCTACAAGGTCGGTTCTCTTATAAATAGCATGTTTGGTTAGCCCTTTAGTTCAAAAGCCTGTGAGGAGCCTGAGTTGAAGAAAAAATATTGTGCCGGCACCTGTAATTGTGTGTGATTCTTGTGCAAGTTTTTTACGAATTACTTGCGCCTTTTCATACTTATGTGTACACAGTTTCGTTGGGGATGACGAATGGCATGCTTTACTTTGTGGATTTTACTTCCCCCATTCCGCTGAACTGGTTTGGGGAGAGGATTCTATTTTTTGACTGTTATGAGCTGTTACATTTGTACTGAAAAGTCTGTTTACTGCTCCCCAAAGCTTATTGATATTTGAATCTCGGGGTGGATCTATGCTCTTCATTGATCATCGTTAGTCGTGTTAGGCGTGTTTCAAATCCTACCTATATACTGGCGTGGTCCTAAAAAGCCATATGTCCGTGAAGGTTGATGGCGCGTATACCAAACTGACACGCACAAAAGTGCAGACTATCGGTAAAATAGACACCTATCAAAAAATTGAGATTAAAAGAGTCCAATGTGTCCATGCACTGAATCCAGTGAAGTAATTGAGATTTGAGGTTGTTTGACATGAATTAAAGGGAGCAGTTTCAGCTTTTTGATTTTCTCTGGAGAAATATAGTCGTGTGCCAATGTCCCTTTGGAATCGATGAGACGAGTGCAAAAGCATAAGATATTTGAGGCATTTTGTGATGAAAGTCATCTTCCCAGTTTACTTTTGGAGCTTATACCCCATTTGGACACTTCCAAGAGAGTGAGTGATACACTTTATAAACCTGTGAGGAATTAGTGGGCTAGGCTTAAGTGTTATTTACTTGAGAAACGGTCGTGTCTGATTTTCTGTGTACTATTTCTGCCAAGGTTAGCTTGAGAACAAAACTTTGCATCTTGTGAATTTAATTTTTGAATGGTAGATTCGGTAGCTTGGGAGTTTGACTCTTTGTTTGTCTTCGTGGTTTCGAGTCTAGTTGTGTCTGGCGTTAATTGTTTGCTCGAGGACAAGCAAAGGTTCGGTTTGGGGAGTTTGACGAGACTACAATTTAGAGTCTCATTTGGTCCTTTTTAGCGGTCTTTGTTCTTCTTTGTCTTTAGTTTTTTAGTCTTTTTTGTTCGTTTTTACGCTTTGGTGTTTTGCTTTCTTTCTGCAGGAATTATCCATTTTGAGCCAAAAAGAGGAAAAGCCGGTTAGCATGGCTCGCCGTGGCGAGAGATTCTTTCCGCCGCGGTGAGATTTTACGAGCCAGAAGTTGGGAGCTACAAAGAGGCTTGCCACAGAGAGGAAATTGGTCCGCCGCGGCGAGATTTGACGAAGGATATATAATCTGCGATAAAGAAGACTCGCCGCGGCGAGGCTATTTGCCCGCCGCGGTGAGCGACGGCTTCCAGCAACTTTGCTTTCTTTATTAGATTAGAATTTAGGTTAATTCCTACATACTTTCTTTTAACCTAGTGATGTGTCAAATCAAAGTTCTAAATTTATTTAAAGCCAAGAGTTAATCCTCAACACTACGAAAACCTGTAGTGTAGTGGAGTTAACCCTGAGGTCGGTCTCGAAGGACTTAACTAGGCTGAGTCTTGTTTACGAATAAAAGCAACATTATGAACAGCAGTAAAAGTTGGTTTGCCTCGGCGGCTAGATAATAGTCTAAAGAGAATAACTACTTGCAACTACTAGAAATCGATTTGATAGTAACGAGATTGAAATACCAATGGGAAAAATTATGGAGTGGTAACGTCAACAAGCTAGCTAGCAGGATATATGGGATTCACGGGATCGATTATGCAAGTTGTCACAGACTTGAGTTCAAAAACGAATAGCACTAGTGGAGGCATCAATTCCACTATGCTACAATCAATCTAGCTAATCCGACTATTACTGTTTGCAACTAACTGTTAGATTGAAGCAAGATGGAAAACATTTGAGATTGACGGATTGTGCATCACACGTAATGGAAAGATATGCGATTAATCTAAAAAGCACAAGTAATCGAATCCCGATGCACTTCGGATCACATAAACCCTAGCTAGCATGGATTGAATCAGTCACCACTCCATAATAGGGGTGTTTAGCTACTCATAATAAGCGAAAGAACAATCATACTAGAAATAAACATAATCTCAAGCACAGAACAAAGATTCAAGAGAATTGATACAATTTTACCCTTCGTTGTCACAAACCCTAGGTAGCAATTGAAGAACGAAAACGAATCGATGCAAAAGCTGTCTAGATAATCTCCCAATCAACGTCAATCTTCGAATTACAAGGGAAAACAGTTCAATTACCTCAAAATCGGGTAATTGCCTTGAAAACTGGGTCTAGCTCTAGAGCAAAGTATTATTCTTCACAATAGAATTCATATGAAAAGTGATAATGTCTTGTTCTCAGTAATAGAAAGGAGAAAAACTAGGTTTTGGCGAATTAGGAAACAAATCGCGTAAAGAACGGAAAAAAAGAAAACTGGCGTCGCCAGTAAGAAGAACTGGCGTCGCCAGTTTCTTTCTGCGTGAAACAGAAAGTTCTTTGGCGTCGCCCGCTTCTTTCTAGCGAAACAGAAGTTCTTGGCGACGCCGCTTGATAACTGGCGTCGCCTGCTTCTTCTGGATTGACTGTTTTGCCCTTCGACGCCTTTTTTACTCCAATTCTCGATATTTTGGCCTTCCCGCTCCACTTCTAGCATCCATACGAGGCATTGGAACTCCAAATCTTGTAGATGCATATAAAATACACCATTTTACCTTCCATTAGCGCGGTTTAGCCAAATATCTACAAAACACAAAAAGAACAAAACAAGTAAAAATATTCTAGGAAAACTTAATAAAACTATACTCAAGGATGACAAAAAGACGGTAAAAAAGACCAAATGAGACGGTACAGAACCGACTCATCAAACTCCCAAAACCGAACCCTTGCTTGTCCTCAAGCAACAGACTCTCTAAAAAACTAGAAAAACAAAAAACATAGACACAAAATAATGTCTAGCTCCCAAGCTACCGAGTCTACGAATGCAAGTAACAAGTCCACGAAATGCAGAAGCTTTGACATCACATTGACATTCACAGGATAACATGCACAAGTTCAAAAAGTCCGTTTCCAAAGTAAATAGAACTTGAGTCTAAAACGGCAGTCCCTCACAAGTGGATTCTATGCATCTATTCTCTCACACTCCTGAAAGTGTCCAGTAGGGCAATCATTCAAGAATATAAAGAGGTAAGGATGGTGACTTGCGTCACAAAGATGCCTCAAATACCTCATGCAATGTACTCAATCAGTTAAGTCGGAAGGGACTTTTTATAGCTCTGTAACAATCAGCAGTACACTCATAAAAAGGCAATCGTTCTCTCTTTTTTCAACATATATATTTTTTCATTTTTTGTATACTCTTTTTTGCAATCTTATATTTGACCCATACGCTTATATATTTTTTCTGTCTCAATTTTTTGGTAGTGTGTGTTTAACCGAAAGTCCAAACTTTTGTGCGTGCTGGTTTGGTGTACACGCCATCAACCCTCACGGACATATAGCTTTTAAGGGCCACGCCGGTATATAGGTAGTATCTGAAACGTGCCCAACACGACTAACGGTGGTAACTCGTACCATAGATCCACTCCGAGACTTATTTTATTTTTTATTTTTGAGAGAACGAAAAGACTGAACACAGTCCTTATCAATACAAGGAGGGCACATAAACCTCCTCCCCAAACCTGGACTTGGAACAGGTTTGGTGGCATAAGCAAATAAGAATGTAAAACATGTCGTTCGTCATACTTAGCTTACACAGAGTACACAAGAGAATGATGAGGCGCAAACAAGGGAGTTTGCACTTCCCGAATTAAATCACACAGGCGCCGGTACAATATTTTTTCATCGGTTACGGTGTACTCACAGGCTTTTGGACTACATAATTAGAACAAACTTAAGCATGCAAACTGCTAATAGTCAAGGATTAGTCAAAGCAAAAGCATTAAACAGGTTTAGTACATGCAATAGACGCTCGACATGGGAGACAAACTTAGACTCAACAGACTGAAGGACTGGCATATTTGAATAAGAAATACAGAAAGAAACACATCCGAAAACATGCAAGAAAGAAGCCTAAAGCAGACCAAAACTCGAAACACCCCTCCCCAAACCTGAACTCATGCTCGCCCTCGAGCAAACGAGTGAAAAGTGAAAAAGTAAAGAGTTGATAAGACAGAGGCTTCCCTGATTGAAGGTTCCCAAGATTTGTAGAGGACTGGTGGTGTTCATTTGTGATGGTGGGTACTACACTTCCCCATGCTCGAATTTCTCTGCCCTTGCACCTGCGAATAGATATAAAGGGGTCCAACATACCCCGCAGAATAGTCCCTGCAGATAAAATCCTTAGGCAAATAATCCAATGTCTTCACTATCCCGACCTTACCATTCACCTCATAAGTTGCTATGCGTCTAAATACACTAATATCCATTTTGGAGGCGAATAAAAATGGCCAACCAAGGAGGATTGTATCGGGTCCTGTCTTCTGATCTTTCCGGACATCCTTAAGAACAATAAAATTAGTGACAACAGTTTCACCATTCAGTTTAACCGCGACACCCTTTGCCAATCCAACTGGTCTTCTATGTGACCCATCCGCCATTAGGAGTCGAGCTTTCATTTCTTCCAAACCTGTGAAGCCACATCTCTTAAACAGACTGTATGGGATTGTATTACATGTAGCTCCTGTGTCTAAAGTCGAAATGACTTTTGAATTTCCCATCCCAACTACGATGTTAAAGCTCTTCTTACTGAGAGGATGCTCCTTCACATTTTCTGCTAACTCTTCTTCCTTGGCAGGAACTTCAACTGCTCCAGTTTCCGGGGTGCTCACTATAACTGTAGAATCTTCCTCTCTTGCAGACCCCAATTCTTCAACGGAAACGGCTGGATCTTCCTTTTGTTCTGGGATCGACTTCACAACAGAATTATCGGGGATTATCACCTCGTCTACTGCTGCTTCACTAGCAATCGGGATCAACGATGCACATCCACAAGCTGCGCAAATCTGTTTTGAAACCTCAACACAGGTCTCATTTTCTGAAACAGTCACCTCAACTGGTGTTTCTGTGATCACCTTAATAGCCATTGCCCTGTCGGGAGTACGAGGGAGTTTCTCTTTTTCTCGCTCTTGGTCTTTGTCTAGTAGCTGCTGGAGAACACTTTGGATCTTTTCACTATCCTTTTCCAGTTTTTGAACTGTGGCTTCTAGTGTATCTAACCTCTCAGCGGTAGCTGCATCTATCATCGATGTGTGTTGCATGGTGGCGTGACAACTTTTCACAAACCCTCTCAGATCCTCCAAAAAACCTTTTGGACGTTCTGATTCGGGAAGACGGCGTTCCGGGCAATTAGAGCCGCTGAGCTTAGCACGCATACTCCCATGCTCTGAGCTCTTTGCTATCCTCTTGAACACAACACTTAATCTAACAGGGGTGCTCTCCCCGATCCATCCTCCACATGCCATATCAACCAGCACTTGTGAAGACTCTTCAAGCCCATCAAAGAAGAACTGATTTAAATCTGTTGTACCAAAACGGTGATGGGGGCACTGATGCTGTAAATCACAGAATCTCTCCCATGCTTCGAAAAAGGGTTCTCCTTGTCGCTGCTGAAACTCACTAATCTGCGCTCTGAAGCAACTGGTCATCGATACAGGGTAGTATTTGCCCGTAAAGGTTTGGAAAGCTTTGTCCCAAGTAGTGATGCTTCCTTCTTCCAGACCGTTCATCCAAGTTCGTGCCTTGCCAAAGAGACACATAGGGAAGATCCTGAGCCTCAAATCATTATCCTTAACCCCTTCGGGTTTTTCCAATCCGGAGATGAAATGCTCAATTTCTCTGAGGAAACCCATGACGTCGTCATTCTCGACTCCATATAACTTCGGAAGTTGTTGGAGGAGATGCTTCTTAACCTCGAAACCCCGCACATTAGATGGTGTGGCTATGGCAGGGCGACAGGCACCCTGCACAGGTAAAAGGAGTGTGTACATTGAAGGTTGCTCGACGGTAGCCATATCTGCGACCCTGTGCTATAAGACAGACACAACACCAGAATTACGCAAACGTAAGCACCTGTTATTTAAAACAGGTACTCGAGACGAAGAACACTGAGGTAATAAAGGAAAAAGACTAACAAAAATAAAAACTAGAAAAAGAGAAAAAAAAACAAAAAATACTGTAATTGAAATTCGTAAACTTAACCAAGGAGTTAAGTCCTCAGCAGCGGTGCCAAAAAACTTGATGTGTCAAATCAAAGTTCTAAATTTGTGTAAAGCCAAGAGTTAATCCTCAAAACTACGAAAACCTGTAGTGTAGTGGAGTTAACCCCGAGGTCGGTCTCCAAGGACTTAACTAGGCTGAGTCTTGTTTACGAATAAAAGCAACAATATGAAAAGCAGTAAAAGTTGGTTTGCCTCGGCGGCGAGATAATAGACTAAAACGAATAACTACTCGCAACTACTAGAAACCGATTTGATGGTAACGTGATTCAAATATGAATGGGAAAAATTATGGAGTGGTAACGTCAACAAGCTAGCTAGCAGGATATATGTGATTCACGGGATCGATTACGCAAGTTGTCACAGACTTGAGTTCAAAAACGAATAGCACTAGTGGAGGCGTCAATTCCACTAGGCTACAATGAATCTAGCTAATCCTACTATTACTGTTTGCAACTAACTGTTAGATTGAAGCAAGATGGAAAACATTTGGGTGTGTTGATTAAATGCTTTATCTAACAGTGATATTGACGGATTGCGCATCAAACGTAATGGCAAGATATGCAATTAATCTATAAAGCACAAGTAATCAAATCCCGATGCATTTCGAATCACATAAATCCTAGCTAGCATGCATTGAATCAGTCACCACCCCATAATAGGGGTGTTTAGCTACTCATGATAAGCGAAAGCACAATCATACTAGCAATAAACATAATCTCAAGCACAGAACAAAGATTCAAGACAATTGATACAATTTACCCTTCGTTGTCACAAACCCTAGGTAGAAATTGAAGAGCGAAAATAAATCGATGCAAAAGCTATGTAGATAATCTCCCAATCAACATCAATCTTCGAATTACAAGGGAAAACGGTTCAATTACCTCGAAATCGGGTAATTGCCTTGAAAACTGGGTCTAGCGCTAGAGCAAAGTATTGTTCTTCATAATAGAATTCATATGAAAAGTGATTATGTCTTGTTTTTAGTAATAGAAAGGAGAAAAACTAGGTTTTGGCGAATTAGGAAACAAATCGCGTAAAGAACGATAAAAAAAAAACTGGCGTCGCCAGTTTCTTTCTGCGTAAAGAAGATCTTGGCATACGCCGTTGATATGTAACATCGCCGACTTCTTCAGATTGACTGTTTTGCCCTTCGACGCCTTTTTTACTCCAATTCTTGATATTTTGGCCGTCCCGCTCCACTTCTAGCATCCATACGAGGCATTGGTACTCCAAATCTTGTGGATGCATATAAAATACACCATTTTGCCTTCCATTAGCGCGGTTTAGCCAAATATCTACAAAACAAAAAAAAGAACAAAACAAGTAAAAATATTCTAGGAAAACTAAATAAAGCTATACTCAAGGATGACAAAAAGACGGTAAAAAAGAACAAATGAGACGGTACAAAACCAACTCATCACCTAGTTCTTAGAAAAAGCTCCATTCATACTTTGACATTGAGACATTATTGAAGCTTGGTTTTCATCATTGTTGAAGGATTGATATCGAATTCTTGGTAATATTTGATAATTCTCTATCGTGTATCTCTTCGATTCGTGTTGTTATTGTTTATCGAATTTTATGAGCTTGCGTGCGATTATCAACGTCTGTGTTTATCATATGCAATATTTTGAAGTCTTTGATCTTTGCTTCTACTATGAGTAGCTAAACCACTCCGAACACGGTAGTTATGTGACGGTTTTGCGTATTCGCTTATAGGGTTAGGATTCGTTCATATAGGTTCGTCTTGTTCAAAATATTCGTAAAAACTATCAATCCAATTCGCTATTTCAAAATTTTCTAAATTGTTTTCGGTTAAGGATCGTGGATTGATGAACTACGATTACTCTAGTTCAAAACATTCAAATGACGATTGGTTGAGGTCGGATTGATCGATTTATGTACACCGACTGTGTGACAAGTATGAACGATTTCCCTAGAGTGAATTAGCATTACTCGATCATAAGTGCTGTGTTCTCCCTGTCACATTGATTTTTAACCTTTACATTCCTTTATCTGATTTCTAGTTTAGGAAGCATTCAAAATTCGAATCATTCATTTGTTTATACAAGTAACTGTTTGCTCTCAAGTCGTTGTGGTAGTTTAACTGGTTCCTTAGCAAACGATTCTGTGGTTAGCATTGTCTGTTTACAACAACTGCTTTCTACTTGTTTTCTAAGTAGTAATTTGAGCACATCAAGCAATGATGAGCCCGAGCTACCGGTAGAGATCCGAGCCCTTTGTAGAAACTTAGGTTATAACACTAGGATTAACCCTAATCAAATCCCTTTCATTCCGGATCCACAGGAGATCAATGTAGCAGAGGTTCATGATACGATCGATGAGCTCCCCGAGTTAGGTGTGTTCAAGGCAGGGGTAGAGGAGACTATCCGAGTTGTTACTCCGATTCGGACTGTGGTGGAGCTGCCATCATCGTCCGAGGACAAAAAAGATGAAGAGAAAACAGTTGTAGGAGGACAAGAAGTGGAACAAGAAGAGGATGAGGAGGAGGAGGAAGATGAAGTGCCTTTGGTCCGGACCAAGGCTTTTGATCGTCTGGGCACGAGTTGTTCGAGAGGAGAAAGTTTTACCCAAGGGTCAAGCCGGGGAGTTGCCTCTCAATCGTCCGAGGGAGGCAAGAGTAAAGGTGATGACGTGATCCGGATTAAGTTCCCTCGGACCCGTCTGCAAGTGACTCATCCAGACCCTGATGGGGAGTTAAATTTGGATGACCTTCTTCCTACGTCTCCTTCGACCATGATTGCGGATGAGGTGGATGATCTCTGGAGGAGATATGAGATCCTGGAGTCCGTGGAGATTTTGATTTCGGATGAAGCTCACGCTTTTTACAATCCGCCTGCCGGATACATGTGCGTGCAAGAGGCCTCGTTGCACTGTGGGTGGCGTATACCTATTGTCTCCGAGTTGCTCGAAGTTCTCAATGGAATTGGAATAAGTCCGCACCAAGTGATTACGAATTCACTTGGGAATATTATGTGGCTCGGAGTACTTTGTAAACGCAAAGGGATTCCGATCACCTTTGAAAATTTCCGGAAACTATTCAGCATCACTCCGAGTAGGCCCCATGAGCACTTCTATACTCTAGTAGTTCGGCAAGCATACACATTCTTCTAGGATCCGATCTCCTCGTTAGGGATCAAATGGTGACAGAAATATATTTTCGTCCGAGCCGCTTTGCAACTTGGGCAGTCCGAAGCTCAAAGAATCCAGTGGAACTTTGAGAAATGTTTTTCCGGCAGATGCTTCTGGACTGGAGGCCTACGGCTCGGAACATTCCACAGTGGATGCAAGCCCTCCATAGATAAGAGGAACCGAATAAGTACTTCTTCTATGGGTTGATTTGTCAACCACTACCGTACCTGGCTGGTATATCGAGTCCGAGTATCTGTGATCACAAGGAAGATTTTGGTGAGTGACTCGGAGATGTCCCATGGTTCGAGTCACTCTTGTTAGAAATAAGTTTTAAATTTCCAACTTTTATTGGCTCGGTCCTGTCTTTCATTGTTGCTTACTTATTTCTCTTGCCTCCTCGGACTTATCTTTATTTATGTTCGGTCATTTATAGATTTCTGGTTTGAGTACACCATATCGGCAATGAGGGAGCTAAAGAGGCAACAACTTAAGGCTCAACAGGAGGAGCAAAGGCAGGGTCTCCGAGACCAAGTGTTCAAAACGTCAACCACTCTTCCAATAGCTGAGCCTCAGAACGCTGCTACTTTCCGGGATGAAGATCTTCAGAGGGAAGCATTCGGAGAGCCAAAGCAAAGCCTGGGCACTCCGGACAAGGGGAAGACCGTTGCTGCCAAAGGCACCAAAAAGTCTCCGAATCCAGTAACAAAGGAGGTCGGAGCCAGTGGTTCAACTGGTGTGAAGCATCCTTCCGAGGGCCCAATTCCTCTTGCCAAGAAGGGTAAGGGGATAATGGTTGAGGATTCAGACCTTGAGTCTGAGGTTAGTCGGTTGGCTTCCGTTCCGGAGCTGGAAAGGATTGCTGAGCTTGCTACTGCTCATCGGAAGGTATGCTTAGTTCCGAACGCGCTTCTTAGTTTTTCATTATCTTGACAGTGCCATCTTTTATTGACTCGGACTTTTCCATTTTTCTTTTTAGCTTACTACTGCTGTCCGTGCATGTTCCGAGGTGGCAGGTCGGAGGGCCACATTGGAAATAGAGTTGTCCAAGTCCGAGGTGAGTAGAGAGGCTGAGGCAAACAAGGTCGTGGTTGATAAGGAGAAGTATAAGAAGACACTCGCCTCATTGATGGAATCCGAGGCTGAAAAGAAAAGCTGAAGAGTGCTATCCGAGCCTTGGAGACGGAATTGCAGGCATATATGGAGGGCATGAGAGATTTCACTGCGGTCTCTCAGAACTTCAAGGACCGTATGCTCGAGCATCTGCTAACGTCCGAACCGAGGTTGTCCAGGATTACTTAAATTCGGACGTGCATCGGTTCCATTTGGACACCAAGTATGATGCGGCTCGTCAAGACGGATTCGATGCAGCAGTGGGCCAGCTCCAAAAGAAGGGCCTTGTTTCGAAGGACTTCAACTTGGAGGAGGAAGGGGTTTCGGCCATCCATGCACCGGATGGGTCTTCTTTCGTCTCGGAGGATGTGGAGGACGATGTTCTATTTCAGTCCGAGTTCGTTGAACGCGTGTGTGAGGAAAACGAGGAGAACAAGTACAATCATGGTGGTCTGTACTTGCCTTCCTTCGTTCCCAAGGTCCTAATGACCCATGTCTTCATGTCGTTCGAGGAGTATGCGGACCACAACTGTGAGTGGCTGAAGATCCCTGGTCCAGTGCTAGGCCATGACCGAGACTTGGACCTGTACAATGAATGCCTGGAGTTCATCCGGAAGAAAAGAGAGGAACGAGCCAAGAGGTTGTCCGAGCACCAGGCTTCTCAGCATGATGTTCCGGAGCGTGCCCTCGACCGTGCCCAACCGGATTGTCAGGCCGATCCTTCTGGGAGTCGGACTAATTGAAGGTGGGATATGCCCCATTAATGATGTAAAGGTCTTCGGACCTCAAGACAATTCTTATTTGAATATTTGTTTTTATGTTGAATAATTTCTCGTTAACTTATTCTGTCTCGGATTCTATGTTATTCTGCTCGTACTGATGTGGGTTCGGAGTATTGTTCTGCTTCGGATCGGCTCCTATTCTTCTTTATGAAATTATTTACCTTTCGTGCTTTCATCCATACTCCGAGTAGATACATGCATGTTGTATATGTTTGTTTCAAGTATCTCTAGTTCGGTCGGCTGGAATTAAATCTGAGTCGACTCACAAACTTAAACTTGGGGTGAGAAACAAACAAATTCAGAGAATCGGTTCGGACACTTTTAGCTATGGTCGGAACGGATTGTTTTATGTGGTAATACTATCAGAAATATAACTTAGTATTATTCCGCTCAGGTTATTGTGGCTCGGACCATCTTTAACAAAAATAGACCGATTAAACTTTATAGGTTCGGATACATGTAGGTTCAAGTGTATCGACCCTGAGTGTCCGAATCATAAATTCTTGTAAATAATGACTCGTGCCATGAGCTGAGTATCGGTTTGGAGTAAGAATTTAGTCCGAACCACTCCATTCTTCGATGGATCTGAAGTGGAGGCCCAGTAGTAAAGGCCCAACTCAAGCCCAAGCCCAATGGTAACCGTTACATGTCACGCATCCCAATGTGATTGGTCGATGGCGTCTATAAATACCTTCGCATTGTACGTCTAAGTTGAATCATTTTTATCTTGTAGCAGTGTGTGACTCGGATCCATTAGTTCGGATTCTATCGATTGGGTCGATTCCGATGTTCCTATGTGTGATCCGCCTTGTAGGAGCCTTTCACTTATCCGAGGGGCTTGTATGAGTCAGATCTCACTGGGGACGATGCGATCGGACCACTCGAACGTGTTGGAATTCTTAAACTTGTTCGGAGGGTCGATTCCTGGACCCATCCGTCTCTTCCACCATTTACCATTTTTTGTGAGTGTCTTTCGGCGAACTCGAAAATGGTTATGGTTGAAGAGGTAGATGGTTCATGGAGCTTCATAGCAGGCGCTTCATTCGGACTCATTTATTTGAGAGCATCGGAGAAATCACGCTTCGGTTCGGAGGATGTATTCCTTGATCCGTCCGCCTCTGCAACACTTCACCATTTTTTGTGAGTTGTTTTCGCCTAACTCGAAAATGGTGGTGGCTGCAGAGGTACATGGTCCGAGGATTCTTTGGTTGAAAATTCTGTTCGGACTTCGTTGCTTCGGACTTCGTAGTTCGGCTTGGTTGTTTCCAACTCTTTTTTTTTTTTTTTTTTTGTGCGAGGTTCTTGCTTCAGATCTCTGAATCCGAGTCTGCGGTTCTTACACTTCGTGGAAGTTGTAAGACAAATCTTAGGAGTTCGATCATGTGGTGTTTAGGAAATGCCTATGCTCGGAGAGGTGAGTCTGAAGAGTAGAATTAAGTCTGAGATAAATGTAACCGAAAAAGATAGAAGTTGTATTGATTTGACGCAAATGCAATTACAACTGGTGGGCTTAAGGGCCGAAAAGCAGAAACTGGCAAAATTAAGTAACTGACGTAGTTCTTAAGCATAAAACTTCTGAAGGTTCTCGGCATTCCAAGTTCTTTTCAAGACCCTTCCCTGATCATCCTCTAGCTCATAGCTTCTATTGACTCTTGCACCAGTGATCATGTAAGGACCTTCCCATTTAGGTTTGAGCTTTCCAACCTTACTGAGAATGTCTGCCCTTCTAAGAATCAAATCGCCAACCTATAGATCCTTAGCATAGACGTGCTTGTTGTAGGCTCGGGCAGCTGTCGCTTGGTATCGGTGGATGTGAGCTAGTGCAGTGTTTCATCTGTCCTCAAGCAGCTCCAAGTCATAGATCCTTGCCACTTCATTCTTAGTGGGTTGGTAATGTTGAATCCTTTGAGTCTCAACTGCAATTTCCGAAGGGATGACTGCTTCAGTTCCATGGACTAGTGCAAAGGGTGTCTCCTGATTAGTTGTTCTAGCAGTAGTACGGTGAGCCCAAAGTACCCCATCCAAGTCATCTGTCCAACTCCCTTGAGAAGTCCTTAGCCTCTTTTCTAGGATCTTAACAATTGTCTTGTTCGTTAACTCAACTTGACCATTAGCTTGAGGGTGGCCAACTGATGTGAATCGTTGCTCTATCTTGAAGGATTTGCACCATTCCTTAAGTTTAGTTCCGGAGAACTGAGCCCCATTGTCCGAGACAAGGACCCTGGGTAGTCCAAAGTGACAAATGATATTTTTCCAAATGAAAGTTCTCTTCCAGTTCTCAGTGATGGTAGATACGATTTCTGCCTCAACCCACTTGGTAAAGTATTCCACTGCAACAATGAGGAACTCCTTTTGGTGAGTACCGCGGGGAAAAGGACCGACTATGTCTATCCCCCACTGATCAAATGGGCAGGCTATGATTGACGGAATCATAGGGTTTGTAGGGCGGTGAGGAACGTTGTCATAGTACTGACAGTCATCACATGCTCGAGCAAAGTTTGAAGCATCCTTATCGATTGTTGGCCAGTAATAACCTTGCCTTATAAATTTCTGAGCCAAAGCTCGGCCTCCTGAGTGACTCCCACAACTTCCACTATGGATCTCTTCCAAAATAATTTTAGCCTCTTGGGGTCCAAGGCACCTCATGTGAGTGCCACTGAAAGACTTCTTGTAAAGATCTTCCCCAAGGATAAAATATCTAGTGGCTCTGCAAAAAACTCTCATTGCTTCCTTTGGGTCTGAGGGCAAAGACCCATCCTTGAGGTAATTGAAGATGTTTGTCATCCAAGTCTGTTCTGTACTTAGGAGCAAAATATGCAGGCCCGGACTCATGAGCGAAGAAGTCCTAAGAGTCAACAGGATGATGCTTCTAGTGTCCAACGCTCCTGAAGCTGAGGCATACTTTGAGAGTGAGTCAGCTTTTTCATTCTATTCCCTATCGAACCTTTCAAGCGTAAATTTTTCAAAGTTCTCTACCTATTTTTTGAGCAATTCCAAGTACTTTATCATGTTAGGGCCTTTAGCGGTGAAGGACCCTGAGTCAGTGTAAGCTTTGACCCTTCTTACTTGGAGGGATTTTGCCATCTTGATTTCGACGAGGAGTGCCTCGTACTTAGCTTCATTGTTGGTCACCTTGAAATCAAGCGTGATGGCATAATCCAACTCGGTACCTTCAGGGCTCTTAAGGTGTATTCCAATGCCTCGAAGTCTACCGGTAGAAGATCCATCTACCTGTAGTGTCCAGGTGCCTTTCCCTTGTTCTTTGGATGCTATAGAAGCATCGATGTTCTTATCTTCTAAGATCTCCCCTTGCTTCTTGACAAAAGATGCAAGTGCAGGAGTGTTTGGCAATTCATCCAAAAGGAACATGTGTCTCGCTCTGAGAGAATTCTCCATAGGTTCAGATGGAAATCCCCTAAATTGAGTGTCACCATAGGTCTCTTGTTCTGCTTCTTTCTTAGTGACTCTTGCTTGCTCATAGAGGTTCGCTCCTTGTGTTATCCGCAAGCACTCAACTTCTTTTGCCTGATCATTGACATTTTCCTCATCCTTCTCAGGGTAATCGACTAAGAAGTCGGCTATGATATGTGCTTTCTTCGCTGATGAACTTGATATCCAATATCATACTCGCTCAGTTCAATCGCCCATTTGGACAGGCGGCCAGATTGATCTGGCTTTCCAAGGACTTGTTTCAATGGTTCACTGGTGAGAACAACAGCCTTATGTGACTTGAAGTAGGGCTTTAGTCTCCGAGCAGTGTATACCAAAGCATATGCCAATTTCTCAATATGAACATACCTAGTCTCTGCTCCAGCTAGAGCCTTGCTCAGGTAGTAGATAAGCATGTGGTCGTTGGCTTGGATCTGAACCAGCATGGAACTCATAGCCTCATTGGTGACTGCAAGGTACAAGTGGACGGGTTCTCCTTCTACCGGTTTGGCCAAGAGTGGTGGTGAGAGGAGATATTTCTTTAAACTGTCAAAGGCTTCTTCACACTCTTTGGTCCACTCAAACTTTTCCCCTTTCCTCAATAACTTGAAGAAGGGTAGGTTCTTTTCTGCTGATCTGGATATGAAGTGGCTTAAGGACATAATTCTCCCTATGAGCAGTTGGACCTCATTGATGGTTTTCGGTTGTGGCAAGTCTAGGATAGCCTTGATCTTTTCTGGGTTGGCACTGATGACTCTTTATGTGACCATGTAACCGAGAAACTTACCCCCTTTCACTCCAAAGGTACATTTCTCAGGGTTCAGTTTCATCCCATACTTCCTCAAGATAGAGAAGCAATTATTAAGGTGCTCGATGTGTTGCTCCTCTGTCTTGCTCTAAACCAACATGTCATCAACATATAATTCCATTGTTTTGCCAATCTCTTCTTTGAACATTTTATTTACCAGACGTTGGTAAGTAGCTCCAGCATTTTTCAATCCAAATTGCATAACCCTGAAGCAATAAACGCCTCCAGCCGCAAAGAAGGTTGTCTTCTTAATGTCGTCTTATTGAGCCATTCTGATTTGATAAAACCCTTGATAAGCATCCATGAAGCTCAAAAGAGCACATCCGACTGTGGAGTCCACTAGCTGGTCGATCCGAGGCAAGGGATAAGGATCTTTCGGGCAAAACATATTTAATCTAGTAAAGTCATTGCACACCCTTCACTTACCCGGAGCTTTTTCCACGAGGACTACATTGTAGACCCAATCAGAGTATCTAACCTCTTCGATGTGTCCCGCTTTCATGAGCCTCTCAACCTCTCTGGCTATGATAGCGTCCTCAACGGGTCCAAAGTCTTTTCTCTTTTGGCGGATATACTTGACCGAAGGATCCATGTTCAGACAGTGAACAGCTATTCTTAGATCTATCCCGTTAAGATCGTCAGTGCTCCAAGCAAAGACATCACAGTTGCTTTTCAGGCAAGCTATGTGTTTCATCTCGACTTCAATGCTCATCTCAGTTCCAATCCTAGTCTTCTTTTCAGGACTTCCTTCTATCAATTGGATCTCCTTTAGGGTCTCATGAGGTTCAATCCTTGCAGCCTGTGCTCCAGCTCCTATGTCTTCTTTAGAAGGTGTGAGAGGAGCTGGCGAGAGCGAACCAAGCTTGTCAGTGACTGTAAGAACGGGAGCTGAGGCATTTCTGGTCGACATAATGTAGCACTCCCATGCTTCTCTGATGTTTTATATTTCTTCTCCTACACCATTTGGAGTAGGAAACTTGACCCTATTGTGTAGTGGAGATGAGATAGCTTTGAATTGATTGAGGCCTGGACGTCCTAAGATAACATTGTAATCAAAGACACGGTCCACAACCACGAAGAGAACTGTTTGGGTTACTCTTGTTGGGAAAGTCCCCATGGAAACTTGTAGAGGATACTTCGAATGGGACGAACTGTAGAGCCTCCGAATCCCACTAGAGAAGTATTGACTCGTCCATACTCGATTCTTCCCAAATTCATTTGTTCCACAGTTCTTTTGGAGATGATGTTAGAAGAGCTTCCAGTATCATTAAGCACCTTATTGACCTTGTAAGTGTCAATGACCAAGGAGACAACCAAAGGATTGTCCGGATCTCGGAGATCTCCTCCTCCAGACGTTAGGGGAGGTATTTCACTATCATCAAAAGAGATCAAGCTCGATCCTCTCAAAGCAGGAGGAGCATAAGCTCTATCGTTGCTCCTTAGATACTGGGCGGTTCTTTCTCTTGCATTCCGACTATCTCATGCACTTGGACCTCCTGCTATAGTGTTGATAACCCCACTATAGGGAAGGTTTTCCATTTCTATGTTTTCGGAGTACTCGTTGTATTGCTGAGCTTGTTGGGGAGGGATCCACGTGGGAGGTGGTGGTAAAGACCCTGTCGTAGTTTCCTAATCATGCTCTGCTCTCCTCCTTTCATTCCTTTGGTGGCGGGAAGGTTCCTCTTCGTAAACTAGCTCTTTCAGCTTGCCGCTTCTTACCAAACTTTCAATCTCAGTTTTCAGCTGAACGAAGTCTTCCGTGGAATGGCCTTTGTGCTTATGAAATCTGCAATATTCTTTAGAAGCCTTGCTTCTCTTACTATTCCTCGCTGGCTTAGGCCATTGAACATCCACATTCTGTTCAACAATAGAGGCCAAGATGTCAGATCTAGGTCTATTGAGGCGAGTGTACTCCGCATATCTCATAGGAGGGGTTCTCTCCCTACGAAATTCTCTCTTATCTTTAAAATTCTTTCTTTGCTCAAATCGTCCAGGACGAGGCATGGGGTCCAGTCTCATCGGCGCTTTTCCCTTCATAGTCGCGACTCTTACTGGAACGTTCCTCCTATACTCCTCACCATACAAAACTCCCTCACATATAACTTCCAAGTATTTTTCATTTGGAATCTCTTCGTTTGAGAGTTTCTTCCTGAGTTCATCATTGTAGGTATTGGCATACAGGTATCGGACTCGCTCTTTGATGCTTTGAGACTCAACTTGACGTACTTCTGCATTGAACTGTTCTAGAAAGGTCCTAAGATCGTCATTGTGTCTTTGGATGATTCCAACCAAGTGCTCTACTGATCTTTTCCCCTTCTTTGCCTTCTGAAATCTCTTCAAAAAGAGAGAGACCACATCCGCATAGGTCTTGATTGAGCCATCTGGTAGAATGGTCCACCAATCCATCGCTTCTCCAAAGAGCGTGGATGAGAAGTTGAGAGCTTTCATGCTGTCATTCAATCCATTGGTGTCTGAAAGTGCAAGTGTTTGAGTAAGTGTTTTCATAACACTAAGACTACACTTTGTAATTGCACTTGAGTTACTATATTTTGCCTTTATTCAACTTCACTAGTTTCCAAGTTGAGTTATCTGATTTAGGACATTAAACAGGTTAGAAAGTACAGGTGTTACGACGGTGTTTTCACAACACCTATTCGAACAGTAGCTTTAGTACTTGTTCGATATGTTCCTAAATTAACCTTAACCTAGTTCCACAGTTTTAGGTTAATTGTGCAGGTTCAAAGAAGTCAAAGGATTCGAAATTGAAACCTAGAAAGAGTTCGAAGCTAAGTGGGAAAGAAAATCTGATCAAAGAAGAATTATTTCCTTATTGGAGACCAAGAGAATCTGCGACAAAGTTAATGAGGATATATGCTTAGGAAATCTGAATATTCCAAGTATATGACTGGCGGCTGAAACAAGAAGGAAAGAAATCAAAGGTGAAGGAAAGCGTGCAAAGCAAGCATAAAGGAAGAAACAATAAGGAAAGCAAATCTGCACTTTCCTTATTGAACAAGAGAGCAAAGGAAATATCCATCAGAGAAGAATTCGAAGATACAAGTCAAGATCTTCTGCAGCAAACAAAAGGAACTAACCATCTAGCATCTAGGGTTGTAAACCTATATAAGAAGCTAGTCGTAGTTCACCCAAAGTACGAGTTCATACAGCCGTTCTGAGTGTATTCACTGCACGGCCTTGATATTCGTCTAAGCTTCAATCTAGTTGGTGCTAGAGTAGAATTGTGTATCAATTCAGTAGCTTATTCATCCATAGCTTGGATTTCTATAATTAAGCTGTGGAGTGTCCTTGTAATTCATTATTGTAGTGAGTTACATTTGCCTTTAAGGCTCGGAAGGTTATAATATATTAGCCTTCTAGAAAACTCAAACTTGGTGTCTTTTCTTTCTGATGTGTACTTATTTTGTTGAGTAGATTAGTACTGTGTTAGTGTATTAACTGTTCTAGTTAATACTCTACTAAATTCAGTATATCGAAGACACTTTGTGATAGTGTTCTTAGGTGTACTGAATACACCAAAGTACTCATAGTATTCTTCTTTGTGTAAGTTTGATTACTGTTGAGTTTTGATGTCTTGACAATCTGAGTCAACAAAGGCAGTTTTAGTATTATATATACTCACCTATATTAAGATGTGCTTATTTTGTTTGTGTGTTTAACTTATATAGTTTAATACACTGTCTGTTTCTGTATATCGAGGACCCTACTCTATAGTGTTCCGCGGTATACTGAATACACTTGTTCTAGTATTCTACATACTTTACCAGACTTTCGTTGTGCCTTACAGTAAACAAGTATAGCAGTTTGAAAACATCTAGGATCTGCTCGGTCATGTCTAATCAAGTGCATTAGAGACACTAAGTAATAGTGCTCTTTGGTATACTTGATTAGCATTAGTGTTAGTTTGTATATAACTTGTGGTTATATACACTTTTTAATACAGTATAGCTAAGACACTATTCAATAGTGTTCTTTGGTGTACTGTATACACTGGTTAACAATATACCGAATCCCGATCCATAAATTCTCATTTGGCATCAGAGCCAAGCACCTAACTCATAGGTGTTTGGATTTGGTATCATGGATTTTACTGATCCTAATGTCAACAGGTTACCTATTCTGGATGGATCCAATTACGATCTGTGGAAGACTCTTATTCGCTCACATATCAAATCTATTGATATCCGGGTATGGAGAAGTGTTATTGATGGTTACGTTTTGCCATTATTATCTTCTGAAGTTGACAAGGATTGCGTCCCAAAATCTGAACGTGACTATTCGGATAAAGAGATTGCCGATGCAAACAACAATGAGAAGGCTCTCAATATCCTTTTTAGTTATGTGAATCCTCACATGTTCAAACTGATTCCCACATGCTCGACTACTCAACAGGCCTGGGATATTCTCCAAAGGCAGTGTGAGGGAGATTTGAGTGTGTGAGAATCAGAACTTCAAATGCTTTTAAGTCGTTTCGAAAACCTTAAGATGGAGGAGGAAGAGGATATTGATTCCTATTTTGGTAAACGCTTAGATATTTCTAACGAAAGTCATGTGCTTGGAGACCCTTTGTCAAACAAGCAAGTAGTTTACAAAGCTATTAGGACACTTTCAAAACAATTTTAAATGAAAAAGATTGATGTGGAAACTACTGAGAACTTAGCCACTATGGATCTTCAAACCTTGATGAATATTATGAAAACTTTTGAGCTAGGGTTAAATAGCTCTACGAGTGTTGTCAAGAATAGTAGCATTGCTCTTAAGTCAAAGTCTTCGGAAACACTAGAAACAGATGAAGATGATGATGAGAAACCAGGTCCAAGTAGTAATCCCTCTGGAAAATCCAAATTCCCCTCCAATGCATTAGTGAAGTATTCTTACAATAAACCCATGGATAAGGATTCAGAGAAACTAAATAACTTAGTGTCATGCATGTGAAGGTTCTGGTCATTATTCTTATGAATGTGCTAACACTCTCCGCAAGAAGGGAAATTCGTATTGGGTTTGTTTGAATGATGATGAAACAAGTACAGAAGAAGATGAAGAAGAAGTTCTTTTGGAAGATGAAGTTCATACTGCATTATTACACTCACAAGTCAACTGGAGTGATGGCTATTATGGTGATAACCAGTGTTGTGCAAACACTGCGGATAACACTAGTGTGTAGGAACTTTTCTTTGCAGGTGTTGCAGATGATATTACTGATGAGAGCATTAGAGGTGAGACCTTCATTGATGTAGATGATGAACATATACAGAACTTCTGTACCAAAATACCAGAATTATTGGTGTACTGTGATCAAGAATATCCTCACTACATGAGTGGTACAGTTGATCTTGAAGTTGATCATGATACAGAGAAGGATATGAGCCAAGAAGAGTTCGTGAAGGAACTTGATGATCTGTTAGAGGATGTGTTGAAAGCTTGGCAAAAATATGCTGAGAATGAAAAAGCTTTACTCAGGGAAACTGAATACCTGAAAGTTCTGAGCAAGTCTCTGCAGGACACAATCCTGGATTTGGAGGTACGTATCATCAAAAGGGAAATTGAAGTGGAAAAGGTAACTACTAAGCTTAACTCTCTTGAGCTTAATTTGACTAACTTGAACACAGGAAATTCTACTTCTAATGAAATGCTAGACCTAGGTACTAGTGAAAATACAGGTCTGAGTTTACAACAGCTTTTGCTAGGCCCTATCCCCTCTACCAAACATGATTCTAGTAATCACTCAATTTCTGTGTGTGAAGAAGAAAAAGGATTGCCTGCTAAAAAGAACAAAAAGGTATTTGTGTGTCGATTTTGCAATAAACCTGGTCATACTAAATTTTACTGCTTCAGATAAAAGAAATCCTTGAAAACACCCAAAACTAGTGTTTCTGTAGAAGAACAAAAACTGTCTGATTGCAACAAGTCATGTAGTGGTGATACCAGCAGTAGTGTTCTCAGTGTTACCACTACACTGCCCAATAACTCTGTTGTTTTTAAGGGTAAACTCAAACTCAAGAAAGTTTGCAATATTGTGTGTTCTGTTGTTGAGGCTAACCCTGCAGGTACTTGGTACTTTGATAGTGGGTGTTCCCGACATATGACAGGTACTAAGGCCAACTTAAAGGAGATCGTTCATCTCACCAAAGGGACTGTCCTCTATGGCAGTGGAAGCAATAGCAGGATCATTGGTATGGGTGTGTTGAATGTAGCAGGATTTCCAGCTCTAAGAGATGTGTTATTGGTAGATGGCTTGACTACTAATCTAATTAGTATTAGTCAACTATGTGATGATAACCTAAATGTGTGGTTTGGTAAGAAATCATGTGAAGATAGATTAAGCTGTTGTGTAATGAGAGGTACTAGGTCAAATGATAACCGTTACATGTTTAATGATCATGTTATCTGTAATCTTTTGCATGCTAGTAATCTTGATAAATCAGTAAAGTGCAATATGTCATTGGACTCTCACAATCTGACCAGTTATGATATGGTCACTTGTAGTAAGTTGTCTGTGGGAAAACTTTACAATGTTTTCAATACACTTGAATCTCTCTTGTCAGTTGATTACTCTAGGTGCATATGGTCTGAATTTCTTAGGAAGAATTCTGAAATCGTCAATACCTATAGAACTTCGCATGATAGTAGTTGGTACATAAGTAGCTGTTCTGTGCATAGTGCTGGTACTGATAATGATTCGGTGTTTGAAACTCAAAAACTTGTTCAATTTGGTAATACTCATGGTATCCATTCTGAGCTCTTTGTTCCCAAGAAACTTCAACAAT
Organism: Plantago major; assembly: GCA_026545765.1. NCBI lineage: Eukaryota > Viridiplantae > Streptophyta > Magnoliopsida > Lamiales > Plantaginaceae > Plantago > Plantago major. The sequence continues at coordinate 34,999,517 of CM048842.1, forward strand.
TTGAGATAGCTGAGTGTAGAAACTGCACTTTACAAGATATAGATAGAGTCATTCTGAACTCTTCACAGGTCTTTGAGAGACATTGGACTAAAGTCTTGAGTACTGCTTATCACATCATGAACAAGTTTTTTTTGCAATCTAACTCCTCTTATAATTTGTAAAAGAATAAGAAACTCAACTTGATTTGCATTATCCCTGGTTATGTTTGCTATGTTCCTAATGATTGTGTTGATCTAGGTATGTTTGACCCCTATGAATGTGGGATCTATGCTGACTACTTCCTAAACCTTCTTGTCTACTAGATGAGTAATCCTAGAATAAAGAATGTACTGGAGTTAGCCAATGTTTTATTTGATGATTCTACTAGTGTTGTAGGAGACCTTGTTGCTGAAACAGGTACAAGTGATGTAGAATCTATTCTTATACCTAAAGCATCATACTTTGAATCCTTAGTTCAAGATCTACATAGAAGAATAGTTGATTCTATCTGTAGTGCTCCACAATCACCTAAGAACTGTGAAGCTGCATACAATCGTGTACACACTACACTTGCTGGTGTTATCCATACATCATAAAGAGGAACGAGCTGAAGATACTGCAGGAATATTAGTTCCATCTATCAGAAGGAGAAGGGATCTTCATGTCATTCCCTTAATGAGTAATCCAACTATAGGAATACTCAGAAGAGACAAGATACAAGTTGTGTATCGACTTTTGGTAAATCGATGTGTATCTATCACACCCCCTATATGTGTTTACATTGTGACAGGTGCCCTCAGTACATGGATGATTGGAGAATCTACTGTTGATTCACTTGTGAAACATCTGCATGATGATCTGCTTGCGTCTCTGAAATGGAATGCTGAGAATATGTCTGCAGTGTTTAAGGATGATACTGGAGCTGGGGTTATGTTTACACTTGACAGGAATTTGATTGATTGCCTGTTGTGTCCCTTAGTAACCCCTCCTAACCTTATATATGCAGTGTATACTTGTACCAGGAACCAAACCAATCCCCACTTGTTTTACCATAATGTTGTCAAGATGATCCTCCTGTACTTCTCTGGAAGAGTCAACGTGGACACTGAGTACTCAAGAAATACTGACTCCAACTTAGTTGGGACTGGTGATTCTGACAAGGTTGGAGATTTAGACAACATAAAATCGGTAAGTGGTGGGTGTTCAGATTTAGGTAATAATCTTGTCTCATGGTACAATAAGAAACAAAAGTGTGTGTCTCTTTCCACTGCTGAAACTGAAAACCTAGTAGGATGAAGTCATGTAAACCTGAGAGCATGGCTGAATCATATGCTACTTGACTATGATGACAGAGTGACCCCCTCCAATATTCTGTGATTGCATGAGTGATACCTGCATACTTAGATCGTTCATCATAGAATTAATAGAAGCCACACATATTGTTGCTGATATATTTACTAATCCATTAAATCATGAGAGATTCTTCAATCTGAGGAAGTCTCTTTGTATGTGTGATATATGAGGTCTAGAAACACACGTGTTGCCATAACACCACTGGCTAATGCTGTATACTGATATTGGTGTATAAGTCTGGATTAGGTTTTAACTTGTATCTTGATTTTTTTTTATCTCTCTCCCTCTCTCTCTCACAGTGTTGCATTACCTGAGTTTTTATGTGGGTTTTGATAATCCTTGGTGCAACTGATAGTGGGTCTCTGAAATAAATAATAAAAGGTCTCTCCTCGACTAAATAAATGTGCCCATGTTTTGATTGATTGGGATAGCTAGATATAGTCTAGACTGACACTGGGGTGTATGGGGCTCTGGTTGCCTGCATTCAGTGTTTGGTACTGACTTGAGGTTATCTCTATAAAAGTGACACAACAAATGAGCACGCATTGGGATACTGGGTTGTATGGAGTTCAGGCTCCCTGCATTCAGTCCTATGTGCTCACCTGTGTTGCCGACGATTTAGTTTTACTGCTGCGGTGTATGGGGTTCAGGCTGCCTACATTCAGTGTGTAATCATATCACATAATAGTACCACCCTATTGTTTTTTGCACTAAAAAGGTTGTTGAGTTGTACTATAAAAAGTTTCTGATGAGTCTACTTGAAGGTGTTCACCTGGGTGTTCTGATAACACCATTGATAACTTTGTGTATTTGCAACACTATTTTGTTTGCATCATGTAAGTCAACTTGCATTTACATGTCACATAGGTTAAGGTCATGGAAGGACTAGAGTCCGGTATGTATTCAGGGGGAGTGTAAAAATCTTTTTGGGCGACTTTATTTAAGAAATATTGCACTTTTGAATCAAATTGTCTCTTGAGACCGGATAATTTCTTAAATTTAAATTATCTCACTCTTGAAGATTTTGTGTTTTCTAACTCTCCTGTGTAGTGCAGCTATCCTGGGTACTGATTTGTGTTTCAGGTTTCTGTTTTGGATCGAGTTGACTGATGGATCAGTCTTAGACTCATTCCCTCAGATCCTCCACAACACAAGCTCACAAGCCATGCTAAACTCTCTCAAGCCCATAATTTAACCTACCCTTTCTTCTACAGATCTCTCTTTCTCTCTATCCTCATCTTATCTAGTCTTTTCCCATCACAGATACTTGTACATCTGGTTCAGGTCCTTCGGAGACCTTGGAAAACTCATTTTTTTCTTCGGTCACTGTGTTTTTGCTTTCCTCACAAAAAGGGGGAGAAATGGTTACTCTGACTTGTGCACAATCATTTTGTGAATTTGTTCTACTAACGTTATTCCATGTCTAATATTAAGGGGGAGTAAAAGTAAGTGAAAGTGAAGTTTAGTGAAGAAAGACAAAAAGGGGGAGAATGAAAGTGCAAGTGTTTGAGTCAGTGTTTTCACAACACTAAGACTACACTTGAGTAAGTGTTTTCACAACACTAAGACTACACTTTGTAATTGCACTTGAGTTACTATATTTTTCCTTTATTCAACTTCACTAATTTCCATGTTGAGTTATCTGATTTAGGACATTAAACAGGTTAGAAAGTACAGGTGTTACGACGGTGTTTTCACAACACCTATTCGAAATGCAGCTTTAGTACTTTTAACTTTAACCTAGTTCCACGGCTTTAGGTTAATTGTGCAGGTTCAAAGAAGTAAAGGGATTCAAAATTGAAACCTAGAAAGTGTTCGAAGCCATGTGGGAAAGAAAATCTGATCAAAGAAGAATTATTTACTTATTGGAGACCAAGAGAATCTGCAACAAAGTTAATGAGGATATATGCTTAGGAAATCTGAATATTCCAAGTATATGACCGGCGGTTGAAACAAGAAGGAAAGAAATCAAAGATGAATGAAAGTGTGTAAAGCAAGCATAAAGGAAGAAACAATAAGGAAAGTAAATCTGCACTTTCCTTATTGAAGAAGAGAGCAAAGGAAATATCCATAAGAGAAGAATTCGAAGATACAAGTCAAGATCTTCTGCAGCAAACAAAGGAACTTACCGTCTAGCGTCTAGGGTTGTAAACCTATATAAAAAGCTAGTCGTAGTTCACCCAAAGTACGAGTTCATATAGCCGTTCTGAGTGTATTCACTGCACGGCCTTGATATTCGTCTAAGCTTCAATCTAGTTGGTGCTAGAGTCGAATTGTGTATCAATTCAATAGCTTATTCATCCATAGCTTGGATTTCTGTAATTAATCTGTGGAGTGTCCTTGTAATTCATTATTGTAGTGAGTTACATTTACCTTTAAGGCTCGTAAGGTTATAATATATTAGTCTTCTAAAAAATCCAAATTTGGTGTCTTTACTTTCTACTGTGATTGAGACTTCTGACAATAGTCTTAATCTTTTCTGACTGGGAGTATCTATTGCTTTCACCAAGTGCAGCCATATCACTCATAAGAGTAGTAAATCTGAAATCAAGTTCTTCCAGAGTTTCAGTGGGACCTTGTTTGAAGTTTTGGAACTTCAATTTAAGAACTTCGAACTTGTTTTCTTTGGTTTTCTCAGTTCCGGCACAGATTTCTTCAATCAATTGCCAGGCAACTTTCGCCGTTTTAGCACCCCACAGTTTACACTGTATGTGCTCAGGTGTCGATCTGATGATTATATTACGAGCTTGACCATCCAATCCGTGTCTCTTGGCATCTTCAGATGTCCAAAGCTCTCTTGGCTTGTCTTCATATATAATGCTTCCACGAGCAACATGACCACTATCACTAGCAGCCATTTCCTCGCTTCCATCTTCCTTGTCTGAGGCTTTTCTTTCATCAGACACCTTAGTAACTTGTTTGAGTTGTCTGATTTTGATAGGCCCTTCATTGATGACATAGATCATCTCATCACTAATGGCCTCCAGATGGAGCATCATGTTGTTCTTCCATTTCTCGTAGTCGTTTAACGGGTGCATCACTCAGAGACATACCTGCACACTTAACACACAAATTATATAGTCCTCAGAAAGGGACAAAGTTCCTTCACCTATCTGGGGATCTAGGTTCAGTGCAGAAGGCTTGTGAACCTCCTGCTCTGATACCACTTGTTGGTCCAGATAACGGCAAAGTAAAACACTAGAGGGGGGGGGGGGTGAATAGTCTTTCAAAACTTTTGTCGACAAATACAGTTTCTCAGAAACCTGGGGGTTTCTGATACTTAAATTCAGAGCGCGAAAGACTTTAAGATAGGTAAGTGCAGAAAGAATAAGTAAGTGTGTGTGTGCTTTGCTGAAATGTAAATACAGAAAAGTAAATAACACAGCAAGTATAGTGGTATCTGGAGGTGGCGTAATCCTCCAACTAATCCACTTCGGACTTTCTGAGACCTAGAATTCACTAGAACAGATAATTGAGTTCACCTTACAATAATCCTTATTCTAAGATTCCTAAACAAATGGTTCCCCCTGAGTTATTCCCCAGCTCCTAGAGCTAAGTACTTCCTCTACTTAGATAACCTTGGAGTTATTCCCTGATTTCCCAAATCAAGTACTTCCTCTACTCCACGCCTTGATAGTGTTGGTTATAAGGTTTGTCAGAGAGGCTTCTCGTATAACTTTTCAGTTATGTTTTCAGAGAGCCTAATAGAACAAGACTACTTAATACACTTGTTCAGTGGATGGCAATCTGCTCTTTACTGACCCAAGTAATTGGTGTCCGTTCTGGAGAATGAGCTTCAGAAAGGGTATCTGATAGTTCAACTCTTTCACGAATAACAATCTCTTGTTAAGGTCCAGGACAACTTAGAACTACTAGTGATTCTTCAAGCAACAGAAAGCTTTCATAAAGTGTAGTAGAGTGCTTGAGAGAATACTTTGCTTGATGGTAAGTTTGCAAGATAGAGCGTTCTAAGGTATGTTCTTCAAGCATCTAAGTGTGTGATATATATAGATAAATTTGAGAGGCGTTTGAATTGTATCCGTTGTGCTCTCTATCAAATTATATCCGTTTATATCTTGAACTATGTACTCAGAAGTCACTATCTCATTTTTCAGAGAGGACCTGCTTTTAAAGATTTCCGATGCATTTAATGCATAGTACTGTTCATTGTCCTTTAGTCTCAACGGATACATGAGCCTTTCTGATGGCTTGCATGCTCCATACTCATGATGTCATATGTCCAGAATCATATCCCGAAAATAAGTTAATATACTTAAGAAAGGATTAAGGACATAGTCTTTCTGAGTTAGACTAAACCTTTGTGTCTTCATAAACCTTGTGCAATTTTCAGTCTTCTAATCTTCAGAAAAGGTCCATTGCTAGGATTGATCTTCATGGTCTTCTTGAAATAAAAATTACACTTAGAGACCTATAATCCTAATACAAGATTTACTAGACTAATCATACTCAGTGATTTCCTCTTTTAGAATGTTCAAGTGAACCAAGAGCACTTAATCACCTTTCTGGCTAAGATAAGAACATGTGATGAGTGATCAAAATACTAACAGATATTCCTAACAATATGTGCTTTTTAGATTAAATTGCATATCATGCTATTACATTTGTTGCGCAATCCGTCAATATCACTATTAGATTAAGCATTTGATCCCTGGAAACCAAAACGTTTTTCGTCTTACTTCAATCTAACAGTTAGTTGCAAACGGTAATAGTAGGATTAGCTTTATTGATCCTAGCTTAGTTCAATTGACGCCTTCACTAATACTATTCGTTTTCTGAACCCAAGTAATGACAACTTGAGGTAATCGTTTCCTGTGGATCGCATATTTCCTGCTGGCTAGCTTGTCTTCAAGTCACCACTCCATAATTCTCCTCATTCATATATCAATCTCGTTAAGTGTTAATCATATCTAGTTTTGTCTGCTTAGTTGTTTACTCACACACTCGTTAATCATCTCCCTGCCGAAGAAAAAACAAATCTTTATTGCTTTCATACTATTATTAATATTTGTAAATAAGACTCAGCTTAGTTAAGTCCTTCGAGACCGACCTCGGGATTAACTTCACTACACTACAAGTTTTCGTAGTGTTGAGAATTAACTCTTAGCTCTTAAACAAATACAAAACTCCGATATGACACATCAAGTTTTTGGCGCCCCTGCCGCGGACATAACTCCTTTGTTAAGTTTACGAATTTTAATTTACAGATGTATATATTAGTTAGCTTGTATTTTCGTTTTTAGTTTAGTTTGTTTTGCGTAACTACTTAGGTGTCTTTGTGTTAGGAATATCTGTTTAGATTTTGATCAGCAACTTAATGACTTATCTTAGCTCAGAAAGGTGGTTAGTACTTTTGGTTCACTTGAACACTGTAAAAGAGGAAAATCACTAAGTATGATAGTCTAGCAAATCTTGTACAGGATGTTAGGTCTCTAAATGTAATTTTTATTTCCTTGAAGAAGACCAAGAAGAAGGGATCCAGCAGGAGTAGTTCAATAATAAAATGAAGTTTTGAGGACTGGACAAGATTGCTGAAGACAAAAGTTATCAGATACCTATGTCCAGATATCTTTGACAAAAAAGAGTTTCTCAATGAACCAGTTTTGCAAAAGATATCTCAGAACACAAGATTTCTGAACGAGGAAAAGTGCCCACAGATATCTACACTCAGATACCTTGGATAAAACTATGTTTCTGGGAAACAATGTTTCAACAGGTATCTGGAGATGAGAAGGTCTCTGGAAAGCGTGCATAGTTCCGTTGGCACTACAGGACAAAAATAGTACAATGCAATAAATGCGCAGACAAAGACATCTGAACAAAAGAGGAAATCTCTGAAAAGAGACAACGTCTTCTGCAGTACTATTTTTAGATATCAATAGTTTGAATTTCATTAAGCCTAACAGATACTATTCAAACAGTATGATTTTCAACTATAAATATCATCACTTAGAATGCTTGAAAGATACACACAGAACTTACACACTGAACTCACTGAAAATACCAAGCCTCTCTGAGAATACAACTAGTGGTATTTTTCTCTCAAGCATACAAGTCTTCAACCTACGTATTCTTCAGCTTACAGTTGCGACTAAGCTCTTGAATTCTAAGTAGCACGAAAGTTCTAAGTGTCCTGATCCTTCACAAGCATTGCTATCTGTGAAGGAATTGAATTAAAAGATCAAGTATCTGAGATTCATTCTCTAGAACATTTATCATAGACTTGGGTCAGTAAAAAACATATCACCACACATTGTGAAGTGTGTCAAGTGACTCTTGTTCAAGAAGGTAGTATTACATAATTTAAGAAGTTATTAATCTACCAAACCTGACAAACTACCTTAACCAACACCTTAAACGGCGTGGAGTACAGGAAGTACATAGTTTGGGAAACTAAGGAATAACTCTAAGGTTACTGAGCATAGGAAGTACTTAGTTTGGAAAACTCAGGAATAGCTCAAAGGTTTTTAAGTATAGGAAGTACTTGGTTGAGAAAGCCGGGGAATAACTCAGGGGGAACACTTGGTTTGGAACCTAGTGTATTTAGGAATCGAGAGAAGATATTTGTAAGGTGAACTGAATTATCAGTCTTAGTGGATTCTAGGTCTGAGAAAGGCCGAAGTGGATTAGTTGAAGGATTATGCCACCTTCAGATACCACTATAAAGATCAGTGTTATTTACTTTCTGCAATTTATTACTTGCTTTATTTACCTTGCTGAGTATTTACACATATCTTGCTGAGCACGTGCACTTATCACAGAAAAGTCTTCACAGATATCTTGCTGAGCACGTGCACTTATCACAGAAAAGTCCTCACAGATATCTCTGAAATTAAGTATCAGATATCTGAGAAATTGTGTTTATCGACAAAAGTTGTAAAAGACTATTCACCCCCCATCTAGTCTTTTCCCTTTGCAGTTATCTGGACCAACAAGTGGTATCAGAGCAGGAGGTTCCCAAGCTTTCTGCACTGAACCTAGATCCCAGATAAGTGCCCACTAAATGCTTTTCACCTACACTTGATTTGTCTGTTTAGTATGTTTGCTGCAGGATGTCTTTAAGTGACGCTCCAATTTTCAAGCCAGAGAATTATGAGAAATGGAAGAACAACATGATGCTCCACCTAGAAGCCATCAGTGATGAAATGATCGCAGTAATAAAGAATTTCCCCATAGTCATTCAACAACTCAAGCAGGTCATGGAGGTTTCTAATGGTAGAGACAGAGTTCGCACTGATGAAGAACCAAGTGGTGGTTCCTCACAAACAGGTGCTTCAACCAGTGGAAGACCTACTGGTCAAGTTGTTTACGAGCCAAAGCCCAGAGAGCTCTGGACATCGGAAGATGCCAAGAGAAATCGACTGGATGGTCAGGCTCGCAATATCATCATACGTTCCACTCCAGAGCACATACAGTGTAAACTGTGGGGTGCAAAAACGGCAAAAGTGGCCTGGCAACTGATTGAGGAATTCTGTGCCGGCACTGAGAAAACAAAGGAAAATAAGTTCGATGTTTTGAAGCTCAAATTCCAAAACTTTAAACAAGGTCCCACAGAGACTCTTGAAGAACTAGATTTCCGGTTCACAACATTGATGAGTGAAATGGCTGCACTTGGTGAAAGTGAGAGATACTCTAACTCTGAAAAGGTTAAGACTATCGTGAGAAGCTTGAATGAAAACTGGGAACACACTCAGTATTTTTATTTCAACCAAGGAATGCCAAATATCACTCCAGTATAACTCTTTTCCCACTTAGCTACTGTCAACTATGAAACTACTCAGAGAGAACAAACAATTGCTGAGAAATTTCATAATGTTGCTTTAATAACACAAGGTACTCCTGAAAAGAAGGATACTAAGAAAATGACTGAGGAAGATGCTCTTGCTGTAAAGCAAATGAGAAAATATGTCAGTCGGGAGATTGAGAGAAGAAAAGCCAAAGAGAAGCTGAAAAAGCATCTAGGCTCAAATTATCACCAGTACAAAAATATGTCAAGCTCATTTGAACAAGAAGCATCTAGTGCCGAGGAAGCAGAAATCGGAAACGATATCTGTTTCTATTGTCAGAAACCTGGTCATTTTAAAAGAGATTGCCTGCTTTCAATAAAGACAAAGACGAGAAAGATAGAAGAAACTTCAAGAGAGGTCAGAGAGCTATGCTCACTGAAGAAAGGAAAAAGATTCAAATCCAACTGGATGCTCTTGATATTGAGTCAGAATCTGAGGAAGAAGACTCGGATGATACCAAACCACCTTCTCCAGAATTATGTGGCATCACTCATGAATTAGTTGAATTTGGTCAAAAGAAAAGGGAATTATGCGGGGTTGCTGAGGAGATCTATCCATATTGCTCCAACATTGAGCCCTGCCTAATGGCTGACGAGGTAACCAACATCTCTCAATTCATGACTTATGAGAGTGATGAGGAAGAAATCAGAGATTCAGAATATTTCAGAAGAGAACTTGATCTCTACAAAAGAGAATTTCAAATGATCCGAGCTAGAGCCAACATTCTTGAAGAAGAAAAGAATTCTATTGAGAAGGAAAATTCACAATTACTCATGATATCTGAGAAAAAGGATGTTGAAAATGCATTTCTCAAAGCACAGATATCTGAAACATAGAAGTTACACATAAAGGCAATGGATATACTCCAAAAGGAAAATAAAGATGTTCTTTCTGAAAATGAGGAACTCAAGAAGAAAGAACTATCTTTTCAATCCTATGCCAAAGCTTGTGACACTCTTATTGAAGTACACTCTTATTTAAGAGATCCTTCAGAAAAGGGAGGACTTGGGATGGACACACAAACAAATAGTTCTACCACTCTGAATAAGAGTGACGAAAGAATAATATTTGTTAGTGCTCAGCAAGATGGTTCCCAAATAACATATAGCATTGGTCAGAAAGCTAAGGTTGTTGACAAAGGAAAGGCAGTTGCGACCAAACCTTTGTGGGAAAAACAAGTCCAAAAGAAAACTGTTGGGAATGTTTCAGTAAAGAAACATAACACTGAAAAGTGGAATCACCCACAGTGCTATGTCTCTCAGGAAGGAAAAATTGCAGGAGCAGGCAAATTTTCCAACATCACGTTTTCTGGAATGAAAGACGTTCCAGAGACTAGCAAATCTGCTGAGAAGAGAACTCAGACAGCACCAGGTGCTCGAAATGGCATTGGCTATAAAGCCATCGGGAAACAACTCGCTCGTGAATATAAACAAGACCAAGAACGATGGATGAAAGCTACGATTGCGCATAGCAATCATCAGAAGTGGAAGCAAAAACAGGTTACGACCACTCTGAATGCCAGGGCTAGAAGAAATCTTGCAAGGAAAGCTAAGTTTGCTAAAAAGCAGACTCAGCAATCTGACAAGTATCTGAAAGCACCACGAGGAGCACCAAGGAACACACCAAGAAGGAAAATAGCTTTAAATGATAATGATACCAATCATTTACCTAAAATTCCTCCTTATGTTCCAACAAGACAAAAGAATATACCAAGGAAGTTCATTCAGAAATGGATTCCTATAGGGAGATTCTTTAGTCCAGAAGGTTCCATTGTTGGAATGAGAGCCTAACTCCTTGTTTCCTGTTTTGTACTGTCCAGAAGGTTCCATTGGCAATCTGAAGTTTAGAGCTCTTACAATCTCTGAAGTACTACATGTGAAGGGATTGAAATATAATCTCCTAAGCATGAGTCAATTAGTAGACAAAGGGTACACTGTCAAGATCAAGTCAAAACTATGCAAATTAATTGACAATGAGTCAAAGCAGACAGTCATGGTTGCTAGGCGGAAAGGAAATCTTTATGTTGCTGACTGGGCATCTGCCACAACTGAAAAATGTCTCATGGTCAGTCAATCTGGCCACACTGAAGAAAACTGGTTGTGGCATAAAAGAATGAGTCACTTGAACTTCAAAACTCTGAACAAGCTAGCCAAGAAAGAATTGGTGGTTGGTTTACCCAAAATGGTATATAGAAAAGATGGTATATGCTCAGCTTGCCAAATGGGAAAACAATCCAAAACATCTTTCAAGTCTAAACTAGACACTCCAGTGAAAGGCCACTGCAAATGTAACATATGGATCTTTTTGAATCCTCTGTAATTGGCTATGCATGAAAGAAGTATGGTCTGGTTGTTGTTGATGATTACTCAAGATTCACTTGGGTTGTATTTCTCAAACAAAAATCTGATGCAAGGGTTGAGATACCCAACTTGCTGAATAAGCTTGAAGTCATGAAAAATGACAAGGTATCTGTGATCAAAACAAACCATGGTACTGTGTTTGTGAACCAGTACATAAAAGAGTTTTGTACCTGCAAAGGTATACAACATCAACTATCTTCCGTAAGGACACCACAACAAAATGGTGTTGCTGAAAGGAAGAATAGGACCCTAAAAGAAGCAGCAAGAACAATACTTGCTGACACTGAAATAAGTGAAACCTATTGGGCTGAAGCTGTTAACACAGCCTGCTACACTCAAAATAGATGTTTGATTAACAAACACCATGACAAAACTCCTTATGAGCTTTTGATTGGTAGACCCCCTAGTATCAAACATCTAAGGGAAAAGAATACTTGAGAACATTTCAATCAAAAGCAGATGAAGGAGTATTTCTTGGTTATTCTCTGAATAGCAAAGCCTACAGAATCTACAACAAAAGAACGCAAAAGATTAAAGAATCTGTTCATGTAGTCTTCTACGAAGGAAACAAGAAAGTACCCTTGAATGAAGAACTCGCAGATAGGTTCAAAGAGCTAATGATTAAAGATTCTGAAGAAGAATCCTCAAAAGGAAACAATTCTATCATTCACTTAGAGGATGAATCTGACGATGAAAAGCAACCATTGCTTAGTAACAACCAAATGACTCCAAGACATGATAAAGAATTTCCTATGAGAATTCTAGAAATGGAACAGGATACTGAGAACCTTCATCATGAAGAGGTTTCTGAGAATGAGATTGCTGAAAATCAAATTCCAGATATCTCTAACACTAAAAAAGTGTCAGATAGCCATGGCATTTTCCATGTGTCAGATATCTCAGATACTGCACAAGTATCCTATCAAGATCATATTGATTCACATTCAGATCAAAAATGATATTGATCCTACTAGTTCAAAACCCATTATGAAATGGATAAGAAATCATCCTGCCAAGGATGTGATCAGTCCTTTAGACCAAGGAGTTAGAACTAGGAGAACAATTGCTGACTCTCTTTATGGATGTTTCATCTCAAATATTGAACCTAAAACTATAGAAGAAGCATTGAAGGATCAAGATTGGATCTCTGCAATGCAAGAAGAGTTGGATCAATTTGAGAGAAAGAAAGTCTGGAAACTGGTTCCATTTGTTGACGGAATATCTGTAATTGGAACCAAGTGGGTTTTCAGAAAATAAAATGAATGAGTCTGGTGAAATAACCAGAAACAAAGCAAGGTTGGTTGCCAAGGGATTCTCCTAGATAGAAGGACTAGATTTTGACGAGTCATATGCTCCAGTTGCAAGATTGGATGCAATTAGACCACTTCTAGCCTTTCCAGCTCAAAATGACTTTAAAGTTTGTCAGATGGATGTTAAAAGTGCATTCCTTAACGGTGAACTTGATGAAGAATTCTATGTTGAACAACCACCAGGCTTTGAGGTTTCCTCAGAAAGTAGAATGGTTTATAAGCTTCAGAAAGCTCTGTATGGACTGAAACAGGCACCGAGAGCATGGTATGATACTTTAGCCAAATACTTGCTAGAAAGTGGCTTCAAGAAAGGAGATGTTGATAAAACACTCTTTACTTTGAACCATGAAGAGAAACTACATCTAGTCCAAGTATATGTTGATGACATTATATTTGGATCTAAAGACAAGCAACTTTGTGAAGACTTTGCTGAGCTCATGAAAAGTAAATTTGAGATGAGCATGATGGGAGAATTAAACTACTTCCTCGGATTGCAAGTCAAGCAACTTAATGATGGAATATTCATTAGTCAAACAAAGTTTGCAAAGGACATGCTCAACAAGTTTAATCTAAAGCCTTCGGAAAAGAATGCTAAGATACCTATGAGCATTGAAACCAAAATGACTTATAATGAATCTGACAAGAATATTGAAGAACACAAGTATAGGAAATTGATTGGGTCTCTACTGTACCTCACTGCAATTAGACATGATACTCAATATGCAGTTGGAGTGTTTGCTAGATTTCAGACAAATCCAATGCAATCACACTACAATATTGCTATGAAAATATTAAGGTATCCAAAAGCCAGTGGATTGAGTTTAGTTGGCTATTCTGATACTGACTATGCTAGATCATTGCTTGGTAGAAAAAGCACCTCAGGAACTTGTCAATTTCTTGGTGCCAGATTAATATCATGGTTCAGCAAGAAACAAAACTCAATTGCCACATCTACCACAGAGGTTGAATATATTGCTGCTGGGTGTTGTGCTTCACAGATATTGTGGATACAACAACAACTCAGAGACTATGAGGTCAATGAAGAGAAAACTCTTATTTTCTGTGACAACACAAGTGCTATTGCCATATGTCAGAATCCTAAGTTTCATGCAAGAACAAAGCACACTGATGTTAGACACCACTGCATTAGAGACCATGTTGAAAAAGGCAATATAGAGACCAACTTGGTACTGAAGACCAACTTGTAGATATCTTTACAAAGCCTTTGCAAGAAAGCAGGTTCCTAACCTTGAGACATAGTCTTGGGTTAATGGAGTTACCAAAGGAACTGAAAAGTTCTAATCTCTGAGATGAGGATTCAGAAAGGAGAAAGATATCTGGATCAGGCATCTAGATATTCAAGAAAAAAAAAGGGTATCTGAGACGGGATTTCATATACTAAAAGAAGCTAAGAATGTGAGTGAGACAGGAACTCAGTATGATTAAGAAGGGAGAAAAGAGAGATAAGATATCTGGAACAGGAATCCAGAATATCAAAGGCAAAAAGGTGAAACACTTAGCAAAAAAGTATCTGAGACGGGTACTCAGATATCAAAAGTTAAAGGGTAAAATGGCTATTTAAAGATTTTTGAGAAAGGTACTCAGATATCTAGATCACAGTGAGGGGGAACACAAAAGAGAATAGTACAACTGTCTGCAGTCAACTACTCTCTTGAAATTTGATAGACTGAGTGTAAAACATATACTGAGTGTGAGATAGACTGAGATACAAAAATTGTCCCTTAGTCACACAGAAGAAATGTGATTCAGATAGCTAATCGCCAAAATTCATTAATTGGGCACAATCACGTGGGTTGATTGTGATCATTGCTGGAAAAGCAATCCCAACCATTGATGAAAGGGGTGTTCCATTTTAAAGGCCGAGATTAATTCTCTATAAAACAGTGGACTGTAAAAACTCAGACGTGGCCCACTAAGCATTTAATGTAAACTGAATTTTACCCACGCCTTACAGCACGTACATAGATACAAATGCACAAAATTATATTAGGATTTTGGCAAAAGAAATCACTTTCGCCTAATCCTACATTTGCTCTTGCACAAAAACTGCAAAATTCTCTCAAATCTCTCTGCAATTTTCTCTGCAACTACTGATTCCCTCTTAGTTTTTCTGCAAAGAATCACTAATTTCCTATCTTAATCTCTTCTCGTTTTTCAAAAACTTCACTATCTAAAGAGATGGCTCCCAAACGTGCTTCTACTCAGAAATCCCAAGCTGCTACATCTGGTACTGCTGATAAGCAAGCACCAGTGCTGGTTATAACAAACAATCGGTTGATTGGACAGTTCAATCCTGATCATTGGACTTCAAATCACAGGATGATTTGGGGTGGTGCCATGATTGAGGAATACCTGGTAGCTGCAATAGAAAACCAGACTGACAGAAAGCTGGTACTTGATATGCTTGAAAATGCACAAATCAAGGGCTTTCTATTTGCTCTTCCCAGTGGAGTTCTTCACTGGATGTCCTGGAGTTTTACAACAACTCCACGATTATCTCCAAAGTCTCTGAAGGCACTGAGACAGTGTCTATCAAGACCAAAGTCCAAGGACAAGAAATTCTGTTGGACGAAAAAGCTTTCTGTGAGCTATTTGAACTTCAAAATCTTGGAAAAGATTTTGAAATGACACCAAGGATGAAGATCTCCTTGAAGGTGTGAAGCAACTATACAGTGATGTGTGTGATCTTGACAAGCCAGACACACCCATCGACTTTAAGCTTGCTGACATAAGGACCAGACATTTGTTGGTCCACTGGATGTGTTGGCATGTGTCCTTCACAGATGCTTTGATGGTCTACAAGGAGGTGCTGACCAGATAAGCCAAGAACGCTGGATGATGATGTTCTTGTTGAATCAACAAGACAAAAGGCTGGAATGCCCTTTTAATTGGGAGAAGTACGCCTTCATGAAATTTGTGAAGAAGATACAAGGCTTTAAGCCTAAAATCGTTAAGGGCCTTGCTGAGCCAAAAGCCACAGTAAGCTATGGAATGAAGATTTGCTACTTACTGGAGTGCCTTGGCATTGAGCTCAGAGAGACGGCAGACATTGCCAATAGTAACCTACTCTACAAATATGAGTATACAAACATGATGAAAAAGTTTACTGCATCTCAGAAAGGTTCCAAGAAACAAAAGACTGATGAGGTATCTGAAGGTTCCATTGCGACCAAGAGGCCCAGAACTTCACAAAAGAAGTCTGCTGGCAAATCAGAAGGCATACCCTCTATGGATGTTGACTCTCAGATACCTGCCACCACTGTTGATGAACTCATCAATGTAGATGAACTAATCAATGCTGCTAAGACCACTGCTGATGAACTCATCAATGCTGCAGAGTGCCTTGCAGATGAACTTATCAATGCTGATAAAAGCAGTGAGAATCTTCAAACTCTTTCTGCAAAGCAGCAGGGATTGTTGATAACTCCTAGATTTCGATGACGAATCGGACAAGGAGGAGAAGATCCAAGCCCCCAAGGTTACTGAAAAAGTAACAAAGGCCAAGGGAAAGAGGACCAAAAGGTTCAAGGTTGCTGAGAAAGCAACTAGCTCAAAGGTTGCTGAGCAAGCACCTATAGCAAAGGTTTTTGGTGCCAACACACCATCAGGGAAAGTCATGTATAAACAACTTCAAGAAGCCCTGATGAGTGGTGACCTAGTGTTGGTAGACGTTGATGTCAACACCACACTTAAAAATCTGGAAGAGCTCTCAAATGCTCAAACTTCTGCTTCCAGACAACCACAACAACCACAACGACAACAGCCACAAGTGGTTGATGAAATGGTCAATGAACTCCATTTTGACATACCAGCAATGCAATATGCTGAAGAAAATCCTGCAAATGAGCAGGTTCCCCAACTCCTAGAGAGGGATCAAACTGAGACACCTACTCGAATGATCAAACAGGGAAGGCAACTGAGTTAGTCACTCAGGAAAGGTCTGAATTACTTGAAACTTCAAACAAAGAAGCTGAAATGGAACAACAAGACCAAAGCATAGAAGGGTCATAAGTTCCAAAGACCAATTAGCCTGACACTGCTCAGGTAGCTGAATGGTTTAACTCTCTACTTGTGATAATTTGTGTTTCTTAATCTTGTTATTTAATAAAATTTCTTTGTTACAGACTGAATTAGAAACCCAAGAACAAGAGGAAGCTGGAAAGCTTGCCTCAGAATCTGAGAAGGAGGCTTCCATAGCCTCACCACTTAAGGAACAGGAGCCTGTCTCACAGGTAGAAGAAAGTTCCTTAAGATATAACATCTCAGATATATGCTTTATATACATGAATAATACTAAGGTGTTTGTTTCTAATAGGCTCCAACTAAGAAGAAAAATGGAGAGACTGAAAAGTCTATCTCTTCAGAGAAGAATCCAGAGACTTCCATGGTCTTTCAGAAACAAGTATCTGAACCTTCTATTGAGAAGGTATATATATTTCAGATACATATAATCTTCAAAGACAAATATCTGATCATTTTTCTCAAACTAACACTTTCTACTTACAGGTTCAAAAAGAAGTACAAGTTGCTGGGGGAATTGCCCACTCAATCCTCGCAACCAATGGAAATTGATGAGGCATCAAAGCTTTCATCACAAGAAAAACTTCCAGATAATGCAAAAGTCTCTGATATCTAAAATTGTCTAACGTAGCTTTCTTGCTCAAAATTTTCAAAGTGTTGTTTTTAATCTCAGGTTCAAGCAGAAAGAAAGATCACTGAGGATCAGGCTTCCCAGTCTCCTCCTCATATCCAGATATCTGAGGCACCTAGAACCTCAGTAGTCAAGTCATCTGAGCCTGTCACACAGGTAACTCAGATACCTTTCTACTCTAAAGCCCAGATATCTACTAAAGTTTTGAAACTAATTCAGAACTCTTTCTTTCAGACTCAAACAAGTGCTACTAAGGTCCCTGTTGATGAAATAAGGACCTGCTTCCTGTCTTCAAGGAATACACTTTGCCAAAGCACCTAAAATGCTTCGAGAAATGGCAAAAGCTTCGATGCTCCGATCTATCTGAGATCATTGAGGTGATTGATCACCCCATAAGGGGAGCACGAGCCCTTGACTTGGAAAATTATGTCCATGCCATGTTCTCCACTGAAAAATACTCTTTTGGAACACTAATGCATAAGGACTTCGTCAAGGAAGTGGCTAGAAAGCTTATTCAAGCTTTTAACCAAGCAGATGGTCAGACCAGAATGCAGATGGCATTCAAGCCTACTTTGCCCCAAACTCTACAATTCATACCCTCTGAGCAAGAGGAAGTTAATGGGCAAATGGTCACTATTCCAGAAGTGATCAATCTGGTCTCTGGAGATGAAGAAGAGAAGGAGACTGATGAGAATGACTATGAAGAACCTCCTTCTGACCATCACAAGGATGAGGCTGATAAGAAGGATGATGATGATGCCCCTGCACCAGGGACAGGAGGGATTGCACAAGGTAATAATACCTCAGTTGCTGAAAAGCACACTGAGAGGACATCACAAAAATCCCCTGCTCCATCTCCTCACAAATCTACCCATCCATCTCCCCAACAAAAAGACACAACTGAACAAGTAGTTGAGCACTATGAGGACAACACTCAGAAAATATTGGATGGACATACAAGGGTGACATCAGATATCTGAAGATCATATATGAATACTTCAAGCTATTAGATATTAGAATCGAGCATGCCTGGAAATGGGGAAAGTATCTGTGGGTCAAATAGTTTGCCAAGAAGAATCCCACCAAAACCTACAAGGAAGTTTGTGGATTTGCCAGAAACACTAAGATAATAGTCACGACTTTGCTCTTTGACTACTTAGATGATATCAAAAGGTTTGGGGATAGGGAATTTGCAAATTGATCCATAGATCTGCTGATTGAAGACTTAAAGATCTTGAAGACTTGAAGAATAGTTTATTAGGATGTCTACATGGAGCTTGGTCACTCCTGTTGTCCTAATTTAACTAAGTGTTTTGTATCATTGTAAAAGTTATCTGTAAACTTTCTTTGTAACATATCTGATGCACCTACTCTCAGATATCAATCTATAAAAAGATAACTTGTCAGCAAAGATCACACCTTGTGATTTGGTTGATGCTTACTTTCTGCACTTAATTAAAATTTAATTGAAAAGATCATAAGAATTGATTAAGTGTTAGATTGTTCCCTCTTCCAAGTTGTAATAGGTTTTAAAGATAGTCATCGTTGACTGATCAAAAAGGGGGAAATTTGTTAGGAATATCTATTTAGATTTTGATCAGCAACCTAATGACTTAGCTTAGCTCAGAAAGGTGGTTAGTACTTTTGGTTCACTTGAACACTATAAAAGAGGAAAATCACTAAGTATGATAGTCTAGAAAATCTTGAATAGGATGTTAGTTCTCTAAATGTAATTTTTATTTCCTTGAAGAATACCAAGAAGAAGGCATCCAGCAGGAGAAGTTCAACTTGAAAATGAAGTTTTGAAGACTGCACAAGATTGCTGAATACAAAGGTTATCAGATACCTATGTCCAGATATCTTTGACAAACAAGTGTTTCTCAATGAACCAGTTTTGCAAAAGATATCTGAGAACACAAGGTTTCTGATAAGACAATATTCTAACGTCTCATTTGGTATTTTTTAGCGGTCTTTTGTTAGTCTTTGACCTTAGTTTTATAGTGTTTTTGTACGTTTTTATGCTTTGGTACTTTGTTTGTGTTCTGTAGTATTTTTTGTGTTATTTGGTCCCGAAGATGAAAATCGGAGTGAAGACATTGGTTATAGATCTCTCAATGAAGAGTAATTGGGCGAAGATGGAAGTGGATTCGGAGTTCGAACGAAGAATTGAGAGGCGTTTTAGCGTGACTTATCTGATTTACGGAGCAGCCTAGCAATTTTCGACATATCTCTCGCATATGAAATCCGATTTACCTGATCTCGGTGTCCATGGAAAGATAATTCAAAGGGCTACAACTTTCATACAAAATAGTAGCCAAATTCTTCCTGAAGAAAAATATACCGACATCGCAAGTTGACTGTCAGAAAGCATCTTCGCCGCGGAGAAACATTTAGGCGCGCCGCGGCGAGAGTTCCCGAGAGCTTATTTGCTGGGCGATTTTCTGGACGAACTCTTCTAGGATTCTACTCGTTTTTTCTCCTTTAAATAGATTTCTTTCACCATAACTTCAGACATAACTTCTTTTACCCTAGATTTACATAGGAAAAAGCTCAGGAACTAGGTTTTGACATTGATTGATTGATCTTTGAGCTTGGTTTACCTCTTGCAAGAAGCATTGATAGCGAATCCTTGGTAATCTTTTCATAACTCTCTATTGTTTATCTTCAATTCGTATTTTCTTCTGTTTATCAAATTGTATGATCTTGCATGCGATTATCACCATGTTTATGCTTGGCATATTCAATACCTTGACGTCTTTCATCTTTGCTTCCCTCATGAGTAGTTAAATCACTCCGAACACGGTAGTTATGTGATAGTCTTGCATATTCATTTCTAGGGTTTTGGATTCGTTCATATAGGTTAGTCTCGTATATAATCTTCGTAAAAACCTTCAATTCGATAAGTCCGTATTAAATTCTCTAAATTGTTCATGTTTAAGGATCGTGAATTGACGACTCACGATTTCTCCAGTATAATATATTCTAAGATCAATTGGTTGAATCGAATTGATTGATTTCTGTACACCGACCGTGTGACAAATATGAATGATTGCCCTAGAATGAATTAGCATTACTTGATCATTACTACTGTGTTCATCTTCTCTCTTTGATCAAACCAGTTTATCTGTTTCCAGTTTCAATTTGTGTTTTAGAAGTAAAAACATCCAAAACTTATCTGTTACTCACAAACAATCTGTTTACTCTCACTCGTTGTGGTAGCTCGATTAATTCCCTAGAGAACGATACCGAGTTAAGCATAGTCTACAACTACAACTAATTCTCTTAAGTTATTTTAGAGTATAATTTGAGCTCATCAGTTTCTGAACGAGGAAAAGTGCCCGCCGCAGATATCTACACTCAGATACCTTAGATAAAACTATGTTTCTGGGAAACAATGTTTCAACAGGTATCTGGAGATAAGAAGATCTCTGGAAAGGGACATGCAATGCTTCAGAAAGCGTGCATAGTTCCGTTGGCACTACAGGACAAAAATAGTACAATGCATTAAATGCGCAGACAGAGACATCTGAACAAAAGAGGAAATCTCTGAAAAGAGACAACGTCTTCTACAGTACTATTTTCGGATATCAATAGTTTGAATTTCATTAAGCCTAACGGATATTATTCAAACGGCATGATTTTCAATTATAAATATCATCACTTAGAATGCTTGAAAGACACACATAGAACTTACATACTGAAAATACCAAGCCTCTCTGAGAATACAACTAGTGGTATTTTTCTCTCAAGCATACAAGTCTTCAACCTACTTTTTCTTCAGCTTACAGTTGCGACTAAACTCTTGAATTCTAAGTAGCACGAAAGTTGTAAGTGTCCTGATCCTTAACAAGAATTGCTATCTGTGAAGGAGTTGAATCAAAAGATCAAGTATCTGAGATTCATTCTCTAGAACATTTATCATAGACTTGGGTCAGTACAGAACATATCACCACACATTGTGAAGTGTGTTAAGTGACTCTTGTTCAAGAAGGTAGTATTACATAACTGAAGAAGTTATTAATCTACCAAACCTGACTAACTACCTTAACCAACACCTTAAACATCGTGGAGTACAGAAAATACTTAGTTTGTGAAACTAAGGAATAACTCCAAGGTTACTGAGCATAGGAAGTACTTAGTTTGGGAAACTAAGGAATAGCTCAAAGGTTTCTGAGTATAGGAAGTACTTGGCTGAGAAAGCCGGGGAATAACTCAGGGGGGAACACTTGGTTGGGAACATAGTGTATTTAGGAATCGAGAGAAGATATTTGTAAGGTGAACTCAATTATCTGTCTTAGTGTATTCTAGGTCTGAGAAAGGCCGAAGTGGATTAGTTGAAGGATTACGCCACCTTCAGATACCACTATAAAGATCATTATTATTTACTTTCTGCAATTTATTACTTGCTTTATTTACCTTGCTGAGTATTTACATATATCTTGCTGAGCACGTGCACTTATCACAGAAAAGTCTTCCGCTCTTTGAAATTAAGTATCAGATATCTTCATAGATATCTGAGAAATTGTGTTTATCGACAAAAGTTGTAAAAGGCTATTCACTCCCCCCCCCCCCCTCTAGTCTTTTCCCTTTGCCGTTATCTGGACCAACACTTTGTGTGTGCACGAAAGTATGGATCTCTTGATTTTCTATAGGTGTGGGATGGACCGTCATAATGCAACAAGGTGCATAGAAATCGAAGCTATTCGTGATTTTTGACAGGAATCTGGAGAGGAAATCTGTGATGCATGGTATAGATTTAAAGATCTGCAGGAGGTGCATCCGAACATTGGTTGGAATCTGTGTACACTGTTGGTGGTTTTCTACAAAAATATAACTAGCGAATGCCAAGGGATGGTAGATAGAGCCGCAGGAGGGTCAATGTGGGATTTGACGCCTACGGCCCTAGAGGAAACGATTGAAAACCTGGCTCGCGAATATGCTGAAGAGAGGGCAGAATATGAGAGGACTACCACCGACTCTGCTGCAATAGAAGAAAATCCAATCACAATTCTAGTAGTTTGTGAAGGTGAGACGATCAGTCAGTCATGGAGGAGGAGACGTCCGCTGAAGCGACCGGCGAGGAAACTGAACCACTCGTTTCCAACGATTTGGAGATGGAGCAGACACTTGATACCACCCAGATGACACCATCGGATTCACTTTCCGTTCCCCCACCTTGCAGTGATTCGCACATACTAACCCTAGCTCACACACGAGACTGGCCAGGGAGTTTCGACCCTATTTATAGCTTTTATTTTCCCTTTGATTTTCCTTGTTTTATTTTAGTTGTTGATTTATCTAAGCTTAGTTTGCTGAGAGTCATAGGAAACAGGAGGAGAGGAGCTAAACATGGGCACCAAATTGCCAATCTTGGTGGGAAGGATGCAAGGGATTCGTTCCCGTTTGATAATGGATAGTAGCAGCCACGCGTTTCAGGGAAGTACACTTTTAGCTTTCTTTCTTTCTAGACTATTCGCTGAGGACCATATTTAGTCTAGGTTTGGGGAGGGAGGTAGCTTTTGTTTACTTATCCTTATATGTGTGTGTCGTGTATGTGTGTTTGTTTTTCTTTTCCTGCATTAGTCTGTGTGTGTGTGTGTGATTTTCTGTTGAGTCTAAGTCTGTCTCCCAAGTCGAGCGTCTATTGCATGTACTAAACCTTTTTAATGCTTTTGTTTTGGCTGATCCTTGACTATTAGCAGTTTGCATGTTCAAGTTTTCTAAGTTCGTTTATGATGTAAATAGAAAGTCTGTTCTAATTCTGTACTCCAAAAAACCTGTGAGCATGCTTAAGAGCCGAGGAAATGTGAATTATTGATACCGGCATTATTGATCTTGTGTGAATTCTCGGGAAGTGCAAAATCTCTTGTTTGGGCCTCATCATTCTCATGTGTACTCTGTGTAAGTTAAGTATGACGAACGACATGTTTTACATTCTTATTTGCTTATGCCAAACCTGTTCCAAAAACAGGTTTGGGGAGGAGGTTTATGTGCACCACTTGTATTGATAAATACTGTGTTTAGGTTTTTCGTTCTCTCAAAATATAAAAAATAAATATAAGTCTCGGAGTGGATCTATGGTACTAATTACCACCGTTAGTCGTGTTGGGCACGTTTCAGATACTACCTATATACCGGCGTGGCCCATAAAAGCTATATGACCGTGAGGATTGATGGCGTGTATACCAAACCAGCACGCACAAAAGTGCAGACTTTCGGTAAAACAGACACTACCAAATAATTAAGACAGAAAAAAAGATATAAGCATATGGGTCATATATTAGACTGCAAAAAAGTAGTATGCAAAAAATGACACATTGGAAAAGGAGAACGATTGCCTTTTTATAAGTCTACTCACGATTGTTATGGAGCTAAGAAAAAGTCCCTTCTGACTTAACTGATTGAGTACATTACATGAGGTATTTGAGGCATCTTTGTGATGTAAGTCACCTTCCTTATCTCTTTATATTCTTGAGTGACTACCCCTACTGGACACTTCCAGGAGTGTGAGGGAGCACGCACAAAAGTGCAGACTTTCGGTAAAACAGACACTACCAAATAATTAAGACAGAAAAAAAGATATAAGCATATGGGTCATATATTAGACTGCAAAAAAGTAGTATGCAAAAAATGACACATTGGAAAAGGAGAGAACGATTGCCTTTTTATAAGTCTACTGCTGATTGTTATGGAGCTAAGAAAAAGTCCCTTCTGACTTAACTGATTGAGTACATTACATGAGGTATTTGAGGCATCTTTGTGATGTAAGTCACCTTCCTTATCTCTTTATATTCTTGAGTGACTACCCCTACTGGACACTTCCAGGAGTGTGAGGGATTAGATGCATAGGATCCACTTGTGAGGGACTACCGTGTTAGGCTTAAGTTTTATTTACTTTGGAAATGAACTTTTTGAACTTATGCATGTGATTCTGTGAATGTCAGTGTGAAGTCAAAACTTCTGCATTATTCGGGCTTATTATATGCAATCGTAGACTCGGTAGCTTGGGAGTTAGACTTTACTTTTGTGTCTATATGTTTTTCGTTTTTCTAGGTTTTTTAGAGAGTCAGTTGCTTGAAGACAAGCAAGGGTTCGGTTTGGGGAGTTTGATGAGTCAGTTTTACATCGTCTCATCTTGTCTTTTTTGTCTTCTTTTTGTTATCCTTAAGTATAGTTTTAGTTGTTTTCCTAGAGTCTTTTTACTTGGTTTGTTCTCTTTGACTTTTGCAGGTATTTGGCTATACCGTGCTAATTGAAGGCAAAAAGGATATATTTTACATACATCTGCAAGATATGGAGTGCCGATGCTTCGTATGGTTGCTAGAAGTGAAGCGCGGAAGCCGAAACGTCAAGATTTGAAGTTAAAAGGAGCAAAATCGAGCCAGAAGGACAAAAAGGGCAAAATCGTCATACGCCGGATGAGTCAGCGAATGCCACTTTCAAGATTGGCGGACGCCAAAGTTGGACTTGGCGGGAGTTTGGCGTCCACCAACTTTCTTCCATGGCCGACGCCATCTAGAAAGTTAGCGGACGCCAACTTTCTCTGTTTCTGCCTCAGTTCGCCCGTTTTCTTTCCTTTTCGATCCAGACTTCGTTTTTTCCTCTATTCTATTAGATAGACAAAACATTACTTTCATAATTCATTCTATTGTCAACTATTGAACTTTGCTCTCAAACTATACCTAGTTTCCAAGGCAATTACCCGTTTTGAGGTAATTGAACCGATTTTCGTCTTGTTATCCGGCGATTCATTGATTGGGAGCATAATCTACATACTTTCTTGCATCAATCGCTTCAGATTCTTCAGGTTCTACCTAGGGTTTGTGACAAAGAAGGGTAAAACTGTATCAATCAATCGATTCCTCGTGTTTAGTATTAGATTATGTGTGTTAATGGTTTAATTGCTTATTTGATTATGTCCTCGCATAACATAAGTAGCTAAACACCCGGATTATGAGGTGGTGACGGATTCAAGCATGCTAGTTAGGGTTTATGCGTTTACATATAATCAGGTTATGATTACTATGTGCTTTTTAGATTAAATTGCATATCCTGCTATTAAGTTTGATGCGCAATCCGTCAAAATCACTGTTAGATTAAGCATTTGATCCCTGGAAACCAAAACGTTTTTCGTCTTGCTTCAATCTAACAGTACTACAAACGGTAATAGTAGGATTAGCTTTATTGATCCTAGCTTAGTGAAATTGACGCCTTCACTAACGCTATTCATTTTCTGAACCCAAGTAGTGACAACTTGAGGTAATCGTTTCCTGTGGATCGCATATTTCCTGCTAGCTAGCTTGTCTTCAAGTCACCACTCCTTAATTCTCCTCATTCATATATCAATCTCGGTAACTGTCAATCATATCTAGTTTTGTTTGCTTAGTTGTTTACTCATACACTAGTTAATCATCTCGCCGCCGAAACAAAAATAACTCTTTACTTCTTTCATACTATTATTAATATTCATAAACAAGTTTTCATAGTGTTGAGAATTAACTCTTAGCTCTTAAACAAATACAAAACTCTGATTTGACACATCAGTGATTATTGATCAAACATCTATTTTGAGTGTAGCATGCTGTGTTTACAGCTTCAACCCAATAGATTTCACTTATTTCAGTGTCAACAAGCATTGTTCTTGCTGCCTCGTTTAGGGTCCCATTCTTCCTTTCAGCAACGCCATTTTGTTGAGGTGTCCTTACTGAGGATAGTTGATGTTGTATACCTTTGCAAGTACAAAACTCTTTTATGTACTGGTTACTGATGAGGCATTTTTAGGACACCTCATCAAGTTCTTTTTACCTTGTTTTTACTAACTTTTGGTTTAGTTTTTCCTTTATTTATATATATTTTGTGTTTTGTTTGTGTTTCTTGTGTTTCCACCTTGATTCCAGATTTTAGGTACTTTTCAGGAAGAAAAGGAGTCAAAATGATGCATTTGGATGCACTTTATCGGAGATCACAATCTCCAAGACTCCAAACAGGTGCCACGAAGGTTCCCAGAATGCCAAACGGGTCAAGGACGGAAGAATAAGTAAAGATCGAGCCCAAGAAGAAGCGGGGCGACCACCCCGGACTTTGGACGCAGCCACAAAGGAGGCTGCTCCAGAGCCGGAGCGGGCGACCACCGACCTCCGATCTGCCAGTTTTCTTAGTGTTACTTTTTGTCTGATTCTCATTTTAATCTCCAAATTTGTAATTTCAAATATCACTTTTTCACTTCACAACATTGTTAGGGAGATTTTGAGAGTTCTAGGGTTCCAAGAATCATCCATCTAATTGAAGTTGGAGTGTTGGTTAACCATTTAGCTGAGGATTTCTTCCTGTAAATAGTCTGTTTCACCATTGTTGATCAATCGGAGCTCAGTAATTCTTCCTAATCGGTAATTCTGTATCTTTTCTGATTTCTTGCTTCTCTTGTATGTTTATGCTTATTATCTTCATATCTCTTGCCCGTGACAACATGAGTATGAGCAGCTAAACAACACCCATGGGTTGGTGGTGAATTCTTGAGCATGCTAGTATAGGTCTTTGGATGAAAACTCTGATCTTTGTCTGATTGAATAGTTGCGAATCGTTTTGTTAGTTCAAATCATAGCAATCGTTTTCTCATACCCAAAATCCATAAGAGAGATTCGCACCCTCAAGGTTAACAACGATTTAAGCCCAACGCTTTCGACTACAAACGTCAACTAGTCGAATTGACGACTCTACTACGTTGATTAAATGTTTTTCAAAAGTTGTGTATTTCATTGCATCCTTATACTAGCTAGCTCTTGATGAAACCACCATCCCATGTCTCCTTTAATTGATAACAAACCCGTGTTTGCTGTTTACCAACAATTGTGATTTGCGAAAGAAAAGTATTGGAAGTCGTAAGATGCAATTCTAGACAAACTAGTATTTTAAAACACCGACAAGCTTAGTTAAGTCCTTCGAGAATGACACTCGGGGCAACTTATCAACTCACTATGTGCTTTTCTAGTGATCCTTGATATTGCTCTTGGCTTTATAAATTAAGGAGTTGATTTGACGCATCAAGTTTTTGGCGCCGTTGCTGAGGACTTAACTCCTTAGTTTGTATTTTAAGAATTAGTTTACTCGGTTTTCTTGTGTTTTCTGTTTGTGGAGAACTTGGTTTCATACCTTTCTCTTTTCTCATTGCAGGTAGTTTATGCGAGGTACAAGGAACTCGAATCTTCCCTTGGAGCCTTTTGTTGATGATATTGAAAGGCATCGGAGGAGGTTGATTTTTAGTCTTGCTGGTACGCAAGTGAGAGAGGGTAGTGAATAATCTGGTTCGGAGTCTGATACAAAGAACTCTATTCTACAAGCGGGTATGGGTGATACACCAAATGCTAATGGTGATGGTGCTGGTGTTGGTGTTGTTGGTGTTCGTGTTGTTCCTAGAAACACGATCCACAATATTTTCAAGGCTCATGTTGG
The DNA here is from genome assembly GCA_026545765.1 of Plantago major. Taxonomy (NCBI): domain Eukaryota; kingdom Viridiplantae; phylum Streptophyta; class Magnoliopsida; order Lamiales; family Plantaginaceae; genus Plantago; species Plantago major. Next base: position 35,027,445 of record CM048842.1, read on the forward strand.
AGCCCATAGGTCGTCCATCATTCTGTCAAAAGCGGCCCGGAAGTATTTGCTGAAGCCGTACCTTCTTCAGTATCTTCCCAAATTTTATGCGATGGAAAATGAAGATGTGATGGGTTTCTTGAAGGAGTTAGAGATGTTCATAGCGGGGATGTATTCTATAGGTGTCGAGGATGACGACTTGAGGATGAAGATATTCCCCATATGCTTACCGGACAGAGCTAAGGCATGGTTGAATATGCTACCGGAGGTGTCTTTGACTACTTGGTACGAGATTTGTGAGGCGTTCATGGATCGTTACTACCCTCAATCGAATACAACAACTTTGAAGGCACAGATCATGGGGTTCCAGAAACTCCACGACGAGACATTTTATGAGGCTTGGGAGAGGTTCAAGATGCTCCAAGCGAAGTGTCCTCATCACCGCCTAAGTCTTGCGGATCTAACACAATACTTCTATGATGGACTGAACGAGAGTCAAAAATCTTATGTTGACCTAGCTAGTGGTGGTGGTATCATGGATTGTACACCGGAGGAGCTATACGATTTGTTCATCAAGTGTGCAAAGAATTCGCAGCACAAGAGTGTGCGGGGGAGAAGCAGGGGTCTTAGGAGTGAGGTGAAGGCCACCTTTGATGATTCTAGCTACCGTATAGAAGAGCTAGAAGGGATTTGAGGCAAGTGAAGTTGTTGGCGGTTCCTGGTCAGACTCCGCATGCTCAAGAGAATTGTGGAATTTGCAACAACTACGGGCACGGGGCAAATCAGTGTAGGGCCGACTTCTCGGTCAAGGAGAAGAGGGGTGTTAGGTGAAAGGAGCCAACGGGGGGTATTTCCCGAGGTATAGACCAAGGGATGTTGGGTTTGGTGGAAAGGGACCATTCGTAGGTTCGCTCCTAACCAAATCTACCCCAATGTGGACCAGTCGAAGCTGAGCTACTCGAACGATCATTGTGAGAATCCTACTCCTAAGGAAGAGGAGAAGCCCAAGGATTCCACCTCCACTAGCAAGTTGAAAATTGAGGAGTTCATGGAGAATTCGCAGAGGTTTATCGACCGGGCTCGAAGGCACCAAGAGAAGACGAATGGGAGGTTTTCAGTTTTAGAAGGGGGCAACAAGGATATCAAGAGGAAACTTCAAGAATTGCTTGATAGGAGTCGCCTTCGAGAGGAGGGGAGGTTGCCCGGAGCAACTGAAAATGCAATGGCAATCACTGTTGTCACTGAGGTACCGGTGGAAATCACGGTATCCAAGGATAGAGCAAAGGTCGAGGTTCCGAAATCGCAAGTGGAGGAATGTGGAGCAATCAGCCACCGTGACTCTCCTCCCATGGAGATTGAGGTACGTTTGGCTTTCGATAATTTAATTCCTTGTAATGTAGTCCCGGTGAAACCGGTGAATAGGAATGATGTTATCCTTGAGGCTATTCTTGTTGATAATAATGATTGTGGAGTTGAGGTTGTGAGTAGTGAAGGGGGTGTAGATCCCGTTGTGAGTGATACCCGTGTGGAGGAGGTGCATGTGGCACAATGGGTAGTGAAATCACCACCGGGGGAAGTGATTAGGAAGAAGGGCTCCAAAACGATCAATTCTAGTGGCTTTAATCTCAAGGTCAGTTTTGGGAGCTTGGAAGGTGTGTCGGGGATGTTGGATACCGGGGCTGGTGTCAATGACATGCCGTACGAAATGTACGAGGCGAGTAGAGTGAGGGGGCAGAAGGAGAAGAAGCGCATGGTGAGAATGGCGGATGGCTTGATACGGAGACCACTTTGTGTTGTAGAAGATGTGGAGATCCGGTTGGGTAGTGATACTTGACTTCTTTGTGTTGGGGCCGGTTAGGAAGGGGTTGAAAGTGCGAGATGGAATGGTGTTGTTGGGGAGATCGTTCATTGAGACGCTTGATCTCACGATCAATATGCACCACCATCGAGCCACTTATGAAATAAGGGGTGTGCGACGGGAGTTGCAAGCCTACACCCCATCTAACACATTTTGTCCTTGTGAAAATCCTCTAGTGGGATTTGTAGGACCTATTTATGTGTGTTCTAGTGCAGAGGTACTAGGTACATGAAGGCTTAAGAAGAAGAAGAAGAAGAAGAAGAAGAAGAAGAAGAAGAAGAAGAAGAAGAAGAAGAAGCCTGGTATCAAACCGACGGTACGTTAACTCCGTGAAGAAGTCAAGCTATTGACTATAAAGAAGAGCTATCCGGGAGGCAACCCGGAGTGATTCGACCCATCTCTCTCATTTGCATTTCATATAGTTTCATTAGCATATTTTTTCTTGTTTTCTCAAAAATCCAAAAAAAAATCTTTAAATTCATTTTACTTTGCATTTTTAGTTTAAATTTGCAGCCACGCTTAATTTTCTGTTATTTCCCTTCATTTTAAAAAATAAAAAATCTAAAAATCTTCCAACATTCTCATTTCTTCATGAAATCTCTTGTTCTTTGGCTCTTTTCGAAGCACTCATCATCTAGAACAACATTCTTGCATCATTTCATCCGATCCATTCCGAAATCAAGGTAATTGGCTAACGCTTCTTGCTACATTTGGGAATTTCACATTCGAATGGTTTTTGGATTATGAATGCTTGTAAGAATGCAATTTGTACCTTGTTGAATATAATTCTAGTATTGATTGTTGATTTGTATCTTGATTATGACTTTCAATCAAAATTACTAGTAGTTCTTCATATCTCCATATGCTACTTTGCTCATTAGTATTTTGGCATAGCCATTTGCTTTCGGTTAAGATTTTGAATTCATTGAGTATTGTTGTTCTTGCGCACAATATGGTTGAAATTGTCTATGTGATAGGATAAGGTGCATAACCTTGTGAGTTAAGCTTCTAAGTCGAGTCTTGGTTGCATTTTTGCGATTAATGTGAGCTAACATCTATTTATGTAGGTACCATGGCACCGAAGACTAGACCGGCCAAGAGAACCAGAGGGGAATCATCGAGGGGCAACACATTAGCGAGGATTTATCCCCCTCCCACCGTGGATTATGGTGTTCCCACCATTTCTGGGAGGAGCCTAGAGTACAAATTCACCCATTCTGGCAGAGCCTATGCTTTTGATCGAGGAGTGGACCTGATGATGCTCTCTCATGAGGAAGAGCGAATCATGGAACCATTGAAGACTATGTTCGAGCGTCGAGGGTGGCTCAGGCTAGCTAGGGAACCGGCTACATGGGATATGCAGATGGTGTTCGTCTTTTATGCCAACTATGGCGATATGAAGTGCGAGGATGATCTTACCGAGTGGGTACCAATCAAGAATGAGTATGTCGAGTTTACTCCTCGTTCGATCAACAGGTACTATGCTGTGCCCGAGAACTTGATGCCGAGGCCGATGTCTATGTGCACCATAAGACGACTGAAATGGGAATCCCGAAGGAGATCGCAGACATCATTTTCCATGAGTACTATAGGTACCCCCAGGAGCCCCCTCGATCGATTGAGCACAGGTTCCTCAACCTCCGGACCCGTATCTATAACGCCTGGTTTGTCACCTCCATTTTCCCCACGGGGAATGCCCACTACATTCGATATGATTCAGCCCGACTCCTAGCCGCTCTTGTGCAAGGAGAACCCATTAATCTGGGCCAGCTCATTATCACTTAGTTCGAGCATTACCATGGGAACTTGAGGACTAGGTTTGCATTCCCTTGTCTTATCACTTCACTTTGTAGGAGAGAAGCAATTGTAGTCAATGCGACAATCCAACCATGTGCAATTCAGAAGGTTGGGTCTGTCAAGACTATGATGAACAAGTTCAACACTGAGTTCAGTGATATCAAGTATGAGGTGGAGCGTGAGGAGAGACATCAGGCAATGTTGGCAGGAAGAAGAGTCCCGGAGACTCAAGAGGAGACATATGAAGCTCGACCCGATTCATGATGAGACGATAATTTAGAGTATCATTTGGTTCTTTTTAGCGGTCTTTGTTAGTCTTCATTTACAGTTTTATAGTGTTTTTGTACGTTTTTATGCTTTGGTGTTTTGGTTTTGTTTTGTAGGAATTTGTGTTTTGAGCTGAAAATATGGGAAGGAGTTCATCCAGGCTCGCCGCGATGGAGAAATTGCTCGTCGCGGCGAGATTTTATGAGTGGAATCTTTGGTTGGGTAGCTCGGCTCGCCGTGGTGAAGGAATTGTCTCGCCGCGGCGAGATTTCACGAGGCTACTTCTTTCTACTGGATCGAAGCTCACCGCGGCGAGAATTAGCGAAGCAAAACCTGTGCGACTATAGAAGACTCGCCGCGGCGAGCAATATTCCTCGCCGCGGCGAGACGCACTGAACAGAATCTCGTTTTTCTTATTAGTTTAGAATTGGAATTTTTTCTTTCATACTTTCTTTTAACCTAGTTCTTAGAAAAAGTTCCACATTCATACTTTGACATTGAGACATTATTGGAGCTTTGTTTTCATCATTGTTGAAGGATTGATATCGAATTCCTGGTAATATTTGATAATTCTCTATCGTTTATCTCTTCGATTCTTGTTGTTATTGTTTATCGAATTGTATGAGCTTGCGTGCGATTATCAACATGTACGTGTTTATCATATGCAATACCTTCAAGTCTTTGATCTTTGCTTCTACTATGAGTAGCTAAACCACTCCGAACACGGTAGTTATGTGATAGTCCTGCATATTCGTTTATAGGGTTAGGATTCGTTCATATAGGTTCGTCTAGTTCAAAATCTTCGTAAAAACTATCAATCCAATTCACTAGTTCAAGACTTTCTAAATCGTTTTTGGTTAAGGATCGTGGATTGACGACCCACGATTACTCTAGTTCAAAACATTCAAATGACGATTGGTTGAGGTTGGATTGATCGATTTATGTACACCAACCGTGTGACAAGTATGAACGATTTACTTAGAACGAATCAGCATTACTCGATCATAACTGATGTGTTCTCTTCGCTCTCTGTCAAAAAACCGTTTATTTGCTTTTCTATTTTCTAGTTATTAGAAGTAATCAAAACCAAACAAATCAAACTGTTTTCACAAGTGACTGTTTGCTTTCAACTGCTTGGTAGCTTAATTGGTTCCTTAGCGAACGATTCTGTGGTTAGCATTGTATGTCTACAATAACTGCTTACTACTTGGTTTTCTAAGTAATAATTTGAGCATATCAAATTTGGCGCCGCTACCGGGGAATCAATTCCTACTTTAGCGCTTGATTGTGAATTTTTACTTGTTTTCTATTTACCTGAAGTTTAGTGCACTAACATAAACTAAGGATATTTCGAGGTTTTCCAGTTGTGTAGTTTTGATAACAGGTTGATCAGAAAGGATATTTCAATGCCTTAGTTAACCTATGGAGCGTACATGCAGCCTGGCGAGGTTAAGGCCGGGATAGCGGCGATTGTACTGTCTAATGAGGCGAGAAATTTGGAACTCAAAGCTCACCACTTCCATAATCTTCCCAAGTTCTACGGAATGGCCAACGAGGATGTGATAAGGTTCCTCAAGGAGTTCGAAGTACTGATTGCAGGGATTCCGTTGACATCCGGACGAGTAACAATTTCAGTGGGAGAGACAAGGAAGAAGGTTTTTCCGATGTGCCTGTAGGATAAAGCTAGGAACTGGCTGTTGAACCAGCCTAGGGGTTTTCTACCTACTTGGGATTCTCTTTATAAAGCCTTCATGAATAAATTTTACCCTCCCGAGAAAATGCAGCACCTACATACTCAGATAATGCAGTTTTAGCAGATGTACGATGAGACTTTCTATGAAGCTCGCGAACGCTTCTTACAGTTGTTGTCCCAATGCCCGCACCACAGGATCGACGATATGAATCTGTGCATCAGATATTATGAGGGTCTGGATTGGGAGTGTCAGAACATGGTTGATATGACGTGTAAAAATTCATTCCTCGATGTATCCTCTGATGAATTAAATGGTGTTTTTGCAAAACTGGCAGCAGTGTCTCAGTTCAAGGGTGCGAGAAATAAATCTAGGAGAGCGGGATACCAAGTAGTTAAAGGGACTCCTGGGGCATGTACTACTGAGTTGAACAAGCAAATCGAGCAGATAAGTTCAGCAAGTATAGATGTGGTTCCCAACACTCCATTGAGTGAGCGGTGCAATCTCTACGGGAACTTTACACATGGAACTAGCATGTGTAGGCTCCCAGAGTTTATGAACGAGAACCCGACTCCTGAGATAGTCAATTGAGTGCAGGTCAGATAGCGCGGTAACTGGCAGGGTAACCAAGGTGGCAACAACTTCTATGAGAATGCGCCACAGGAGCAACCAGTTCTAGCTCAGCCAGCTCAGGTTCAAACTACGAAAGTGCTAGGATGTTCTAATCAGGCAATCAGGAACCACATGGAGTGTTCCGAGAGGTTCTGGGCTGAAGCACAAGAAAATCAGAGCAGGAATGATCAGCGGTTCGACATCATTGAGCAGGCGCAGAAGCGTTTAGAGAAGACGTTGGGGGATCTATGAGGAGCTGGATTTGAAGGGTTTGGAACCCAGGAAATGCTTCATCACGATGGCCAATGGAACAAGAAGTAGGTGCATGGGTGTGATTGAGGATATTCCGGTTACACTGGATGGGGACACTTTTATGGATGATTACGTGGTTGTGGAGTCGACAAGGGTTAAAGGCAAGGAGATGGAGAAGGATATATTGTTGCTTGGATGACCGTTCATCAAAACCGCTCGCATGATTGTCAACCTCCACGCCCGTACCTGTACTATAGAGGTACATGACAAGCAACGTGAGTTGCAAGCCACCACTACACCATACTCACCCTGCAGGTTGACACTAGGAACTATATAGGGGCACACACTGGACCCCTGTATATACACACTTATCTGCAGGGGGGGAAAAGGAGCTGCAACAACCGGAAGAACCAAGAACTCCCGGAGTACCCGTTAGCCAACACGGAAGAGTCTTGTACATGACTTTAAAGGTACACCCGCAGTCAACTCACTTCCGAGCCCATTTTCTTTTCTTTTCACTCTACACTTGAGGACATGATCGAGTTTAGGTTTGGGGAGGGGAATGTGCTCTTTAGTTCATGTCTGCGCTCCTCTGTTATCTGAGTCTTTAGAGTCTTTCGTCCTTATTTCTATGTCTGTTCAAGTAGTATGTTAGCCACTTTGTATGTTATGTGACTGTGGTTGTATGTTAACCACCTTTCTCTGTTACAGTTTTCATTGTTAGTCTATGTCTAGTTAATTTCCTTTTAAGTATTTTCGTGGTGAGTCTGAGTCTTTTACCAAGTCGAACATCCATTATAGATGATAAATCCACCTGCTGCTTAAGTTTTGTTTGATGACTAGCTGGAAGTAGGATAGTGGATTTTAAATCTTGCAAAGTCGTTTCTCTTTTAAATAGCAAGTTGGGATAGCTCTTTAGTCCAAAAGCCTATGAGAAGCCTAAGAGCCGATGAAAAAATCTTGTAGCGGCAAATGCATTGTGTGATTCCTGGGTTGTGCAAGTATTTTACAAATTGCTTGTGCCTTTTCATACTTATGTTTACTCAGTCTCGTTAGGGATGATGAACGACATGCTTCATCTTTTAAAACTTTTCCCCCTGCTCCAAGGAACAGGTTTAGGGAGAGAATCGTTATCTTGCGACTACTCAGAGCTATCTCGCCTTATTGCTGAAAAGTCTGTTTACTACTCCCTAATCTTTTGAATTTGAGTCTAGCGGTGGATCTATGGTCTTAGTTGATCACTGTTAGTCATTTTAGGCGTGTTCTAAATACTACCACATACTGGCCTGGCTGAAAAGCTACATGTCCGTGAGGTTGATCGCACGTATACCAAACTGACACGCACAAAAGTGCGGACTTTCGATAAAACAGAAACCTGCAAAAAATTGAGATAAAAAGAGCCCAATGAGGCCATGCAATTAATATACATTGAAGAAATTGATTGAGATTCGAGTTGTTTGGCACTATTAAGGGGAGCAGTTTCAGCTTTTATTTTTCTGGAAAAATGAGTCGCCTGTTAAGTCCCTTTCGATCTAATGAGGTGAGTACTATAGCATAAGAAAGTTTAGGCACCTTTGTGATGCAAGTCACCTTCCCAGTTTACTTTTTGAGCTTATACCCCATTTGGATACTTCCTAGAGAGTGAGAGATACACCTCATTCACCTGTGAGGGATTAGCGAGCTAAACATAAGTGCTATTTGCCTGAGAAACGATTTTGTTTGATTTTCTGTAAACTGTTTTGCCAAAGTTAGTTTGATAACAAATTTTTTTGCATCTCGTGGACTTACTGTTTACAATGGTAAATTCGATCGCTTGGGACCTTGACTCTCTGTTTGTTTTTGTGGTTTAGAGTCTAGTTTGTGTTTAGGTTGTTTGTTTGCTCGAGGACGAGCAAAGGTTCGGATTGGGGAGTTTGATGAGACGATAATTTATAGTCTCATTTGGTTCTTTTTAGCGGTCTTTGTTAGTCTTCGTTTACAGTTTTTATGGTGTTTTTGTACGTTTTCATGCTTTGGTGTTTTGGTTTTGTTTTGTAGGAATTCGTGGTTTTGAGCTGAAAATATGGGAAGGAGTTCGTCCAGGCTCCCCGCGGCGGAAAAATTATCTTGCTGCGACGAGATTTAACGAGTGGAATCTTTGGTTGGCTAGCTAGGCTCGCCGTGGTGAAGGAATTGTCTCGCTGCAGTGACATTTCACGAGGCTACTTCTTTCTACTGGATCGAAGCTCGCCGCGGTGAAGCATTTAGCTCGCCCAATTTGAATTAGCGAAGCAAAACTTTGTCGATGCAGAAGACTTCGCCCTTGAGCAATAAATCCTCGCCATGGCGAGACGCTGAAACGTAATCTCATTTTTCTAATTAGTTTAGAATTGGGATTTTTTCTTTCATACTTTCTTTTAACCTAGTTCTTAGAAAAGCTCCATATTCATACTTTGACATTGAGAAATTATTGGAGCTTGGTTTTCATCATTGTTGAAGGATTGATATCGAATTTCTGGTAATATTTGATGATTCACTATCGTTTATCTCTTCGATTCGTGTTGTTATTGTTTATCGAATTGTATGAGCTTGCGTGCTATTATCAACATGTCTGTCTTTATCAAATGCAATACGCTGAAGTCTTTGATCTTTGCTTCTACTATGAGTTGCTAAACCACTCCGAACACGGTAGATATGTGATAGTCTTGCATATTCGTTTCTAGGGTTAGGATTCGTTCATATAGGTTTGTCTAGTTCAAAATCTTCGTAAAAACTATCAATCCAATTCACTAGTTCAAGAGTTTCTAAATCATTTTCAGTTAAGGATTGTGGATTGACGACCCACGATTACTCTAGTTCAAAACATTCAAATGACGATTAGTTGAGGTTGGATTGATCGATTTATGTACACCGACCGTGTGACAAGCATGAACGATTTACCTAGAGCGAATCAGCATTACTCGATCATAACTGTTGTGTTCTCTTCTCTGTCTGTCAAAAAAACGTTTATTTACTTTTCTATTTTCTAGTTATTAGAAGTAATCAAAACCAAACAAATCAAACTGTTTTCACAAGTGACTGTTTGCTTTCAACTGCTTGCTAGCTTAATTGGTTCCTTAGCGAACGATTCTGTAGTTAGCATTGTCTGTCTACAACAACTGCTTACTGCTTGATTTTCTAAGTTATAATTTGAGCATATCAATTCAGAAGAAGAGCAGGAGGAGCCACAATAGCCCATCTCACCGCATCATGGATATCAGGGAGCCTTTGAGTTCTAGCAGTTCACCGACTACTTCCAGCCGCACTATGCTAGGCTGGACACAAAGTATGGGCGCATTTTGGGAGTCTAGGAGCAGATTATACAGTCGCAGGCTGACATTATGAGGGCACAGTCTGATCTGAGTGCTAACTTTACAGCTGCTAGGGATGAGATGAGGGGATACATGGCAGAGCATTTGAGCTTTCGTCAGGAGTGGAGCTCACATCGAGAGGTGTGGAACACTCAGTATAGGCAGATACAAGATTGGGCGTCGCAGGGATGGGGAGATCCCCATGCTGGACCATCTGGGTCCGATGACCCGCAGCAGTGATGCTGCATTAAGCACCTTGTGGTACATTTTTCACTTTTTTCTTCTTTCTAGTCTATTCGTTGGAGGACCAGCTCTAGTCTAGGTTTGGGGAGGGGGAGTTTAAATGTACCATATTTGATCTTCTGGCCTGTACTATTTTATCTGATTGTTGTATGACTATTGTACTTTAACATTTCTATTTTCTATTTGGTGGATTGTGGCAGGTGTGCCTTTAGTTTAACTTGTGTAGTTTTTATCGCTTTCTTAGTGGTGGTCGGTGAGCCACATAGGTTGCATGTATTACTTGTGGCCGGTGTGCCTTACTTGGCGTTCTTTTTAACTTTTTAGTGTCTTTTTTGCCTACCTTTTTAGCCTATTTTTAAATTTTTTGTTAGTCTTGAAACGAACTACTTGGTTGACCGTCCTTTGTTCGTGACAAACTCTGTTGTTGCTTATGTTTTGAGTATTTGCTGATTAGTAGTCGTTGTTGAGTTTTAAATCTTTCAAGTTCATTTCCCTTGTAAATAAAAAGTTTGTTTAGCTTTGTGGTCCAAAAAACCTGTGAGAAGCCTTGTTTGAGCCGGAAAATTTATTTTAACGGCAAGAATTGTTATGTGTGTCTCCTGGGATGTGAAAATTATTTTTAAAGTTTTTTGTGCCATTTCATAATTTTAGGTGTTCTGGTTAAATGGGAATGACAAACGGCATGCTTTGTACTTTTGATACCCTTCGAAACCCGTTCTGAAGAACATGTTTGGGGAGGGGATTTCCTTTTTTTATGACTGGTTGAGAGATGTGTAGTTCTGACTTCTGTTCCCAACAAATTAATTTTTAAATAAGGCTCGGGGTGTAACTATGGTCTTAATTGATCACCGAGGTCTTGTTGATCGTGTTCAAATACTACCATATACCGACGTGGCCTTTTATCAGCCATATGACCGTGAAGGTTGATGACACGTAGCTAACTGACACGTACAAAAGTGCAGACCTTCGGTAAAATGGACACCAGCAAAATTGAAGCCAAAAGATCCCAATGAGGACAAATAACCACAGGAATTACTCAAACCCCAAGTTATCAGTCATGTGTAATTCCTTGTCTACATGAGCAAAAGCTTTGGACGGGAGCCACACGCGGAATAAGTCCTTGCTGATAATGAGGGTCACACACCAGTGATTTTATCCCCAGACTTACAACAATTTCGAGTAACTCTAAAAAATAAGTGTGCAAAGTTTTGGCAAATTTGAAAGCGAAAAGGGAACAATATTTGGAGTAACATGTCTTTATTTTAGTCATTTGAATTAAAGTCCCTTTGGACTCATTGAAAAGAACACATTACATAAGAGATTTTTGGCAAATTGTGGTGAAAACCGCCTTCCCAGCTTTACTTTTGAGTGTTTACCATGCTGGACTTGTCTAGGAGAGTGAGAGTTGCTTTAAAATTCCATGTGAGGGACTGCTGAGTTAAACTTAAGTTTTATTTACTTTGGAAACGAACTAGTTAGATTTTTGCTTGATTTTCCACAAACTTTAGTAATGACTCAAACCCTTTGCATCTTTGGAGTTTGTCTCTTACAAATGTAGATTATGTACTTGGTTGTTTGACTCGTTCCTTGTTTTAGTTTGTTTAGAGTCTAGTTTCTTTCTTAGGTTTGTAGTTTCCTCGAGGACGAGCAAAGGTTCGGTTTGGGGAGTTTTGATTAGGCATTTTTAGGACACCTCATCAGGTTCTTTTTACCTTATTTTTACTAACTTTTAGATTAGTTTTTCCTTTATTTGTATATATTTTGTGTTTTGTTTGTGTTTCTTGTATTTCCACCTTGATTCCAGGTTTTATGTACTTTTCATGAAGAAAAGGAGTCAAAATGATGCAATTGGATGCACTTTATCTGAGATCACAAGCTCCAAGACTCCAAATAGGTGCCACGAAGGTTTCCGGAATGCCAAATGGGTGAAGGACGGAAGAATAAGTCAAGATCGAGCCCGAGAAGAAGCGGGGCGACCGCCCCGGACTCTGGACGCAGCCACAAAGGAGGCTGCGCCAGAGCCGGAGCGGGCGATCGCCCGCCTCTAATCTGCCAGTTTTCTGAGCGTTTCTGAGCATTACTTTTTGTCTGATTCTCATTTTAATCTCCAGATTTGTAATTTCAAATATCACTTTTTCACTTCACAACATTGTTAGGGAGATTTTGAGAGGTCTAGGGTTCCAAGAATCATCCATCTGATTGAAGTTGGAGTCTTGGTTAACCATTTAGCTGAGGATTTCTTCATGTAAACAGTCTATTTCACCATTGTTGATCAATTGGAGCTCAGTAATTCTTCATAATCGGTAATTCTGTATCGTTTCTGATTTCTTCTTCCCTTGTACGTTTATGCTTATTATCTTCATATCTCTTGCCTGTGACAACGTGAGTATGAGTATCTAAACAACACCCATGGGTTAGTGGTGAATTCTTGAGCATGCAAGTATAGGTCTTTGGGTGAAAACTCTGATCTTTGTCGCATTGAATACTTGCGAATCATTTTGTTAGTTCAATGTCTTAGCAATTGTTTTCTCATACCCAAAATTCAGAAGAGGGATTCGCACCCTCAAGGCCAAACGCTTTCGAATACAAACATCAACTAGTAGAATTGACGACTCTACTATGTTGATTAAATGTTTTTCACTTTCAAAAGTCGTGTATTCCATTGCATCCTTATACTAGCTTGCTCTTGATGAAACCACCATCTCGTGTCTCCTTTAATTGATAACAAACCCGTGTTTGTTGTTTACCAAGAATTGTGATTTGCGAAAGAAAAGAATTGGAAGTCGTAAGACGCAATTCTAGACAAACTAGTATTTTAAAACACTGACAAGCTTAGTTAAGTCCTTCGAGAACGACACTCGGGGCAACTTATCAACTCGCTACGTGCTTTTCTAGTGATCCTTGATATTGCTCTTGCCTTTATAAATTAAGGACATGATTTGACGCATCATTCACAAACTAAGTACCATGGTCTATTCTGATCACAGATACCTTGTCATTTTTCATGACTTCAAGCTTATTCAGCAGGCTTGGTATCTCAACCCTTGCTCCAGATTTATGATTGAGAAAAACAACCCAAGTGAATCTTGAGTAGTCATCTACAACAACTAGACCATACTTCTTTCCTGCATAACTAGTTACAGAGGATTCAAAGAGATCCATATGTAATAGTTGCAGTGGCCTCACACTGGAATGTCTAGTTTTAGACTTGAAAGATGTTTTGGATTGTTTTCCTAATTGAAAAGATGAGCATACACCATCTTTTCTGTATGCAATCTTAGGTAATCCAACAAGCAATTCTTTCTTGGCTAGTTTATTCAGAGTTTTGAAATTCAAGTGACTCATCCTTTTGTGCCATAGCCAATTTTCTTCAGTACACCGTGACGCATTCTTTAGTTTTGGCAGATTCCCAGTCAGCAACATACAGACTTTCTTTCTGCCTAGCAACCAAGACTACCTACTTTGACTCATTGTCAATCAATTTGCAAAGATTTGATTTGATCTTCACCGAGAATCCCCTGTCAGCAAATTGACTCATGTTAAGTAGATTATATTTCAATCCCTTCACATGTAGTACTCCAGAGATTGTGAGAGCTCCCAATTTTAGATCTCCGAATCCTACAGTTGGATTTACTTCTCCTCCAGTAAACCTGATATCTGGTCTAGTGTTGTATACTTTGTAGTTGACCAGATTTGCTTTATCACCTGTCATGTGCTTCCCACATCTACTATCAAAATGCCATGTTGGATTCTTCTTTAGAGTGTTCTGCACAAAACAGGAAATAGGAGTTAGGTTCTCATTTCAATAATGGAACCACCTAGACTAAAGTATCTTCCAGTAGGAATCCATTTTGTATGTATTTCTTAGGAACATGCTTTTGTCTAACAGGAACATAAGGAGGAATTCTATGTGAATGATTGCTATCATTATTATCAAGAACTATTTTCCTTCTTGGTGTGTTCCTTGGTGTTCCTTGTGGTGCTCTCAGATACCTGTCAGGTTGCTAAGTCTGCTTTCTAGTAAACTGAGCTTTACTGTTCAGATTTCTTCTAGCTCTGGCATTCAGATAGCTTGTGGCTTGATGAGTCGATATTTTAACGACTCATTTAGTGCCTTTTTCCGCATTTTGTTGAGTCTTTTAGCCTTTATTTAGTGTTTTTTGTTCCGTGCCACGTTTGGGTTTTTTGTGTGTTTCTATGCATTTTTAGGTGTCGTAGCGTCATTGGCAAGGAAATGGAGGACCAAAGTGCAAAGAAGACTTCAAAACCTTCTAGAAGCACCACAAGGCCAAGTTAGTGGGCCACTACTCCAAGAGAGGTGACATGGAGGTTGGAAAAGGGGGAGAAAATAGGAGGAAGTGGGAAAACGCTGATTTTCCCGGGCACAAGGCTCACCGCGGTGAGCTCCAACAACAAGGAGCCTCACCGCGGTACAATGAAGCAAGAAGGGGTGGACCGCGGTGAGCTTGAACGGGCAAGGTCCCCTCACCGCGGTGAGGTCTGTTTTGACAGATTCAACCCACGTTTTTCTGGCAGTTTTTCCCATGATTTCTAGTTTCTTCTTCCTTGGTAAATAAATAGGACCTTTGTATCAGTCATTAGGATATATCTTCATTACTTCTACTTTCATATTTTCAATTCCAAGCATTGTAAACCCTTAGAGATTTCAATCTCTCTTTTAATTCGAAGAAGCATTATTGATCTTTCTGACGATCGCAGAGACCAATAGGTGCCCAGGTATTCAATAGTACGAGTTAGGTGGATTCCGTTAATAACTTCTATTGTGACATATGGTTATCTGGTCGTTGAACGCATGCTTAATCGTTGTGAACTTGCATCCGTCTTTACCTCTAATTAGTATATATTCGGATGAGGGCATAGCTAGTGACAAGCTTTTTGTCGTAACTCATACGTACTTATAATCTGAATCTGGTTCGATTTTGCAATAGCAAAGTTGTTGCATTCGCGGGCAGTGTACCATTAGCTATATCGCGTCAGCACTTTTGAAAGATCAGCTTGCTTCATTTTAATTGTAAAAATTGCATGATCTACGTATTACCTTGTCTTGTAATTGTAATTTGTTGTAGGGTTTTGAAGTATCAACCTTTCCCACACTATCTGTTTACAACTCACAAGTTGAGCCTACAACTTAGAACTAGCTTAATCAATTCCGAGAGAGTACGACCCTTTGGTTTAAGCCTTGTTGTAATACGACAACCACTTTACTACTTGTGTTATTTTACAAGTATTAATTTTGAGCGCATCAACATTTGGCGCCGCTGCCTGGGAATTGATTCCTACGTTCTTCAATAAGTAGTATCAGTGTGTAGTTGTGTATTTTCATTTTTATCTTATTCAAAAACCAAAGAAAAAATCTGAAAATTTCAAAAAAATCAAAACTAGTTTCATCAGGTCGTTCGATTTGAGGCATCTAATAGAACTCATAAGAACAGGTACTGCTTTTTGAGTTAAGTTTTTTGTTTCATTTTCAGGTTTATGCAAGGGAGACGTTCGTTGAAATCTCCGTTGACTGAACGAAACAACGACCTAGAAAGGGAAATCCGGGAAAGAAGAAGGAACCTAACGAAAGTTACCATGTCGAAAGAAGGCACAAGCACCAACTACAGCATACGAGCAAGAACGGTGACGACCGCAATTGCAAATGCCCTTGAAACGCGAATGCGCCTAGGCGGGAGTTTGGGGAGTACTTGCAGCCCGCGGTGCAAGTGTCTGGATCTCCGATCAATCTTTCAACAGCAGCAAGGAACCTGGAGATGAAGAACCATCACTTCCACGACATGCCCAAGTTCTACGGGCATGCCAACGCAGATGTGATGAAATTCTTGAAGGAATTCGAGGTGTTAGTGGGGAGGATTCCGATAGGTGGGAACTCCGGAGTTATGGACGGCGACGTCCGTAAAAAGTTGTTCCCAATGTGCTTGAAGGATCTCGCGATGACGTGGCTCTTGCACCTTCCGGAGAACTCTTTGAGGACTTGGGAGGATGTTTACAAGGTCTTCATGGGGAAGTACTTTCCTTCTTCGAAGACCTCAAACCTGAGGAGTCAAATCGCCCACTTTCAGCAGTGATATGGCGAGAGCATATATGAGTCCCGAGAGCGATTCAAGTACCTGTTGGCCCAGTGTCCACACCACCGGTTTGACGTGATGACGTTGTGTCAGAGCTTCTATGAAGGACTTGACGTAACAACACAGATGCTTGTGGACATGAGCTTGGGTGGCTCGATAATGCAGAGCACGGCAGAGGAGATAGAAGCTGCCATTGACAAATTGGCGCAAGCTTCTCAACACAAAGGTGTAAGGGGCCGAGAAAAAGGAAAAGGCGAAGCCAAAGCCACCGGAGAGGTTGGGGCTCCCGACTTCAACTGCATGCTAGAAGAGATGTAACAGGTTAGGATGGCTGTGATCGTTACCGCACCAACCCAACAATCCAACGAACAATGTGGAGTGTGCTATAACTCCGGGCACGGTGCTAATGTATGCAGGTTTCCACAAGCTCGGGAGATGAACCCGAACCTCACGGAGGAGGTGCATTGGGTCGATAGGCAAGGAGTGAGGCGCCCAGGGTTCGTGCCGTACAGGAAGCCAATGGAATACAGGGACCGTAGGATGTTGAGTTACTCAAACAATAACTACGAGAACTACGTTCCACCTGCACCACAGAACGAGGTGCCCATTGAAGCTGCTAGCCAGGGAAGACCACCCAGGGACGATCTTGCCGGCAGGATCAAGATGATCGTGGAGAACTCCGATCGCTTCTACAAACAGTCGAGCTAAATCCAGGAGAGGAATGATAAGCGGTTCGTGGTGCTAGAGAATTCGACAGGGAGGATCGAGAACATGGTCGGGGAACTGATGGTGAGGTCACAAAGACGGGAACAAGGAAAGTTCCCGAGCACTACAGAGAAAGCCCAGGCCATCAACGACGCCAGGGAGTGAAGCTGTGGAAGATTCGACGCTAACGACTATAACCATAGCATGATTTACCGCTTTGCACGTAGGACGTAGAACGCATTTAGGTAACCTCATGTTTAATTTCCTGCATTGCATTTCGAACAATTTACTGCTTTCATAGGGTAGCTTCTTAATTTAGTTAAAATTTATTTCATTACATTATTATTTTGAAAAAACTAAAAAAATTTAAGGGCCCTCCACGGTAAGTTTAGGAGAAGGAAGAACTCACCACGGTCTCAGTAGAACGGAATACTGTTCAATTCTACTTGGACCGCGAGCCTTCTCCCAAGCCTGACTGGAGTAAGCCCCCGAGTAGTAAAGATGAAGAAAGACTTTTCTCTCTTCACTTTTGAAAACTCGGACATTCAAAAAGGCGACTGAGCACCTAGCGCGAATGCGTAAATCTCAGACGGATGACTTGCAGCAACAAAGAGGAGGCTCATCTTTCGGACCCCATGGTCCGCCTTCCTCTTAGTGATCATGCCGACCGAGGCATACTACGGACGGTAACTCTGAACTTTCTCCTTTTTATTTATTCCTTATGTTAGGGCCTAGCTATTGAATAGGTTTGGGGAGGGAAGTTGTATCATGTGTTTACATGCCTCGGATATTTGCTGCCTTGTATATATTGTATATATGTGTTTTTTTTTCTTTTACTTTTCGTTTTTGCAATTATGTTGGGTGGTACGTTAGCCACCTTTGTGTGATTGCCATTGAGTCGAGTCTTTTGGCCTAATTTTTGGCCTATTTCAAAATTTTTTGTGTCGAGTCTTGAGTTCTTTTGACAAGTCTGGTTATCTATTGCCTTAGTTAAGCCTTTTTACTGATGTGATCTTAGATGGCCTCTGACTGAGTGCTAAGGAATTTTCGAAATCACTCTAGTTCGTTTCACTTGTAAATAAAAAGTCTTCCTGTTTTAGTAGTCAAAAAGCCGGTGAAAAGCCTTAAAGCCGATGAAAAAATCTTGTACCGGCAAATGTGTGATTCTAGTAGGATGAGCAAGGTTTTTTAACTTGCACAACTTCACATACATGTGCACTCTTTTTAAAACGAATATGACGAACGGCATTTTCGACTTGGTGTCTCGATTCTCGAACCTGTTCCCAGGAACAGGTTTGGGGAGGAGGATTCCTCACTACTTTCTATATTTGAGCTATGGTCGATTACGAAATTGTTTTGTATTGCTATGCTGCCGTTATAAAAGAGAAAAAGAAAAAATAGAAAAAATCTCGAATTGTTTTTCCAGGATCACTTGTGATCATCTAAGATCATGTTGGGCATTTTCAAATACTACATATAAACCAACGCGGGGCTGATTGTGCATATGTTGTGAGGGTTGATGGTTTTGTTTCCGAAATGCATGCCAAATACTACCTATAAACCAGCACGTGGGCGGTGCTCGTATGTTGTGAGGGTTGATGGGGTGTATACCAAACCGACACGTACAAAAGTACGGATCTTAGGCAACCTATTGGGATACACTTGCAACATTGAGATAGAAAAAAAATATAGAAAATCTATGCAAAAAGAGCAAAGCACAAGAAAAAAAAAAGATAGAAATAAACGTGCAAAAAGAGCAAAGCACGAGAACGTCAGCTAATTTTATTCCCTTGTATTTGATTTCGACCACTTTCCAAAAATTCCTTTCTGACTCGTTTAAATTGAGTGCAAAAGCATGTAATATTAGTGGCAACTTTATGACGTTTGTTGTCACCATCCTAAGTTAAGTCTTGAGCGAATAACCTTATTTACTGGACACTTCCAGATGAGAGATTTGAGAGTTGCACTATTATCTTCCTTTGTGAGGGACTACTAGGATAGGATTAAGTTTTATTTACTTGTGAAATGGAAGATTGTGATCTTTGCAAAGCTACTTGTCAAAGTTAGGGGGGATAGAAGTTTACATCAGTATAAGGGCTTATCTCTGGCAATACTTGTTCCGGTAGCTTGTCGATTGAACTCTTATGTGTTTCGTCGTGTCTATGTGTTTCTTCTTTTTCTAGGTTTTAGAGTTGTTTGCTCGAGGACGAGCAAAGGTTCGGTTTGGGGAGTTTGATGAGTCGATATTTTAACGACTCATTTAGTGACTTTTTCCGTATTTTGTTGTGTCTTTTAGCCTTTATTTAGTTTTTTTTATTCTGTGTCACGTTTGGGTTTTTTGTATGTTTTTGTGCATTTTTTGGTGTCGTAGCGTCATTGGCAAGGAAATGGAGGACCAAAGTGTAAAGAAGACTTCAAAACCTTCTAGAAGCACCACAAGGCCAAGTTAGTGGGACACTACTCCAAGAGAGGTGACATGGAGGTTGGAAAAGGGAGAGAAAATAGGAGGAAGTGGGAAAATGCTGATTTTCCCGGGCACAAGGCTCACCACGGTGAGCTCATGTAACAAGGAGCCTCACAGCGGTACAATGAAGCAGAAAGGAAGGCAGAAAGGGGTGGACCGCGGTGAGCTGGAACGGGCAAGGTCCCCTCACCGCGGTGAGGTCTGTTTTGACATATTCAACCCACGTTTTTCTGGCAGTTTTTCCCATGATTTCTAGTTTTGTCTTCCTTGGTCTATAAATAGGACCTTTGTATCAGTCATTAGGATATATCTTCATTACTTCTACTTTCATATTTTCAATTCCATGCATTGTAAACACTTAGAGATTTCAATCTCTCTTTTAATTCGAAGAGGCATTATTGATATTTCTAACGATCGCAGAGAACAATAGGCGCCCAGGTATTCAATAGTACGAGTTAGGTGGATTCCGTTAATAACTTGTATTGTGACATATTGTTATCTGGTCATTGAACGCATGCTTGATCGTTGTGAACTTGCATCAGTCTTTACCTCTAATTAGTATATATCCGGATGAGGGCATAGCTAGTGACAAGCTTTTTGCCGTAACTCATACGAACTTATAATCTGTATCTGGTTCGAGTTTGCAAAAGCAAAGTTGTTGCAGTCGCGGGCAATGTATCATTAGCTGTATCGCGTCAGTACTTTTGAAAGATCAGCTTGCCTCATTGTAATTGTAGAAATTGCATGATCTAGGTATTATCTTGTCTTGTAATTGTAATTTGTTATAGGGTTTTCAAGTATCAACCTTACCCACACTATCTGTTTACAACTTACACCTTGAGCCTACACCTTAGAACTAGCTTAATCAATTCCTCGAGAGAACGACCTTGTGGTTTAAGCGTTGTTGTACTACGACAACCGCATTACTACTTGTGTTATTTTACAAGTATTAATTTTGAGCGCATCATGGCTTGTTCTTTCTTCCTCTTTTGATGATTGCTATGAGCAATCCTAGATTTTATCCATCGTTCTTGATCTAGTTTGTACTCATGAGCAAGTAGTTTTTCGATGGCTTTGTAGCCAATGCCATTTCGGGCATGAGGTGCCGACTAAAATCTTCTATCAGCAGCCTTACTTGTCTCTGAGTCATCTTTCTTTCCTGAAAATGTGATATTGGAGAATTTGCCAGCTCCAGTAATCTTCCCTCTCTTAGAGACATAGCACTGTGGGTGATTACACTTTTCAGTGTTGTGTCCTTTTTCAGGAGTTTTCCCATCAGATTTCTTTGGGACTTGTTTTTCCATCAAAGTCATAATCGCAACTGCCTTGCCTTTGTCAGCAACCTTAGCTTTCTGACCAATGCTATAGGTTGTTTGGGAACCACCTTGCTGACTGCTAACAAATGTCATTCTTTCATCACTTTTGTTCAGAGTGGTAGAACTACTTGTTTGACTGTCTAGCCCAAGTCCTCCTTTCTCTAAGGCATCTCTTAGGTAAGAATGTACCTCAGTGAGAGTGTCACAAGCCTTGGCGTAGGATTGAAAGGACAATTCTTTCTTTTTGAGTTCATCATTCTCAGAAAGAAGACCTTCATACTTCCATTGAAGTTTATCCATTGCCTCTTCATGTAACTTTCCTATCTCAACTATCTGTGATTTTAGAAATGCATTCTCAGCATCCTTTGTCTCAGATAGCTTATGCAGTTGTGAGCACTCCTTTTTAATAGACTTCTTTTCTTCTTCAAGAATTTTGGTTCTTGCTTGGACAACCATTAATTCTGTTTCATAAAGATCAAGCCCATTTATGAGATGCTCCAAACTTTTGATTCCTTCCTCATCACTCTCATAATTAACAAACTGAGAAATATTGGTTACCTCATCAGCCATTAAGCAAGGCTCGATGATGGAGAAATCTGGATAGATCTCCTCAGCAACCTCGCACATGTCCTTTTGCTTTTGACCAAAGTCAACTAAATAATAAGTAATGCTACACAACTCTGGTGAAGGCAATTTGGAGTCATCTGAGTCTTCATCCTCAAACTCAGAGTCAAGATCAAGAGCACCTAAATGAATTTGAATCGTTTTCCTTTCCTCAGTGAGCATAGCTCTCTAGCCTCTCTTGAAATTTCTTCTATCTTTCTTGTCACCTGTCTTTAGCTTGTTATAAGCTGGACAATCTCTTCTAAAGTGACCAGGTTTTTGACAATAGAAGCACATATCATTTCTGATTTTTGCAACCTCAGTACTTGCGGCTTGCTGAGCAGGCTTGTTTAGTGAGCTAGTCAATTGTATATTCTTGTACTGGTGATAGTTGGGACTTAGATGCTTTTTCAGCTTCTCTTTGGCCCTTCATCTCTCAATCTCTTGACTGGCATATTTTCTCATTTGCTTTACAACAAGAGCATTTTCCTCAGTCACCTCTTTGGTATCCTTCTTTTCAGAAGTACCTTGAGTTATGAGAGCCACATTTTGCGAAGTTTCAGCAGTCATGTGTCCTCTTTGCTTTGTCTCATAATTGACGGTTGCCAAATATGAGAAAAGCTCCACTGAAGTAATGTTAGACATTCATTGGTTGAAATAGAAATACTGAGTACGTACCCAGTTTTGATTCAAGTTTCTTACGATAGTCTTAACCTTTTAAGAGTTAGAATATCTCACTTTCACCAACTGCAGCCATTTCACTCATTAGTGTTGTAAATCTGAAATCAAGTTCCTCAAGTGTCTCAGTGGGACCTTCATTTGATGTTTTGGAATTTGAGCTTCAAAACTTCGAACTTGTTTTCCTTGGTTTTCTCAGTGCCGACACAGATTTCTTCAATCAGTAACCAAGCTTCTTTCGCTGTTTTAGCAACCCCACGGTTTGCACTGTATGTGATCTGGAGTAGAACGTATGATGATGTTTCTTGCTTGACCATCCAGCCTATTTCTCTTGGAATCCTCAGATGTCCAGAGATGTCTGGGCTTTGGTTCATAGACAATTTCACCAGTTGGTCTTGCACTTGTAGTTGCGCCAGATGTGGAGGAATCAGCAGTATCTGCATCAGTAGGTTCCTTGTCTCGGCCATTTGAAACTTCAATGAATTATCTCTCATGTCGAATGACTATAGGGCCATTCTTGATTACTTCGATCATTTCATCACTGATAGCTTCTAGGTGAAGCATCATGTTGTTCTTCCATTTCTCATAGTTTTCTGGCTTCAGAGTGGGTGCATCACTTAGAGACATCCTGCAGCAAACACACTAAACAAACTAATCAAGTGTAGGACGTGAGCAAATAGTAGGCACTTATCTAGGATCTAGGTTCAGTGCAGAAGGCTTAGGAACCTCCTGCTCTGATACCACTTGTTGGTCCATATAACGGCAATGTAAAAGACTAGGGGGTGAATAGTCTTTTTAAAACTTTTGTCGATAAAACAGTTTGTCAGATAGCTATGAAGATAAGTGCACGTGCTCAGCAAGTTATAAGTGTGTAAGTACTCATCAAGTAAATAAAGCAATAAGTAAAGTGCACTAACTAAATGACACAAGGCTTTATATTGGTATCTGAGGGTGGCGTAATCCCTCAACTAATCCACTCGCCCTTTCTCATGACTTGAATTCACTAAGATAAGATGATGAGTTCCCTTAGAAAATCCTATCTCTTGATCCCTTTTACACTAGGTTCCCAACCAAGTGTTCCCCCTGAGTTGTTCCCCAACTATCTGAGCCAAGTACTTCCTCTAATCAGTAAACTTTGAGTTGTTCCTTAGTTTCCCAAACTAAGTACTTCCTATGCTCAGCGCCAGTGTGGTGTTGGTTATGGTAGTGTGTCAGGTGAGCTTTCTTTATAACTTTTACAGTTATATTCCAAATAGCTCTATAGAATCAATTTTGCTTAATACACTTCACAATGTATGGTAAGTTGTTTTTTACTGACCCAAGTCATTGTTGTATGTTCAAGAAAATGAATCTCAGATATCAGTCGTAACTTGATCTTTTGATTCAACTCTTTCACAATAAAGAATGCTTGTTAAGAATCAGGACACTTGGAACTTTCGTGCTACTTAGAATTCAAGAGCTTTAGTTGCAACAGTAAGCTAGAGAGAGTAAGTAGGTAGAAGGCTTGTATGCTTGAGTGTGAATTGTATTCTAACAAGTTCAAGGTGTGTCTTCAAGCATTCTAAGTGTTGATATTTATAGTTGAATTTCAAGCCATTTGAATAGTATCCGTTAAGCTTCTTTGAAATTCAAACTATTGATATCTGTAAATAGTACTGCAGTGTGCTTTGTCTCTTTTAAGAGATTCCCTCTTTTGTTCAGACATCTCTGTCTGCGTAATTAATGCACTGTACTATTGAGTCCTGTAGTCTCAACGAATAGGTGCAAGGTATCTGAGCCTTGACACTTTCCTTTCTAAGTGACCTTAACTTCTCAGATATCTATTAGGAAATTTGTTCTTTGAAAACACTTGTTTCTTTAAGGTATCTGGGAATAGGTATCTGAGGAGACATTTCTCCTTAGTCTTCAGCAATCTTGTGCAGTTTCTTGATCTTCAAAAATTGAGTTCTTCTGCTGGATGCTTCCTTCTTTGCCTTCTTTAAAGATATAACAATTACATTCTGATACCTAACATCCTATACAAGATTTGCTAGACTAACATACTCAGTAAGCTGCCTCTTGTACAATGTTCAAGTGAACTAAGAGTACTAGTTACCTTTCTGAGCTAAGATAAGTCATTGAGGTTGCTGATCAAAATCTAAACAGATATTCCTAAAAGCAGCAGTGGGTGCAGTATAATGGGCTCCCCAATTCTCATCTTCCTAATTTATACACTCCCATCGCACGACTGATTAGAGCTTCGATGGAGAACGTCTACATCGACATTGGGGCCATTATTGTGGGAGAGGTCCTGGCCCCCCGTGGTAAACCCTAGCTCCTGGCATTTTCATGTTTGATCACTGCTTTCTGCAAACATCACTGAGTGGGAGGAATTCAGTGTATTGGGCCGCCAAAAGGACCCTTCACCATGACGGAAGCTCGGCAGGTATTTGAGACATGAGAGGTCGCGAGACTTAGAGCGCAGAACTTAGTGCATGACCTACTTGGTGCATATATGCCAGAGGATGATGCAGATTACAACCCCGATGAGAGGGGGTGAGAACTTAAGAGGAAGGCGAAGCACTGTCGACTACACCGCCTCAGCTATATGCACTCATAGGCGATTACTCTATCCAGTTTAAGCAGATGACACAGTAGCATAGCCGCCTTTGGAAATCTCAGCATGACTTTTGGCAACAACATATGGGGGGAGGTTCCTCTAGCAGCTCTCACAGACCACCCAACTGAGGACATCACTATGGTTTGCATTTTACACAGCTTTCTTTTTGTACTTCTTTTTCTACAGGACTAGAAGAAGTCCGGTTTGGGGAGGGTGTGCTATGTATGATTTATGATTATGTTATCTTTTGCCTTGTACTCTATTCTTGTTCTGTTTCAAGTGGTATGTTAGCCACTTTGTGACTTCATGAGACGTTGTGAAGTGGTATGTTAGCCACTCTTGTATGACTGTTTTTCTTGTTTATTCCAGTTTCTTTCTTTCCTTTCTCCCTGCTCTATGTATTCTCTTTCGTTGGAGTCCGAGTTAAACTTCTAAGTCGAGTTTCCATTGCTAGTGTTTAAAACTACTTGATGCTTACATTCTGAGTGATTATTAACTAGTAGTGGCAAGTAGGGAAGAAATGTTACAAGTTTGTTTCCTCTGTAAATAAGAAGTCTGGTTAGTTATATTGTCCAAAAGTCTGTGAGAAGCCTTTTTGCCGATGAAAAAAAATTGTGCCGGCTTTAATTTGTGTGATTTATGGGTTGAGCAATCTCCTCTAAGTGATTGCGCCACTTCATACTTATGTGTACTCGTAGTAATTGGGGATGATGAACGGCATGTTTTCCCTTTTGATTTATCTCTTCCAAACACGTTCCAAGGAACAGGTTTGGGGAGGGGATTCTCTATCTCTGCGATGGTTTCTTGAGCTGTTGTTGCTCATTTGCCTGAGAGTTTGTTTGCTGCTTCCCAAAGTTATCTACATTTGAGTCTCGGGGTGTATCTGTGGTCTTAATTGATCACCATTATTCCTGTATGGCGTGTTCCAAATACTACCACATACCAGCGTGGATGAAAAGCTATATGTCCATGAGGTTGATGGTACGTATCCCAAACTGACATGCACAAAAGTACAGACTATCGGTAAAACAGACACCTGCAAAATATTGAGATGAAAAGAGCCCAATGAGGCCATGCAATAAAGCATACAAGTCATTTATGATGATCTAAAAATAGTATGCAAATAAAAATAAGGAAATAAATAATACGAAACTAGGGGAGCAGCAGCTAGTCTTTTATTTTTTGAGACGCGTGTCAAAGTCCCTTTCGACTCGATGAACTAAGTACATGAGCATAAGAGATTAGTGGCACCTTGTGAAGAAAGTCACCGCCTAGCTTTTCTTTTGAGCGTATACCCTTGCTAGATACTTCCAGAAGTGAGAGAGTGGCAATTGCTAATTACCTGTGAGGGACCACCGTGCTAGCCTTAAGTCCTTTTTACTTTGGAAACGAACTTGTTTGATTTCTTGTTTGACTTCTACTTGCTTGTCCACCAAGGTTAGTGAAACTTCAAAATGTTTGAATCTTTTGGGTTTACTACTTGCAATGGTAGATTCGATAGCCTGGTCGTTTAACTCAATTTGTGTGCTTATGTGGTTAGAGTCTAGTTGAGTCTAGGTTGTTTGTTTGCTCGAGGATGAGCAAAGGTTCGGTTTAGGGAGTTTGATGAGACGATAATTTTAGAGTCTCGTCTCATTCTTTTTACCGTCTTTTGTTAGTCTTTATTTCCTTATTATATGTTTTTTTTGTGGATTTTTATGCGTTTTTTGTTTTTAGTTGTGTTGTATAGGTTTCTATTTGTTTAGGCATATTCTGGAGGAAAAACGACATTCTTGGAAGGTCGTATTCGAGTTGAAGACTCAAGAACTCCATTTTATGGGCCCAAGTTCGAGCCCAATGAAGAACTGGATCATTTGCAAGTAAGAGGCCCTGACGCGTCCCCACATTCAGCATTCCAGGACGCGTCCCAGACATTGGCCAGGATGCGTCCCAAAATCAACCAACTTTCTGGATGATATTTTGCAAACGCCGGACGCGTCCCAGCCCTTTTAGCAGATTTTGACTGTTTTGTTACTTAGTCGATTTTAGACTTAGTTTTTCATAATCTATCTTCTATCTTTTACTCTCAAAGCAAGAACGAACCCTAGTTTTGGCTTCTTGTTTTTAATTAGCTTCATATTGATTTGTAATTCCGTACATTGACATCGAATTCGGATTCGAAGGTTAGATTATCAAACTAGTTATCTTTTCTCTTGCAGTTTATCGATTTTGTGATTAATTCGATTCATGTATGATTTATCTTATTCTTCCATGCTTAATTCATTCGTGACAATGAATATGTATGTTATTTCTTCGATCATGAGTAGCTAATCGCTTAGTGTACGGTAGTGATGTAGGATTAATCGTATTGGAGTTTTAACCTAGAATCGTTCATACGTGTTAGGCTCGTTCAAGATCTTCGTAAAAACCCCAAGTTCAATACGCTAGTTTCAAATCTTCTAAACACTTTGGTTAAGAATCATTCGTTTGACAATCGATTGATTTCACTAGTTCGAGATTTTCAAATGATGTTTTGGTTAAATTGACTTTGTGCTTTTTTGGAGAAATAATTGTGACAAACGTATGAACGTAGGTTTAACACTATATACGATTTCTCATTATCTAGTACACTAGTTGTTTATCTGCTTCCTTTATTTATTCGGTTTCACCCAAACTTACAAACTACTCAATCCTTTATCGCAAACTTTTACGTTTTAACACTTTAAACGCTAGGTTGCTTAATTAACTCCTTGAGAACAATCTCGTAGTTAAGTCTTGTTTCACAACAACTCCTTTAGTTACGTTTGCTTTTTAAAGAGTACTAATTTGAGCACATCACTAGGTCCCCAGAATGTCGAGAAGAATAAGTGGTTCGAATTTGGCGAAAAACAGATTAATTTTATCAGACATCGTAGAGTTGGCGTTAGCCAACTTTTTGCGAAACGAGTTGGCGTCCGCCAACACTAAATATTCTGAATTTGTCCATGGTTTCTTCACGAAAGTTATGGCCCAAAGTCCAAAGCTGCTCCATCGTAGTTCGAATTTTGTGTGCTTTCGCTTAAATGGCTCTAAAATCTTCATTCGAACTCCGAATCGACTTCAGTTTCGACCGTTCAACTCTGTGTTCAACCTTTCAATAAAGAGATCAATTGAAATCAATCATTTCCTGTAAAATAAAATTTAAAGAAGAGTTAACACATTGTGCTAATAGTAATCATTTAGTGTAAACAATATGTTCAAGTCTTCAAGGTTTGTAACGTAATAAATTTAAAATTACCTTATAGTTTGTCAAAGACCTCTTTGTATACAACATTTGTATTCGTATCATATAGGTCTGTAATTGGGTAGGATGTAACCCGAACCCCTTAAAACCCAACAAATTATTTATGTATGGGTACGGGTTGGGTTCTACATCCGCACACGTCCAAAACTCGCCTTTGCCCAATACCCAACCCGCTCTAAGAACCAATGTGGATCCAACCTGTACAGAACTCGACTCGAATTCGACCCATACCCAAATCTGACCCACTATCTGCCCAAAATCCGACCTGGCACAAATTTTCATCAAGGGGTAGGGTGGGTACCAACCCACCCCCCCTCCCGGCCCGAGCATACAAAATTTTGTGAAAACATTATGGAAAATTGATTTAGTGAAATAAAAAAATTTCGCCCGGGAAGGGTGGGGTCACCCAACCAAAAAATGTTTTCGCGAAAACATGTGAGGATCTGTTTTCGTGAGATAAAAATTCCTTCATCTGGGGTTGGGTGGGTGGACTACCCCCACCCGACTAAAAAAATTCACAAAAACATCGGGTTGGATTTGGTTTCTAGGTCTTCCTGACATTAAACTTCCGGGTTGGGTACGGGTAAAGGTTTGGAAAGTGCAAGTGTATCAGTCAGTGTTTTCACAACACCACCTGACTACACATCATATTACACTTTAGTTATTATATTTTTCCTTTATTCACTTTGGTTGGATTCCATGTTGAGTTACTTGTTAAGGACATCAAATAGGATGAAAAGTGCAGGTGTTGACAGACGGTGTTTTCACAACACCAAATGACTGAACTTTTATATATTTATTTCGATATGTTCCTTTATTAACCTTAACCTAGTTCCACGGTTTTATGTTGATTGTGCAGGTTAAAATAAGTCAAGGGATTCGAAGTTGGTACTTAGAAAGACTTCGAAGCCAAGTGGGAAAGCAAATCTGATGAAAAGAGTTATTTCCTTATTGGGGGCCAAGAGAATCTGTGAAGAGAATATTAAGGAGATATACTTGGGAAGATCTTCTGTTATGAACAAGACAAATCTGAATATTCCCAAGTATATGATTGGCGGCTGAAGCAAGAAGGAAAGAGATCAAAGATGAAGGAAAACGTGTGCAGCAAGAAAGAAATAAGGAAAGTAAATATTGCAAGAACAAACATTTTCCTTATTGAAGAGAAAAGCTTAGGAAAAGATCCTATGGAAGATATCGAAGAAGATTCAAGTCGAGATCTGATGTAGCAAACAAATGAACTTACCTTCTGGCAACATTCATTGTAAACCTATATAAGTAGCCAAAAGTAGTTCATTCAAAGTACGTGAGTTCGAGCAGTCTCCGAGTGTATTCATAACACCTCACGTCTTTGACAGTTTTTCTAAGCTTTGTCTAGTTTTGTTTACTAGATTAGGATAGTTAGTTCGATCCGCTGCTTAGTAATTTTTCATAGCTTTTACACTTTGTTCAAGCTGTGTATTCGGTTGTAATTCATTATTATCATAGTGGATTATTTGCCTTATAGGCCGGAAGGTTATAATATATTAAACTTCTTGAAACCAAACTTACTTGTGCTTTTACTTTCCGCTGTAATCTTGATTCGTTCAGTAGATTAGTTGTCTGTTAGTGTATTAACTGTTCTAGTTAATACTCTGCTCAATTCAGTATATCGAAGACACTTTGTGATAGTGTTCTTAGGTGTACTGAATACGCTAATCTACTCACAGTATTCTTCTTAGTGTAAGTGTGATTGTTGTTGAGTTTTGGTGTCTTGACTATATGAGTCAACACAGGTTGTTCCAGTATTATACATGCTCTACCTGACTTCCGTTGTGCTTTATTGATTATCTATATGAGTTTAAATGTAAACAGGTTTAGTATTTTGTAGACATCAAGGATCTGCTCGGTTATATCTAATCCAATGTATCAGAGACACTAAGTCATAGTGTTCTTTGATATACTTGATTAGCATTAGTGTTAGTGTGTGTTTTACTTGTGGTTAAATACACTGTTTAATACAGTATATCGAAGACACTATTCAATAGAGTTCTTTGGTGTACTGTATACACTGGTCAACATTATACCAAATCCCGGTGCATACATTTTCATTTGGTATCAGAGCCAAGCACCTAATTCATAGGTGTTTGGAATTGGTATCATGGATTATGCTAATCCTATTGTCTATAGGTTACCCATACTTGATGGCTCCAACTATAATCTTTGGAAAACTCCCATTTGCTCGCATATCAAATCCATTGATATTCGTGTTTAGAGAAGTGTTCTTGATGGTTATAAGCTGCCTCTTTTACCTCCTGATGCAGATAAGGATTGCATTCCCAAGCCCGAATGTGATTATTCCGATAGGGAAATTGCGGATGCAAACAACAATGAGAAGGCTCTCAATATCTTGTTTAGTTATGTCAATCCTCACATGTTTAAATTGATTCAAACTTGCACGTCTGCTCAACAGGCCTGGAAAATTCTTCAAAGGCACTGTGAAGGAGATTTGAGTGTAAGGGAATCAAAACTTGAAATGCTTTTGAGTCGTTTTGAAAATCTGAGAATAGGGGAGGATGAGGAGATCACAACTTACTTTTGTAACCTTTTGGATATTTCTAATGAAAGTCATTTTCTTGGAGAACCTTTGTCGAACAAGCAATTAATTTACAAAGCAATTAGGACTCTTTCAAAACGTTTTGAGATGAAAAAGATTGTTGTTGAAACCTCTGAAAACTTGGCCACCATGGATTTTCAAACTTTGATGAATATTATGAAAACTTTTGAGATGAATCTAAATGACTCAAATGTTGTCACTGACAGAAGCATTGTACTTCAATCAAAGTCGTCCAATACACTTGAAATTGAGGATGATGATGATGAACTCAATGTTATGTTCAGGTCTATGGCAAAATGTTTTCAAAATACTAATCTTAAAGGCAAGTTCAAAATGTTTTAAAGCTGGTTCCAGTAACAATTCCCTTGGTCAGTCAAAATTTTCCACTAAAGCGTTGGTGAAGTATACTTACAAGAAACCCATAGATGAGGATTCTGAAAAACTAAAGAGAACTCAGTGTCATGCTTGTGAAGGCTTTGGTCATTATTCTTATGAATGTGCTAACATTCTTCGAAAGAAGGGAAATTCATATTGGGTTTGTTTGGATGATGACAAAGCAGGTACAGAAGAATAAGAAGAAATGGTCCTAGTAGATGAAGAAGTTCATACAGTTGCACTACACTCCCAAGTCAATTGGAGTGATGGCGACTTTGATGATAAGCTGTGTTGTTTGAACACTGCTGATGACATCCTTGAGCAAGAAATGTCTTTTGCAGGTGTTGCCGATGTTGTAGCTGATGAACTTATGCAAAACTTATGTGCTAAAACACCGAAATAATTGGTGTATTGTGATCTTTTGGATCCCCACTGCATGCGTCGTTCAGTAGACCTTGAAGCTGACCACACACCTGAGAATGAGATGAGCCAAGAATAGTTCATTAAGGAGCTTGAAGACCTCTCTGAGGATGTACTGAAGGCATGGCGAAAGTCTACCAAGAATGAGAAGGCTTTGTTCAAAGAATCAGAATATCTTAAGGAACTGAACAAGTCTTTGCAAGACACCATCCTGAATTTGGAGGTGTGTATAACCAGAAGGGAAGTGGAATTGAAAAAGGTAACCGTCAAACTGGAACTTCATGAGCTTACTTTTGCAAAAACAAATATAGGAACTTTCAAACTTGATGAAATGCTAGGTCTAAGTAATAATGGAACTACAGGCCTAGGTTTTCAACAACTTATTCTGGACCTTAATTCCTATTCCAATGATGCTCCTAATAATTATCCAACTCCTGTGTTTGTGAAAGAAAAAGGATTGTCTGCCCATAGTAAGAAAAAGGTTTTTGTGTGTCAGTTTGTTCTAAACCTGGTCATATTAAACCTTACTGTTTCAAATACCAGAAATCCTTGAAAGAACACAAAACTCGTGTTTCCGTAGAGGAAACTACTATGATTAAGTCTGAATCTATTAAAGACTCCTCTACTGAAACCTTTTCTGATTGCAACAAGTCTTGTGCTGATATTGCCAGTAGTAGTGTTTTCAGTGTTGTAACAACTCCAGAGTGTTTACTAAATGTTCAATCTTCATATCCTGGTGTTGTCACTACACTGTCCAAAAACACTACTACTCTGAAAGGTAAAACCAGACTAAGGGGAGTTTGAATACCTAAGACTGACAATGTTTGCAATATTTTGTTTTCTGCTGTTAAGTCTAACCCTGCAGGTACTTGGTACTTCGATAGTGGGTGTTCCCGTCACATGACAGGTACAAAGACCTACTTGAAGGAGATAATTCCTCTCACCAAAGGAACTGTCACTAATGGTGGAGGAAACAAAAGAAGGATAATTGATAAGTGTATGTTGAATGTGGAAGGATTTTCAGCACTAAGAGATGTACTGTTAGTAGATGGCTTAGCTACTAATTTAATTAGCATTAGTGAACTATGTGATGATAATCTGAAAGTGTGCTTTGATAGGAAATCCTGTGAAGTCTTTGATAGATCCAATTGTTGTGTAATGACAAGCACAATGTCAAATGATAATTGTTAAAAGTTTAATGATCATGTTGTTTGTAATCATGAGAAAGTTGGTAATCTTGATAAGTCTGTAAAGCGTAAAGCAGTGTTGGCAATTCCAAAACTGACCAACCATGGTAAGGTCGTTTGTAGAAAGTTGCCTAATGGGAAACATTCCAGGGTATCCCATAGACTTGTTCAAGCGTTGTCAGGTGATGCATATACAGGTACTGACAAGTGTTTCCAGCTACTATGTATGGACCTTAGGAGTACAATTGATGTTAGTAGTCTTGATAAAAATGGTTATGCATCTGTAATTGTTGATGATTTCTCCAGGTACATGTGGTTTAAAATACTCAAAGAGAAATCTGAAACTTGTAATACTTCCACGACGTTGCATGCTTGTATTTGGTACTTGTATAGCTGTTATGTGAATTGTATTAGGTCTGATCATGGCAAGGAAGTTGAGAACCATAAACTTGCTCAAATGGATGATAATCATAGTATCTATCTTGAGTTCTTTGCTCCTAAGACACCTCAGCAAAATGGGATAGCTGAGTGTAAGAATTGCACTTTACAGGATTTGATTAGAGTCATGCCGAACTCTCTACAGGTCTTAAAGAGACACCAGTCTGAAGTTTGGAATACTGCTTATCACATCATTAACAGGGTCTATTTGAGATCTGGCATTTCTAATGAATTGCAAAAGAATAAGAAACTCAACTTGAATTACATTTATATCCTTGGTTGTGTTTGCTATATTCTGAATGATTGTGTTTGCTTAGGTATGTTTGACCCCTGGGGTGAAAGGGGGATTTGTGTTGACTACTCCCTAAACTGTCTTTTCTATATGATTTATAATCCAAGGATAAAGACCATTCTGGAGTCAGTCAATGTTGTATTTGATGATTCTACTAGTGTTGCACGAGAACTTGTTGTTGAAACAGGTACAAGAGAAGTAGAATATGTACTTATACCTTGAGTAGTGAACCCAGGAACCTTAGCTCAAGAGCTTCAAAGAAGAGAAGCTGATTCAGCCAGTAGTGTTCCACACACACCTAAGAACAATGAAGCAGAAGACACCAGTGTTCACACTACACCCGCCGATGTTCTTCATACACCAGAAGAGTTTTATGCTGAATAAGAAGAACTAGTAGGTGATGCAGAAGGTAGACAAGATCCATCCTTCAGAAGCAAAAAGGATCTTCCTATCACTCGAGTGATTGGTAATCCAACTTATGGAATACACACCTGGGGCAAGACTCGAGTCGACTATCGACACTTGGTAAAATTATGTGTGTGTATGTCTACCACATCCCCTTTGTTTGTTAGCTCTATGACAGGTACATTCAAGATGAGTATGATTGAAGAGCTAACATTTGGTCCACAAGTGAAACATCAACATGATGGTCTGTTTCCTTCCCTAGAGAAGTATGCTGGGAATCTGTCTAAGAGATTCGGTTTGAAAAGTTCAAATCCTAGCAAAACTTCCATGTCTGCATGTTCTAAACTTTCAAAGAAAGATACTGGTGACTATGTTGAAACTACACTGTACAGGTCCATGATAGGAAGCCTGTTGAGTCCTTCAGTGACCCATTCTAACCTTATATATGCAGCTTATGTTTGTGCCAGGTACCAGGCTGATCCTCTCATTTTTCACTTTAATGCTGTCAAGATGATCTTGCAGTACATCTCTGGGACAACTAACTTGGACACATGGTACTCAAGAGATACTAACTCCAACTTAGTTGGGTTTAGTGATTCTGACAAGGCCAGAGATTTAGACGACAGAAAATCCACAAGTGGTGGGTGTTTTGATTTAGGTAATAATCAGGTCTCTTGGTACAATAAGAAACAAAAGTGCGTGTCTCTTTCAACTTCTGAGCCCGAAAACATAGCAGCAGGAAGTTGTGTAACCGTGAGAGTATGTATTAATCATATGTTACATAACTATGGTTTAATGAGTGACACCCTCCAAATGTTCTGTGATTATTTGAGTGCACATGCATATCTAGAACAAATATCATAGAACATATAGAAACCACACATATGTTTGCTTATTTATTTGTCAAATCCTTAGATAGTGAGAGACTCTTCAGATTGAGGAAGTCTCTTGGTATGTGTGTTGTCTGAAGTCAGGAAGTTCAAGTGTTGCCATAACACCACTGGCTAACACTGTAGATTGCATGTGGTGTGTAGGTCTGCATTAGGTTTTTGACTTGATTACTTGTTTGATCTTTTCTCTCTCTCTATGTGTTGCTTTACATGAGTATTTATGTGGGTTCTGATAATCCTTGGAGCAGCTGATAGTGGTTTAATCCGTAAGGAATAATAAAAGGTCTCTCCTCGACTAAATAAGTGTGCCCGTGTTTTGAAAG
Organism: Plantago major; assembly: GCA_026545765.1. Classification (NCBI taxonomy): domain Eukaryota; kingdom Viridiplantae; phylum Streptophyta; class Magnoliopsida; order Lamiales; family Plantaginaceae; genus Plantago; species Plantago major. The sequence continues at coordinate 35,062,112 of CM048842.1, forward strand.
GATGGGATAGCCAGATATTGTCTGGATCGACACTGGGGTGTATGGGGCTCCGGTTGCCTACATTCGGTGTTGGTACTGACTTGAGGTTGTCTCTATAAAAGTGACACAGCAAATGAGTATGCATTGGGATACTGAGGTGTATGGAGTTCAAGTTGCCTGCATTCAGTCCTATGTGCTCACTTGTGTTGCCGAAGATTTTGTTTTACTGCTGGGGTGTATGGAGTTCTGGCTGCCTACATTCAGTGGGTAATCATATCAAATAAGAGTACCACCGAGTTGTTTTTGGCACTAAAAAGGTCGTTGAGTTGTACTATAAAAGTTTTCTGATGAGTCTACTTGAAGCTGTTCACCTGGGTGTTCTGATAACACCATAGATTACTTTGTGTATTTGCAACACTGCTTTCGTTGCACCTTGTAGGTCACTTTGCATTTACATATCATATAGGTCAAGGTCTTGAGAGGACTTGAGTCGGGTAAAGGTTTTAGGGGGAGTGTGGAAAATCTTTTCGGGCAACTTTATTTAAGAAATATGTTGTTTTGAATCAAGTTGTATCATGAGACCAGATTATTTCTTCAATTTAAATTATCTCACCCTTGAAGATTTTGTGTTTTCTAACTCTCCTGTGTTGTGCAGCTATTTTGTGGACTAACTTGTGTTTCTGGTTGATGTACTGGATCGAGTGGACTAATAGATTTGTCTTAGACACATTATTACTGATCCATAGCCTCACAAGCCCACTACCCAGGCCCAACACTCCCTTTCTTTAATCCTCGCCTTGTCTTGTCTTTTCCAAGAATCTCAGAACACTTGTACTTGTACTTCTGGTTCAAGTCCTTCTGAGACTTCCTGCGTGCTGATTGTGTTATACTTAGACAGCAGTCTTTGAAAAAGTCATTGATTCTTCTGAAACTCTTGGTTCCTCACCGAATGAAACTTGATTCTGAGTTTTTGCTTTCCTCACAAAAAGGGGAAGAAATGGTTATCTTGTTTTATCTTGAAACCTCCTTTATCTTGAACCACTTACTTTGACATGTGTACAATCTTATGGAACTCTTGTTTTGATTGTGAATCTCTTCTACTTCTGCTAATATTATCCCAGGTATGACTTCTGATATTAAGGGGGACAAACAATTAGTGAAGTTTTGTGAAGAAAGGCAAAAAGGGGGAGAATGAAAGTGCAAGTGTATCAGTCAGTGTTTTCACAACACCAGCTGACTACACATCATATTGCACTTTAGTTATTATATTTTGCCTTTATTCACTTTGATTGGATTCCATGTTGAGTTACTTGTTAAGGACATCAAACAGGATGAAAAGTGCAGTTGTTGACAGACGGTGTTTTCACAACACCAAATGACTGCACTTTTATATATTTGTTTCAATATGTTCCTTTATTAACCTTAACCTAGTTCCACGGTTTTAGGTTGATTATGCAGGTTCAAATTAGTCAAGGGATTCGAAGTTGATTCTTAGAAAGAGTTCGAAGCCAAGTGGGAAAGCAAATCTGATGAAAAGAGTTATTTCCTTATTGGAGACCAAGAGAATCTGTGAAGAGAATATTAAGGAGATATACTTGGGAAGATCTTCTGTTATGAACAAGACAAATCTGAATATTCCCAAGTATATGATTGGCGGCTGAAGCTAGAAGGAAAGAGATCGAAGATGAAGGAAAACGTGTGAAGCAAGAAAGAAATAAGGAAAGTAAATATTCAAACACTTTCCTTATTGAAGAGAAAAGCTTAGGAAAAGATCCTATGGAAGATATCGAAGAAGATTCAAGTCGAGATCTGATGCAGCAAACAAAGGAACTTACCTTCTGGTAGCATTCATTGTAAACCTATATAAGTAGCCAGAAGTAGTTCTTTCAAAGTACGTGAGTTCGAGCAGTCTCCGAGTATATTCATAACACCTCATATCTTTGACAGTTTTTCTAAGCTTTGTCTAGTTTTGTTTACTAGATTAGGATAGTTAGTTGGATCCGCTGCTTAGTAATTTTTCATAGCTTTTACACTTTGTTCAAGATGTGTATTCGGTTGTAATTCATTATTGTCATAGTGGATTATTTGCCTTATAGGTCGGAAGGTTATAATATATTAACCTTCTTGAAACTAAACTTACTTGTGCTTTTACTTTCCGCTGTGGTCTTGATTCGTTCAGCAGATTAGTTGTGTGTTAGTGTATTAACTGTTCTAGTTAATACTCTGCTCAATTCAGTATATCGAAGACACTTTGTGATAGTGTTCTTAGGTGTACTGAATACGCTATTCTACTCACAGTATTCTTCTTAGTGTAAGTGTGATTATTGTTGAGTTTTGGTGTCTTGACTATATGAGTCAACACAGGTTGTTCCAGTATTATACATACTCTACCTGACTTCCGTTGTGATTTATTGGTTATCTATATGAGTTTAATTGTACACAGGTTTAGTATTTTGTAGACATCAAGGATCTGCTCGGTCATATCTAATCCAATGTATCAGAGACACTAAGTCATTGTGTTCTTTGATATACTTGATTAGCATTAGTGTTGGTGTGTGTTTAACTTGTGGTTATATACACTGTTTAATACAGTATATCGAAGACACTGTTCAATAGTGTTCTTTGGTGTACTATATATACACTGGTCAACATTATATAAAATCATGGTCCATACATTTTCAGGTGTCACGCCACAAAACCAAATCACTTTGGCGCGACCGGCCGTCTATCGTGAGATGGCCTCACGCCAAGACGAAGCCTCCATTTTTATTTACAAAAATAGTTTGAAAGGTAATTCAGAACGTCTAAAATCCAAAATACAATAAATACAATCTAAACCTCGAACTTAAACAACCTTCAGAAAATACAAAACCTTCACCTAACACATCTACTTGCTATAACCCGACTTGCCTCCACTAGCAACCTCCATGAAACCAGAACTACTCAGACAACTTGAAAAAAATGTGTAAGGGTGAGCTCCTGACATTTTTACCCGTATCAAGTACAGTAGTAAAACATACATATATATATATATATATATATATATATATATATATATATATATATATATATATATATATATATATATATATATATATTTTTCATAAATAGAGCATATATTAATAAAAGTAAAAGAGTACAAAGCGTAAAAGTAGAGATTACAAAGGAACCCACAGGCGGGTTACAACGCGAAACAAGTGAAACAAACAAAGAAACAAAAATAACATAACCCGGGATCAAGGTGATCCATGGTTGCAACCGCGGGCCTCGTTAAAACCCAGTCATGGAAAAACCCAGTGGGAAAAACCCATGGCTGGGAAAAAGAGTGCCTGAGCGTTAGCGTTGCGGAAACCTATAATAAGGTAAACCGTACATGTCCCTGTGTATGTGAGGTCGAATGACATCCAAAGGAGAAGTCCAGAAACCCTCCAGATCCAACTTTGAGAGAGCATCAGCGACCGTGTTGCCTTCACGAAAAATATGAGACACCCGAAAATCCATGTCACGCATATGAGAGAGTCAATAGCCAACGGTTCCGGAATTTCCATGGGACCGAGTTAGTACCCGCGGAGAGCAAATTCGCTACATAAGTAGAATCTGTCTCCAACCAAATCTTATTCCAGCCCTGGGTGTGAGCCAATTCAATGCCAATCATAACCGCAAGTAACTCGGCTTCAAAAGCATAAAGCGTACCCAGCTGATTTACAAAGCAACCCATCACGGTACCATTTGAATCTCTAAAAACCCCAGCCGCAGTAGAGGAGCCAGGAGCGGCAAGAGAACTTCCATCCGTGTTGCATTTAATCCATCCCGGGAGAGGGGGATACCATCGGACCTCAATGATATCTCGTGACTTAGGCGGGCACCCTTGAATACGAAAAGAATGAAGGACTTGTAAATCAACTTGATTATTAGCCATAGAACCAAGAGGGTGGGAATTAGCCTCGCCTACAAGACTCCAAATCAGAAGCAAAATAGAATGCCTGGAAACAGGAACACCATCAAATAAGCAACGATTGCGCGCAGTCCAAAGCACCCAAATGCCCGTCACAAAGGCAAGACGCCACAAAGAGAGAATCTGAGAGCTAAAATGTTGACCCATGGCATATAACAGAAGCTCTCCAAAACTAAAGGAACCTGGAAAAGATCAAATAGAGTATGCCAGATAGTCCGAGTGAACGGACAAGAGACCAGTAAATGGTCTTGGCAATCCATAGCAGCATAGCAAAAAACACACACCGAAGGACCAACAAAACCAGAGCCCCGCAGTTTCTCAATAGTTGGAAGAACACCATGAATAGCCTTCCAAACTGTGATAGAACGACGGGGTGGGATAAAAGGAGCCCATATCCAAGATCCCCAGTCAATCTTAAGGAAACGCGGCCGCAAAGAGTGATAGGCTTGCTTGGTAGAAATCGAACCGTCTAGAGATTCAGTCCAGATATGAGTATCAGAACCAGATGGAGCCAGATGATAGGAGAGAATGTTGCGAGTAACATCTGGAAAAGCCATACGGAACCCATCCAAAAGAAACCAACCAGCCGGAGTCCAATACTCAGAAATAGGGAACTCGAAGTGATGTCGAAGATGAATAGGAATACCAATTACATCCACATCAGTAGCCAAGCCAATCATCAAGCCAGAAACGTAGCTGAGAGCCTTGACACGCTAACCATCTAGACTTGGATTGAAGTGTGGGGAAACAATCCTTAAATCCAAACCAAATCGAGGAAGCAACATAAGAGCGCAAGGAAGCATGCCGAAAGAAACGCTGGCGAAAGATATCTAGATATGGAACCTTCACAGCCCAAATATCCCAAGCAAGACGAGAAAGATACGCCTTATTAGCAGCAACCAGAGAACGAATACCAAGACCACCCTCAGACTTTGGAGCACAACAACGCTTCCAAGAGATAGAAGTCGATGCTCTCTTCAGAGTATCCCGCTTGATTTAAATTATGAATGCGAGCATCCATACGCTTAAGAAGAGTCAAAGGCCAACGATAAACCATCATAGAGTGTACAAAAGATCCCTGGATCACTGATTGAACAAGACATAAACGACCGGCCATAGAGAGAGAAGTGCCCTTCCATTTACTAAACTTTTCTATAATCGAGTCCGCAAGGAATTGTAAATGACAAGTCCGAGGTGCCCCACGGAAAAGTGGAACTCCCAAATACGTGAAAGGAAGGTGACCCTCGATAATATCCATGATTCTGCACAAGTGGTTCTTCCTGACTCGGGTGAGAAAAGTACTAAGATAAGCCCTGGACTTCTGAGGATTGAAGTGTTGTCCCGACCAAGCAGCATATTTTTCCAGGATCCTAAGAATAGTCCGACAATTCGCAGCAGTAGCCCTGCAAAAAATAATCACATCATCCGCATAAAGAAGGTGAGAAGGAAAAGTAAGAGATTGTCCAATGAATAAAGGAGTGAGCTCCCCTGAATTGGCAGCCTTCGAGAGAAGCTTGCTAAGAACTTCCTCCGCGATGCAAAAGAGAAGAGGGGAAAGAGGATCCCCTTGACGAACTCCCTGAGAACAGCCAAAGTACCCTTCCGGAGCCCCATTAATCAGAACCGAGAGCTTTGTCGAGTGAAGAATATGATTAATCCACACAAAGGTAGAAGAGAAACCATATTTTGTGAGAACCGCCAAAACAAAGTCCCAATTTAGAGTATCAAAGGCTTTCCGGATGTCAACCTTCAACACCAAATTACCCTTACTACAATGAAGACCAAGACTATTAACTCCTTCAGAGGCTAAGGCAATACAATCATGTATGCGTCTCCCCGGAATAAAACCAAATTGATGAAAGGAGAGCAACCCCGATAAAATCGGACCCAAACGATCAGCTAAAATCTTAGCAATAATCTTATAAAGAAAATTACCAAGAACAATAGGGCGGAAATCTTCAATACGCAACGCATCTCTGATTTTCGGAATAAGAGTGACAAAACTAGAGTTCATACCTGCCGGGAAATGACCATGAAGGAAGAACGCCCGAATCGCCAAAGACACCTCCGCACCAATAATGTGCCACATAGATTGATAGAAACTGCCCCCGAAACCATCCGGTCCAGGAGCACTATCAGGTGACATACTGAAAACAACATGACGGATGTCATCCTCGGAAGGAATATCGATTAGCAATTGATTTTGTTCATCCGTAATCGAACAATGGATAAGCTCATCTAGTTCATCGAACGAGACAACTGTGGGCTGAGTTTGTGAGAACAGATTCTCATAATAAGAAATCATATGATTCCGGATCCGAATTGCATCATGATTGATAGAGCCATCAATTATCAAAGAGGAAATACCGAGAATACCTTTGCGAATCTTTAGAGAACGATGGAAAAACCAATTTCTATCACCGCCTTTTTAACCACGCAGCCGGTTCTTTTGACGCAAAAAGTTGCCTCTTGATTCGTAATAGCATTGTAGTCCGCGATCGCCTCAAGTTCCTTGAGGAATATCATTTATCGGACCATGGAGGGATAATTGTCATGAACCAACTCCACTTATTACGGCAAAGAAGAAGACGAGAATTAAGCTCACCAAAGACATTAATATTCCAATCTATGATAGCGGATTTCAGCCTCTTTAATTTCCGGATAACCAAAGAAAAAGAGCCCATGGCCGTAATAGGAGTTTTCCAGGAAAGCTTAATTAACTCCTCAAACGAACTGTGACTAAGCCACATTGCTTGGAATCTGAATGGTCGAGGACGAGATAGCGCTTGTTCATGCGCACAGGAAACAAAGAGGGGGCTGTGATCCGAGCAAGTACGCAAGCCCACACGAACCATCACTGAGTCCCATAAATCCAAAAAGGATTGTGAAGAAAGAGCCCTATCAATACGTGTCTCTAGATAACCACTAGAGAAACGACGATTCGACCAAGTAAAAAAGCAGCCAGAACTAGGAATCGATAAGAACTCCCCATCATTGATAAAAGAACGGAAATCCATGGTTTCGCATTAACCGAGGAGTACCATTCGATCGTTCATGCGCACAATCACAAAGATTGAAATCTCCCACCAAAAGCAAGGGTGTGTTTGGCAAAAGCAGTAAATCACGCCATAAGTCTCGACGACAGATATAATCAGCATGGGCATGGATAAACGCTAATAGGAAGTCCCGTTGAAGCCAAGAAACTTTAATAACAAGAACTTGAGAAGAAGAGAAAATTATAGAAGAACCAGAAGAAGAGAGATCTTCCAAAACCCATAAGTTAGGAAGACTGTTAGGGCGCGTATTTTCACCAAGAAAGCGCATTCCCATCGCATTCCAATAAGAATCTGGTATGGAGGAGGAAGGAACCTTTGGTTCCGCAATAGCAAACCAACGAGGACGAGTAGAAACTACATGATGCTTGAGCATATCTTGTGAGGGAGCATTCCAATACCGAATGTTCCAAAATGAACATTCATTGGGAAACAACGTGAGAGGAATCATGGCAAGTAGCGTATGTAAGAGTTGTAATATCCAGCAAAGAATTATCATCATTTATATCACCGTCTACTAAGTCTGCCCATCTTGCACCTGCCGCAATCCCCATGGCATTAATAGCGGCAGGCGAGGGAGAATTAGGGGATGAAGAGGCAGCCTTAGTGGCATTAGATGGGTTGTTAATGCGTTCACGCATAATCTCAACTGAATCTTTTATTCGCATATTAGCCTCCATAGAATCGCCCAATGAAGATGTGTTGTGGCATGCGCAATAGGAGTTGAAGGTGGGTAGTCATGCGTAATCGAATCTTGCAAAAGCGAAATCTCAGACTCACCACCCAAGTTCTCATCCTCCACCAAGTTCGAATCCAACAAGGCAAACCGGTTCGACTCCAACAACGGAGATACACCATGAAAGGTGCCGTTTAGGCAAATTAACATTACGTCGCGGGAGAAACTTCCTGAATCCCGTAGCATCAGGTGGATTTGAAACCACAACAGTAGAAGTCGCCAATGGACCAGCAGGTGGTAAACGTTCAGATTGTGCGTTTATAACCACTGGCGGAATAGCAACCAAAGTTGATTGTGCTAAGTTAGCATTAGAGTTTGCCCTAGGAGGCGGTGAGCTGGGCCTAGACATCTCCTTATCTTTGTTCCTGCTGCAATTCTCCATTTTATGACCAACAACAAGGCAAGAATGGCAAAAAACAGGTAAATCCTCATAATAAGCTTCAATCCAAATATCACCGACAGGAGTTTCTAGTTGAATCTTTGATTCTAAAGCTTGAGAAAGATCAACTTCCACCAGGACCTTAACGTAGTTGCAAAACAAATGATCTAAAGAAGGCGATCAATCCTAATCGGTGTTCCAAGAGCGTATAAGTGCCATAATCACCGATCGATGATGGTGCTCATAAAGCAAACCATATAAACGAACCCAAACACGCACCCGTGTGGATGCTGTTTTGCCTGGAACGAAATTAGGAACCCAAGGCTGTAGGTAGAGATTACCTGTTGATAGCTTGCATAAGCTCGAACGAAAAATCGAATCTCTCGTTGCTTGGAATAGAAATGAAAGACAAAGTATCCCAGACCAATCGAAAGCATGGACCAAGCCTCCGTATGCCAAATCTTTTTCAACATCTCACGTAGGTCATGAAATTTCCATGGTGAGGAACCCTTGGGCAGAATCAATCGTCCGATAAAAGAAGAAGATGAGCAATTAGCAATCTACTCAGAATAAAAATCATCATTAAGTTTAACGTACCTTTACGAACCGGCTCAAGAGTCGGGCCCGGAAGTGCCCACAATGGCGATTCGAAGAGAATGAAGAGCGCAGATAGCTTCCTGCCTTGGCGGTATGGTTCCATGGAGGAGACACCACCTCGGAACCGAAGATGCTTTGCAACATGAGCAATGGCGGAATGAGTTGAATGCAGAAAGTTCGGGAAAAAGAATTTCAGCATCCATCAGAAACCCTAAAATTCAGAACGAAAAACGGCGCAAGCTTGGAAAGGTTGTGTAGAGCGCGTTCGTAGTCCAAAATAATCGATCTTGGTACGCCTGGAAAGATCAGAAAACAAGGAAGAGAAGTAGTAGGCGTTTACCTGAGTACAACCACCAGAGACTGGTGGCCGGAGGAAAACCGGCTAAAAATTCGGACAAAAAAAACGGCGCAAGCTCGGAAAGGATGTGTAGGGCGCGTCCGTGCTCCAAAATAATCGATCTTGGTACGCCTGAAACGATCAGGAAACAAGAAAGAGAAGAAGTAGGCGCGTGGCTAACGTGGTACAACCACCAGAGACTGGTGGCCGGAGGAAAACCGGCTAATATTTAGGGCTTGCAAGTTGCTTACTCGAGAGAGTTCTCTTTATTGTGTATTTTATTACTCCGCTTGTGAATTTTCATATATATATATATATATATATATATATATATATATATATATACAATCGCCAATAATAGAATATAGTCATAATCGTTTGCATGGAACATTATCAAAATAATATCAATGTACATATTTTGCTCGCGCAAACATACACTACGGACACACGAACCGTGGTGGCACACAGGTCGGCTTTTACATAACAATAACAATGCCCTACAAAGGGATAACAATACGATGGGAGATCTCCAAAAGCACGACATTCCCCCGAAAGGGCTAAACTATTCATAGGCATATCGATGAGCATAAAACATGTTTTCAATCCATGCTTTTGAACAAAACGATTTTCACACATCACAATTACAATAAAACATTTATGGGTACACATACTTGATCCTTTTCGAATTGACTTTTATATCAAGTCCCATTTCTTTGTCAAATCATAAAACAATACATATATATACTATAACATAAAATAGAAATCAAAAGTGTCAAGAGTTTCCATTACCTTAAAGTCGACACCAATCAAACTTAACTTAGCTAACCCAAACGCTTCTCTAACTTACACCTCGAAACCTGACAACATTATAATGTAAGAAACCAATATATAATCAAAACTTGAATAATTAAATTGGAAAGGACAAAAACTGGTGGCAAAACATGATGGAGGTGATGTCACGATGAGGACTGAAAAGAGTAGGTCTCGTGACATGAGTAAAAGAAATCACAAATTTGTAATTGTTGATGAAATTCTTATTAATGATGAGGAATAAACGATGATGGTCAAAAGATGAGAAGGATCATGGTTGTGCATGGAAACATGCATAGTTGCATACGTAAAAGTTTGTAAATAGGTCGGAGTAAAGGTCGGTGTGATAATATTTGCTGAAAACAGACTACTGCAGAAGGAAAAGAAAGAACCACTATATGATTTAATCTGAGTAAGGGTTTGGTATTGTATAAATTGTTTTGATTATGGGCTAGGGAATAATAATCTAAAATTAATTTAAAAAATATTACTTGACCCAGTCCACTATAAAAATAAAATTAAACTATAAAATCGAATTAAAATAAAAAGTACATGTTCGTACAACAGGTTTAAGATTGTGGGTTGGGTGCCAGTACATGTTATAAACCCCGTTAAAACCATCGGGTTCCACCCCCACAAATTTTATAATGGGTCAGTACGGGAATATGGAATAGGGAAATTTGTGTCGTCTGATGGACTCATCATTCTTGGTATTAATACATTTTCCCTGCATTCATTCCATATAACATATTTGCCTCAATAACATGCTTCCCAAGATTTGCTACTAAAATTCTTGTTGTATTGCAAAGTTCGGAAGCTTAATCAATGTTACGCAACAACATGATCATGCAACCAACCTTAAGAACAATCATGTGATTAGGGAGTCCAAAACAATTGATATTATTCAGAAACTCAACCGTGAACACTTCTGAGATACATCATCTACTCTACTCAAGCTATCAACGCATAAATATTCAACGTACTCACCATGAATTTTGGAAATAACGTACTCATTAATCTCATTAACAATGTCATTTGTGGATGCAATAATGGCTCGATTAATGATGTAATTTGGATCTAGTGAGGGATTGGCCAAGTGCTCTAACAATGATGGGTACGTAATGTCAACAATGGCATTTATAGGATCACCTAACTATCTGATGAGTAGATCATTGAGTAGTTTTATATCAACTTCACCGTCATTATTTTCGCCAGCAACGCCATCACCGACTTGTAAAATCTACTCCGAGAACTGCCCTGTCTTGTTTATCTCAGCTGGTGAATTTCCAGACTACATGTGATGTAAAATTTAATCTTAATAAACTGTATAGTTTAACAAAACAAAAGTATTGAAACAAAAAAATTACCTGCAACCTCAGGTTTTTAGTTAATTTGAGGACTTCACATGTTGCTCATATTTTAGATGAGCATATGGTTGCATTATCTATATTGTATCTTGTTCCGCCAGGAACCACAAGAAGAATATGACTAATGTCTCCACCAAAAACAACCACAAGGCCACCAAAAGGGTCATGAGGGTGATGCATAGCATCTCTCAAGCCCTGATAACTGCCGCGAAGCAAATTTTATTCGTCATAAGAGTCTCGTCCCATATAATAAGCTTAGTAAGCCTTAATAACTCTGTAACATCAGAATTTGCCCTGATCTTTGAGCATATTGAGTCCTCATTAGGATGAAGTGGTATGTCGAATCTCGAATGACCTGCGCTACCCCTTGGAAGTAATAGTGATGCAATACCAGTCGATGCAACTGGGAGAACTATATCTCCTTTGGATCTCAATCCCGAGCATAAAGTTCCCCATATAAAAGTCTTCCCAGTCCTTCCATATCTACATAAGAACAACACTCAACCTTTACCTAAACTGACAGAAGAGATTATCTTCTGGTAGATTGTACGTTGCCCTTCAGTCAATCGTGGTACAACGAATTGAACTCTTCGCTCTCAACATCTTTATCGTTAGGTGTCTCATCCACTATGAACTGGTCTGTAACACTATTTATTATGTCATTTGAAGGTATAGTCATACCTTCAAATTGTCAGACAGTTGTAGTTTGATCTTAAATGATTCTTAATCTCCAATAAAGATAAATCTTTAATCTGATCATCCGCGAGTTTCAGACATGTATATTGTAATACAAAATATGAATGTAATAAAGCATATGTATAAGTATGTCTAATAAAATAATATTGAACCATAGTTTTTAGTACCTGGATTGTTTTTTCTCTTGTGTTGGGTATTCAATATGTCATCTGATAAGAATTCTCATGCCTTCAACCAAACGTCTTTAGGAGTTGACATGATGTGAGATAGAAGCAACATTGTGAATAGATGACAGGGGAAGAAGCCTAGTAACTTGCGTAATTATTCCACCACCGTACCCCCTTTCATCAAATAAGAGACCTAAGGAACCACATGCGGACTTGTATGAATCATAAATAATACCATTGACCGTTCTGATATCCTCATAGTAAGTCACACCTCTTAATTACATGATTCAACACAAGTCTCATGTAGTACTGGTTCTCATTAATAATGTTGACATTATATATACGCCCAACACTTTGTGCTTTTGTATTTCTGCGAGACCATATCTTCTCTCTTTCATTCCAACAATAATGTTATGGCAATTCATGATACAAAAACTTTCGGGCTTCAGGATTGAATATGTTGTAAGAATTTTGACTGCTTTGCATATGGCTTCTCTAGTAATAAGGCATGTATACACCATTTTTAATGTTCACACTTTGTCAACCCTCCAAGTGGAATGATAACCTCTCAACTGCAGGAGTCCTATAATGTATGTAAAATTCAAATATTCTCCATATAGCTTCACATGCAGAAGCATACCTGCCGTCAACATGCCTCATGATTTAATCTAGATTGTTCTTGTCCACAAAACTAAGCCATATACGGTCACTCTCCTTGGATATATACTTAAACAAATCCTTCATAGACCACCCCTAATTACAGAATTCTATGTTCGTGTGCGTCAATACTTCAGCATCAATTGATGATTATATGGGATTACATATCTAACTAAATTTGTAATAATGAAATAGCTTAATAACAGGAGACACGTTGATATTAATTATCTTAAAATTTAAAAAGCAAAAAAAATTCGACTTAGTTAGATTAAACCTATTGTCAAGCACTTGGCCATTTTTTTCGAGAGTTTCATCTGTATCCCTTCTCTTGTATATCTGGTACCCATTCTCATCTGTGTGCGTGTTCTCATTGTAACCCTTAGGAAAGAATTCCGCACATTTACCCTTCTCCATGGACGGAGCAGTACGCTGCATTGGATCACACAGACCGTGCATCATATGGTTTGACACGACTTCATACAGTTCCAGATGTTTCTCTTTTTCAAGAAGCTCAGCACATATATAATCGTCAGTGTTATATTAATGGAAGAACACAAGGAGATGCCTATTAAATTACAATAGACCTCATGAGCTACTTGAATTATGAACATGTATGATTTTGATCACATTATCATATGAATGGACCAGATTGCCCTTACTAATTGTTTTAGACATCAGGATGAACTGTGAACAGACCAAAACACACTCCACAAGCTTTTCTATCCAATATGCACGTGACATGACAAATGGATCAATAGGAAGCCTGGAAAACTAATTTCATTCATAGATATATACAAAAAAAAGTCATTGTGGCATAATATAGTATTACATGCATATTTTCTTTTTAATAGTGAGAGATCTATATAAATATTTAAATTATAATTGAAGCTCATATACATCAACAACTTACTCACCTGTATTTTATTTACTACTAAGTTGCAAGGTATCCACATTTCATCAATGATAAAATAACTCAGCTAATTTACGCGATGGTGGAGAACGAACACGTACTCAAGGTTATTCTCCCGTATCCCAGCCGTGCAGTGTAAACTTTGACTCCTCATGAACCTCCGCCATTTAAGAATCACAAATAAAGGGTATTCCTACCGTATCGAAGTCAAATATGTCGCAAATATTATTTTGCAACCACTCCAACCCCATCTGGGGGAGCCTATTTAAAAAATAGAAGCATCAAATTTATCTTGATCCATATCAAATAAAAAAATAACAACTCGAGAAGAATATGCGTATAGTTTCATTTAAGTACGCCATTATAGTAGATAATATTGTTTGTTTGCCAACTTTATGGAAACATGAGAGTCACAAAGTCGAAAAGTTTTAAATGAATTCACCTTGGGGTGACGAATTTAAATATATGTTCAAATATATTTTTCGGAATTTTGTAGATAAATTTATATAAGATTTAATAAAAACTATATATGCAGCCAACATACAAAAAGGGTCCCTAAAAAAAATAAACAGTGAAATATGACTGGCTAAAAATACAACTAATTCCACAAAATTCACGTGGCGATGCCACGATATATTATACGTTTATTAGTAGATAGAAATGGGAGAATAAAATAAATTAATCGAGACAACCACTGGGTGGTATGTACTCCCCTCACATAACGATCTTGGTATGTATAATACAAATCTACCAATCCAACATCATCATAAGAACACGCTTTGTTACACTTTAATTTTCAATGAAATTCAGGCATTTGATGGAGATTTTTGTTCCATGAAATTTATTGATTTAAAAAGTTTAATCACAACATAACAATCTCTTTGAATTACTACGTGTTACCACTAAAAATTTCGAACAAATTTAGTTCTTAATTTTATTGGCAAACCTTCCGCATTTTCAGCAACCATACGCCATAAAATTTTGTCAGAAGGCAATAACATTGCCCTCATGATCCCTAGCAACAACACTAATACATCCTCCTATTCAGACTCTTCTCAACCGTATCAAAATTTCACGCAGTAGGATGACTGGAATTTTAATGAATCCGGTGGGGTTTAGCCCATCAACTTTATACATCCTATTATATTATATAAAAATACACAACTGATAATCTAAGTGCTAAAACATTAGCCTCATGTTTAACCTGGCTAAAAACTTCATTGAACAAAATTCTCGCCCGCCTATTCGGACTTTGCTCAACCGTAGAATCAAAATTTATTAATGTCTTGTTAAATAGATGGGGGAGTATTAAATATTTAATAAACGCTCTATTTTGAAAATTCTGCTATTTCACTTTATTTTATTTATTAAATTTATATTTTATTTTAGTGAACAAAATGATGTATTTAATTAATAATAATATTATAGATTGGTGTTTATGGATTCGTCTTGTCACGATGAATTGAAATATATGTTCAAAATATTTTCGGAGTTTTGTAGATAAATTTATATGATATTTAATAAAAACTATATATGCAGCCAACATACAAAAAATGAACATTATTGAAAGATATACTGGTTGAAAATGCAACTAATTCCACAAAATTTCACATAGGATTGAATTAATTTAATAAATTATATATGTTTAAAATTCCATTATTTCATTTTATCTTATTTAATAAATTTATATTTTATTTTAATAAAATGATGTATTTAATTAATAATAGTATTCAAGATTGATGTATATGGATTCGTCTTGTCACGACGAATTCAAATATATGTTCAAGATTGATGTATATGGATTTTTGTAGATAAAGTTATATTAGATTTAATAAAAATATATATGTAGTTAATATAACAAAAATAACAGTGGAATATATAACTAAGGAAATATTTGAATGGACCGGATTGCCCTTACTAATTGTTCTAGATATCAGGATGAACTGTGAACAGACCAAAACACTTTCCACAACTTTTTTCAGCCAATCAAAATTGAGTATTGTGCCAAAAATTGAACAATAGAAAGGTTTAAAAACTTTTTCAATTCATAGATATATACATATAAAATTTTATGGTACATTAAAAAATGGAAAATATAAATTTACACGGGATATGGGGGTATAGGGAGTAGCTACCACAAATTTATAGCTTGAAAGAGTTATCTTAAAAAATGTTATATTTGAATATTCACAAATATTATTACAAAAAAGGATCTTTAAGAAAATTGCTAAATTAATAATCAGGTTTTAGTGGGGTTGGATTGAATTTCCTTTGGTATACAAAACAAGAGTGTTCCTCGTATAGTGAGTCCTAGAATATTTCTTAGATGACCATATGCTAATTGAAATTAATATTTCTAGTGAACTATTCTACACATACAGTTCAATGTATCACACATGATCATGTTCATCCTTGTTAGAATCTTCATCTCCATCCTGTTCCACATCAATTTCGTTGTCTTCGTCTTGCGCACCTTCAGTATCATCGTCGTGGTGGCACTTACCTACTGTTAGATACTCTAATGCAGTTACCACATCACTGATATAAGGTCGAGTGGTAGCTTCTTCTTGGAGACACATTGCAGCAACAGCTAGAGCTTGGTAAAGTGCCTTTTCTGGATATTTTCCGTCCAACAACGGATCCGCCATCAGGTGGAACTTTTTCCTGTCTTTGAACAATGGTTGTGCCTGCACCAAGTTTTCACCTCGATCATTCTCACTACAAGGTTTAGTAGACATGGTCGTAATTTTTAAAGATCGAATTGAAGATGCATGCTTACCCAATCAATTAAGTTTTGTTCTTCACTCGGTCTTGAATTATCAATGACTCTTCTACCGGTGATCAACTCCAAAAACACGACTCCAAAGCTGTAGACATCAGACTTTGTTGTGAGTTGACCAGTTAACGCATACTCAGGTGCACAATAACCATAAGTTCCCATCACCCTTGTAGAAACATGTTCCTTTTCACCAATCGGGCCTAGCTTGGCAAGGCCAAAATCTGAAAGTTTGGGATTGAAGTTTATGTCTAGAAGTATGTTTGATGCCTTAAAATCTCGAAAGATCACTGGAGGATTTGCTGTTTCATGCAAATATTCAAGCCCCTTAGCGGCACCTACAGCAATTTTCATCCTAGTATTCCAGTCAAGAGGCTTCTTGTCTGCTCCTACATCTTCATAGAACATATAAATAAATAATGACAGATCAAATATCAATCATATGTACTCAAAATAACAATGAAGATATGTATATACATACTTAGCAAGTGATCTTCGAGAGAACCATTCTCCATGTACTCGTAAACTAAGATTCTTTGTTCTCCATCGGCACAATATCCTACTAAGTTTACAAGATTATCATGATGGAGAAGACTTAGAATCAAAACTTCCACAAGAAACTCTCTGTTCCCCTGGAAACCATTTCTGTCAAGTTGCTTAACCGCGACATCCTGGTCCACAACATAAATATAAAAAAAAATTGTTAGTTTACGATTATGGTTAATTTAAAAGGAGAAAATTAATGTTGTGGTATAGATGTTTACAATGTTTTTCTTTTCAAGATGGCCTCTGTAGACCCTGCCAAAACCTCCTTCACCAATTAAAGTTTGAGGATCGAAGTTGTTAGTAGCAGTAGAAAGTTCAGGGAATGGAAATATTTCAGCGGAAATATTGCCCTTGCCAAGTTTTTGTATCTCTTCAGCAATATATCTTTTCCTGCTATCGTCTGCGAATGAAATGTGCATCAGATAACTTTGTAAGTAATCAGACCAGAAGATGTATGGAAT
The DNA here is from genome assembly GCA_026545765.1 of Plantago major. Lineage (NCBI taxonomy): Eukaryota > Viridiplantae > Streptophyta > Magnoliopsida > Lamiales > Plantaginaceae > Plantago > Plantago major. The sequence goes on from CM048842.1 coordinate 35,079,538, forward strand.
TAATTAGGATGTATATCTTCGACCTGATCTATTTAAAATATATTGCTTGCACCACAGAACGAAGTCTGGAATGTTAAAATATGGCTAGAGTTGAGCATGCATTTCTTGAATTACATCTGTATATCAAATTAAATTAAATATAACAGATATCATATTTTCTATAAATATTCTAATATCCAAAATTAAGGGATATTGAAGATGAGGAATTCTGAAAAATGTATGATATTTACGGACATATACCACTTTTGATGGATATATTTGCGAAGGAGGCGTAAGATTGGTTGTGTTCTTTATGAATGCTCTTCTTGATGGATGACTTTTCCTCGATGTTTTCTTGTGTCATACAACACGGAAAACAACTCAACATCCTTATATAATTTTAATTCTTTCTTCGTGTAAATGTGCCTTCCTGCTACAAAAATATGCAGAATCCAACCATTTACAAATACATATGGCTAGTTAATATACTCAATCAAGATCAATAGTTTCTTGTTCGTCCCTTGACAAGAGTCGGGCAGCGAGAAAGATTGAATATCCAGTTGCGTTTGGTTGTATGTTGGATTTTCGAGGGAGCAAGCAAGGGAGGTTGGGAAGAATGAAAAGTTCTTAGTCTCAGGAAAAACCAGTCCTTGAATTTTCTGGTCTCTCTAGAAACTAGCAAGGATCGGATCCTCCCAACTCCTCTCTCTTTCTTTTCATTACAAGCGTGTTTTTCGACGACATATATTTATTTGACTGACTCAAATAACTTTTCTAAATATAGACGCAACGTACATCACTTATCTCGCATAATTAAGATATAAGAAATCTATACCTAGGATAGGACTTTGGAGGAAGAGGATATGATCATACTGGGTTTTATTGGTCAACATATATATTTGTATTTCAAAAAAAACTCTTTAGTACTGGACATGCCTAACTCATTATTATTATTTTGGCAGGCGTGCATCTATATCATTACGCTTGCAACCTCAATCGTTAGGAGCCTAAAGCGTCACCTATGATTAAGGTCGTGCTACATGTGCAATATCGTACCTTTAGTTGCCAGAGGTAATTCACTAGATAACAAGATGAAAAGCCACAGGTGAGAAGTCTATTTTACTGCAACATTCAAAATTTCAAATCGTATTATTTTCATAAAATGAGATCATTAAATCATCTTTTTTTCAGTAATTCTGTATTTCAAATTGTTCAATTTTTTCAAAGAGTCATTTCGAACCAAAAGAAAAAATGTCCCAGTGCAGCTTATCACGAATGATTAACAAGGGCTATTAATTAAATGGATCCGTAAGCTGATAAGCTATAAAGAGATCGAAGTGGAAAAATTGCAGAATTTTGACAACATGAAGAAGAATGAGAAGGACAGTAGCAGTGGGTGATTTAAAAACATATCCCATTGGTGGGTGCAAATGTTCAATTACACCATGCTCCATGCCGCACAGGAACAAACGAATTTCCAAATTAGTCAAATTAAGTTTAAATCTAGGTTTACCTTTCTAGACTTTATAGTTTAGTTTTATTGACGAAGTCTTGGAATGGACCTCCCTTATGGAGTTACAAGAGGACCGACATATGTTATTAAATATAATTACAACGATTTAAACAATACTAATAATATTTTATAAGTGAATGTACATTTGCCATGTGTGTGTGTGTCTATATATATACCTTGTAGAAATGGACCATCCTTTTCACACTTATTCTTTGTGGACGATTTGATACTCATGAGCAAAGCCTCTTTGCGCAAATGCCCGAGTTATTAAAAAGGTGATTGATCTCTTTTGTGTGAATTCGGGCCTGAACTTGAATTGATAAGAACAGTCACCACTATTCTTGGTTTTAGCCAAACTCCAAACCTTGGGAAATATTTGGGAGTGTATCTACGCCATGGCAGAATGAGTCGAGCAGAATCCGGCAAGTTGATAGACAAGGTCACTTCGAGATTCACAAGATGGAAGAAAAAATTTCTTTATATTACTGGCAGATCTACTTTAATCCAGGCAGTAGCCACAGCAGTTCCAATATACAATATGCAATCAAGTTGGTTGCCAGAACATATAGGCGAGAAATTGGATAAACTTAGTCGCGACTTCCTATGGTCAAATGATGTGACTAAAAGGAAGACTCACCTGGTAGGATGGAAGCAGGTTGTTCAACAGAAAAAAAGAAGGCGGACTAGGCATCAGAGAAGCACGAACAAATAATGAAGCCATGCTAGCAAAGGTAGTTTGGAAAACATCAAGAAAGGATAGCACTATTTGGATGGAGCTGGTGAATCAAAAGTATCTTAAAGGCCAGAATATACTGCAATATTCAGCGAAGCCGGGAGATAGCCCAATGTGGAAAGGCATTGTTCGTTGTGCACATAAATTAAAATCTAGTTTCAGATGGAGAGTAGGCAATGGTGAAAAGATTAATTTCTGGTTTGACATCTGGTTTAAAGACAGGGCGCTTTTTTCTTTCATAGAAAGTGTAGACAATAGAGACTTGTCTGTATCTCTGAGTCAAGTTCTAATGGCAAATGGACAGTGGAATTTTTCATCACTACATACAACAATTCCGCCATTGTTGGCTGAGGAACTGAGAGACTCTCAAACTCAGCTTTCTGAGGAATCAGATACTTTACTTTGGAACGAAACAGCTACTGGGTTGTTTTCTTGCCAATCTGCGTATCATACGCTCCATAGGCAAAATTATCATAGTCTGGAAAACAAGAGAAATTATATTTACATCTGGAAGGGCAAACTTACGAACAAAATGAAGCATTTTCTCTGGTTTGTGGCTCAAGATAGATTACTTACAAATTCCTTGAGGTATAAAAGGCATTTTGCTACAGATCCTATTTGTGTGCAATGCAACATTGAGGAGGAAGATGTACTACAAATCTTTAGGTACTGTAGAACTGCAACACTTATCTGGAAAGAGGTGTTAACTGATGAAGATCTCCTGCGCTTTAAAACTTGTTCAGATGCGGAATGGTTGAAGAAGAACCTGCAAGTACCCTTAGGTCAAAACTCAATACAGAAGTGTGCTGGACTTCCACTTTCTCAGCAACAATCTGGACTTTGTGGAAATCCAAAAATTCGATGATTTTTAGAGGAAGGCCTGAAAATCAAAAGAGAATAATCTTTCTTATTAAGCAACATAGCAGTGAGCTTCATATGAAGATAAATAGGGAGATTTGCAATATTGGTCCTTCAATTGGGGGTCCATTGCGATTACTGTCCTAAATTTTTCTACGCGGCGAAATACGTCCAAAAAAGGCGTCCCACTTTGCGATTTTGGTCCCTGCTGACATGGATTCGTGAGTTGGACGAATTTAGTTGCGAATTAGGTCGTTTGATGACCTGGACGAATTGGGACGACGAATTGAGTTGCAATTTAGGTCCTGGACGAATTGGGAAGAATTAATGTTCCATATGGGCAGTTTTACATCTATAGAATCAATACTGGAAACAAAACATTTCAGACTGAGCGTTGAGAGAGAGACGATGCTAGCTCTGTCCTTCGATACAGAGCCACCGGGGGCAAACCAAAGGGGCCCATTTCCGGTCACCGAAGGAAAGGGAGTGGAAAATGTATGTCAAACATTCGTCAGGAAGGTTAAAGGTGTAGTCTTGGCCTTGGAAACAATAATCATCCGGGTCGGGCTCCATTTCCGGTGGAGAAATGAAGATGGTGGAGGGTTTGGGAGATCTGGGCAAGCATAAACCAGACAGACTAGAGGACGGTTGAAACAGGGGCAAGAGAAACAAGAGCAGGGGTGGTGTGAGGCCTGAGAAAGAGGAGAAGTAGTGAGGGAGGGGAAGGATGGGTAGTGGCTGGTTGCCGGAGACACAGCCAGAAAGAGGGAGGAGAGAGGTTGAGAGAAGAGAGCGAGTTTACTGATAGGGAGTGTTGAGAGAGGACAGCTGAGAAGGGGAAAACGGTAGTGAAGGGTTGTTGGGGAGGCGGCGGAAAGGAGGGTAAGGGGGTGGGAGGCGGCGGAAAGGAGGGTAATTTATCCCATCCACAAATTCCCAATTGGTTTCTGGCTCTGCAATTGGCTGGTAAAATGACCAAGAGTATTCCATTCTATCCATCTGTGCTCCATTTTATCAAATGGGTGGCAGACACAGTTAAAACTCATCCCACAACCATCCATGGCTTCTCCGGCCCCCCTCCTCCGACCTCAGCCTCTACTCCGCCACTGTCTCTTCCGATACCACCAGCACCATTTCCTGGAGAACAGTTGTGGAATAACCCATCGACTGTTATGCACCGCTACTGAAGACTCCACACTTAACCTCATAATTGTCTCCTAAAAGGTGGCAATTTTCCCTCCAAATTGTCCCTTGCCATGTGTGTCTAAATCAGTCGAAATACATACCCACTAAGCTGTTTTTGTTCACATACGGTTCATATACGTTCCTTCAGGACCAATTCTGGTAAGAGAAAAAATTTTAGGACCAAAATCGCAAGGGACCCCCAGTTAGAGGACCAATATTGCAAATCTCCCAGATAAATCCAAGGAGTAAGCTTCAACGAAACCTGAAATGGACAAAACCTCCGAAAACTTGGAAGAAATTGAATGCGGATGGTAGTTGCCATCCTCAGCAAAACACTGGAGCTATGGGTGCTGTTCTTCGGGACGATGCCTTGGATCTGGGGATTTGCAGCTGCGATCAGAAATTCCACCGTAAACAAAACGGAGCTGGACAGTCTACTGAAAGGTCTCGAATTAGCTTGGGAACAAAGGATCCACAAATTACAGGTGGAAACGGATTCGGAGACGATCTTCGATTGGATGACTGAGAATGGTGTGCCACCATCGGAATTAGAAGAGAAAGTTCAGAGACGCAAGCTTCTTCTTCGAATGCCTTGGATTTTTCTACCCTACGACATGCATGCTGCACTACCTGGTGCTTTAATGTGTTGTACCGTACGCTGGAGCTCAAGAGAATTGATAAAAATGCTAATCTATGTGCAGATCATGTGGCAAACCTAGGATATAATTGGGATAGTGAAGGAATTTCTGTAATCCCGATTTTGGAAATTGACAATGGCAATCTATCTATCTATCTATCTATCTATATAATACATTAAGCAAAAAAGGTTTGGAGCCAATCTAGGCTATCCACCTCATTTAATTACTTGGTCAATTCCTATTCTGTGATTGGTCAATTCATTTGCTTGGTTGTCAAATTCTTTTATTTTGATTAGTCCAAATTATTCCATCTTGATGATAGCATGATGAATTGGGTAAAGTCATAAAATCTTATTATAGGACACGTTCAGTTCAAACGTATGGAGTATTGGTTTTGGAATGTTGCAATTCTCAAGGGTATTTTTTCAGTTACCATTCTCAATCATTGAAAGAATATTGAAACCAACACAAAAATCTTAATTAAAAAATGCAATATAATTAAATCGGACCTAAAAGAATAATTTTGATGTTCAAATTTCATACAGGTTTTGCTATCATTAACAAACATTGCGCGCAAAGCTATTAGATACTTATAGTGTTCCAATTAGCTTTTTCCTACAAAAAAAAAATTCTCAAAATATTATTATTAATTACTCATATGAAGAAACCTAAGGATGACTGATGTTTTCAAGTATAAATATAATGTTTTAAATAATACTAATAATGTTTTATAAATAAACCTTCAATTCACCGGTATTTTTAATAAAAACTTCTAATATTTCTGATTGTAACTATAACTGTAATTAAACATAAAAAAATTCAATTCACCAATATTTTTAATAAAAACTTTTAATATTTCTAATACTAATATTGGTCAGTCCCTTTTAATTACTATATACTTAAATTTAACTACTTTATAAATGAATTTATTTTCAAATTCTATAATTTTCAAATATATTAGTGTAGTTGATAATTTAAGTCACTATATTTTATAATCACACTATTGAGTAGATAAATTTGGTTTGTTATTGTCGCATGGTAATCTAGGAAATATTTTAGTCGTTTGGATTTCAACCCCAAGAGAGTTTATGTAACAGCCCAAAAATTCGTATTTCGAATTTAGACGTTTTAGAACGAACCGAGCGTTAAGCGGAGTTCGTAAAACGTTAGTCTTTGGCCCAAAACTGTTTTCCTTAAAGTTAAGCCCAATATTCTTTTGTGAGCCCATCTTTTAGCCCTTGTCAAAACCCTAGTCTCCCAAAAACCCTAGGGATTTTCAAAAGAAAACATTTTTTTAGCCAAAGTCACTTTTTTTCGCGCGTTAAATTTCTGCCAGATGCAGTCTTGTTCAAAACTCGATCCCGGTTCGTTAACCGTCGGATCGAGATGATTTTTGGATAGCTGATTCTTAACAGATCAGTCTACACTTTCACGGGAGGGATCGTCATTATGATGTGTGAGCCGGCCATAATTTGATGTCGAACAGAGAGCTATGTTTTCGACCCGTTTTCAATGTTTGCCTCTCTCGTTCTTTTCTCAAGGCAAGTTCCCCTAAGACTTGCATCACAAATGTTTATATGTATGATGTAAACCTTGCATGTTTGAGTGTTATTTATGCTACGATATGAAATTGATGCTCTCTCATTCATATTTATGTGCTAATTGTTAGAATTATATTTTATATATGATATTTTCTTAGGAAACTCACATACGTATCTCGTTAGGTTTAGGGAATTCTATCTACTTATGATGTTTTCTTTAGTGGTTATACACGGCATGGTTGATTTAAATTCATGTGTTGTTGCTGAGTGTATGCTATTTGGCTCTGTGAAAATAGTTGTTGAATTAGTCTAGCTACTGTATTATGAACTAGCTGCTGAAATTGGTGAGTATTAGTTAAGTGTGTCTTCCATGGATTTGTGCCTACCTGAAAACTAGTATTGGCTATAGCTAGTGGGAATGTTGAATTGTTACTACTTGTTTTGTCATGAGATTACATGAGAGCTGAAGCAATGTCTTTTGGTATTGTGATATTTCTGATTGTATAGTTTTTAACATATACATATTTTGAGAGACTTGAATGATCATTTGTATGAGGTGTTGCTATCTATGGTTTGGATATAGTTATATTTGCAGTGTGGTTTATTGTTATTTGATGTTATGTTATGCACACACGTTAGTTCATTCATTCATGAGTCAGAGTTTAGTAGCATGCTTTCACTTTAACAAGATGTTTAAGGTTTAAAGTTAAGCAACATTTCAAGTTAAAGATATTAAAGGGGCTCGTAGGGGAATATCCTGGTATTTGTGGCGCAGTTATGTTCATGTTCAGCGGATAGGGACCAAGGTCCTGAGGCCGTCAGTTTTTATTTATTCAACGGATAGGGCCACGAAAGTGACCTGAGGCCGGCAGATAGCCACTATGGGCCAGGATAGGAACCTACGATGCCAAGTGAGCTCGCGATCATGTTAAGATTTTAAGATGTTTCAAGAGTATATTTGAAGATAAGTTTCAAGTTCAAGTTAAAGAGTTTTCAAGAAGAACAAGTTCAAGTTCAAGTGTCAGGTCAAGTCAGTTCATAGGTTGCATTGCATTAAGCAAGATTAAAAGATTTAAAAGACTCGAAGATAGAATTTTAAGTCATGGCACGTGCATGGAATTTGCTCAGTCAAGTGGTCACGACTGATCCTTGCTAAAATATCAATTTTAGGTACTTCAAGCCGAGCTATTGGAGTGGAGTGTTGCCGGAGCAGTGATCACTATCGCAAGCATTTTACCATTTTCAAGTTCATGTATTTTATAGACTGAGCATTCACACTTTTAGGATTTAAAGTTTCGCTGCATTATTTTCTTAGTTCGCGAATTATTTTCCAGAAATTCATGTCAAGTCTTTTGATGCTCAGGTCGTGGAATTATGTTTCATATTTTCAAAAGTCAAGTACGTCGATTTTACAAGCACACGAACTAGCGCGAGTTGTATTTTCCTTAAATCGTTTTTATAAAATTTGGGGCGCTACAGTTTAACTCTTGGGGTTGGACACATAATAAGTCTATGAAAAATAATAAATAAATTATTATTGAAAATAAATAAGTAATAAGATTGTGACAGACACAACCTATGATATGATATCGTGATGTAGGGACCAATGGAGTATATATATGGACCTTATTATACCTGATTAATGTTTTTACAAAAAAATAACCATCTATACCTTTAGAGAAATTGCTACAACCGCTCTATATAACATCATGATCAACAAAAGTAATTAACTATGATTTTTCATATCAGTTAGTTTTTGCTTTCATTGAGGTGATGAGAGGTTTTAAGAGTGAACTATATAAATAAATAGAATAAATCATAAAATGTAATGTTAAATAAGTAAAAGTATTAGAAATACTTCATATAACAACTTTTTTTCGTGATTTAGTAGTGATTTTTAGCTAAGATTAATTTAAGAAGATCAATATTAAAAAGTTATTTTTCAGAGAGAAGGGATATAACATTTTCCGCACCTACACTTTCTCATTCCAATATAATATAGTCCCTTAATTAATGTTATTCCCTAGCTACTTCCAAAACAAATAACATATTTGAGTTTTTATAAAAGTTTAAGGTCGATTTTAACCATAAATTACTTATATATTATGTTGGAAAAAAGTTAACTAAAATTATATATGTTTACGAAATTTATTTAGTGCACTTTCACAATATAATTTATATTAAATATTTTTTCTGATAGGATATAAAAGCAATTTACAATGAAAACCGACTTAAAAAAATCTCATGCTTAAATGTTGTAAATTTATGGTCAAAGTCGAACAAAATTATTTCTCATGCTTAATTATTGGCAATTTATGGTCAAAATCGACTCCATCAGGCATTTGTAGCAATTTTTCTAAAATGTACCTCATGATTAAATAAATGTCAAATAGCCAAAAATATCAAGTCAAATTCTTATAAAAGTCATGTTTTTCCTGAATCGAAGAAAACATTAGCTCTCCACCCCAAGTGTATGGCATAACCATCCAATTTGCACTTATATCATATGGTCTTTCATACTAATATACCTCCTCCACCCCGATTTCAACTTACCGCGTTGACTTTTTTGGGTCAACCTTTGTCAATTTTAATAAACCTCAAATTACTCTCAAACTATAAAAGTAAATGAGTTAATAAAATCATATACTGAACATTTAAGAAGTACTAAGATTTTATAATACGAGTTGAGTACCCTACCCAACCTCGATGGATCAGATTCAAATGCAGCCGGATCAGACTTTCAAAACTCCTTCCCAGTCCACCTGGGCACGATTTGGGCTTGGGCCTAGCCTACGTAATATGGTCGGACCTTCAAAAGTCTTCCCAGTCGAACCCATTATGCGATATTTCATGAAGTACGTGCATTTGAGGAGGCACTCATGACTGATATGAACCGTCGCTCGATAGGAGTTTAAGGGATGTCATGAATTGTCCACGGGAGCCTTTATGTGGGTTGGACCGCCTTCGGCTTAGCATTTAGACATATATTGTTTGTCGTTCCAGGGGGTAGTAGATGTCGCATGTTCTTTCAGGATTTGTGACAAATGTGATATGTTTAACCTTACAATTTACATTCGACTGCATGTATTGTAATTTATATTTCTTTTATATTTATTATATATTCAATCTGTTTTTTCTTTCTAATGTCATATTAAAATCATTTCAATATTGTTCGTCATATATCGAGACTCAAGAGATGCAAGAATTTGCTATGTGGATATTTTAAGTCAGTGACGGGCTGTTGGGGAATAAAACTTATTAAATGATGACGATATTAATATCAAGATTCTCAATAATACACTTATTTTGGAAATAAGTAATCATATTCCAACCATTATGATAGCACATATATTTAGTTATTGGAGCATTTAACTGATCCATAACTTGACTCAAAATATTTCTCATATCGATTATTCTCTTGCATCGACTAATGATGTAGTTGATGAGATTAATAATCAATTTGTTATGCCGAAGATGTCCGATGAATTTGTCCTGTACTTGAGTAGGGATATCATTACAAAGATGGATGGTGTTGAAAATTTTCTCGAAAATAGTTTCACAATAGGTGTTGAGTGCTCAAGGTTCGATCGATGTATGATCATGATGATGCAAACATTGATCAGACTCTCGAGTTGTGAATGAAATAAGACCCATAATTACTAATTTTTGAAAAATATATCATCGAGGCAAATTTCATATGTGAAATTAATGCAGAGAAAAACTTTTCATTATGACGATGATGATCCAATCACAAGAGACCAAGTCCCCATTCGGTTTTGATAGTTGTAACACCATAAAGTTTCGGAGAGTTTAAAGTATTGAGAATGTTTACTTATATAATATCATAAAGGTGCACCCTTAATTCTTAGGAATCCACCTAGAAGGACCCATAGTTAGGCGTGCATGCTCTATAGCAATCTTATACCGTAGGTGATCCACTATATAAGAAGTTTATCTTTGTGCGCACGAATGGCATCGGGGTGCGCGGGAAAGGAGGTGTACGATTTGTTTTGTGTGGCCAACATATAATGGGAAGAACAGATCAAGAGTAACAATATTGGGCCTGACCCACTTGGGAATGGGTATTATAAATGGTACTTCCTCCGTCCCATTAATATAAGCCACAATATTTTCGTCGTTGTTTTTAATACGGCCAATAATTTATTATTTGTCGGTGGAGAGAGAAATGATAATGAATGGAGAAAGTGTGAAATATAAAAGAGAAAAATAATTATGTCTGGGTCGGGGTATCTACCACAACATGCAGCGTAACGATGTAACAAGTTCCAAACACTACATTGATCGACCCGCATAGTTTATGTTAGTTCAAATAATAATTTTTTGTGGTCCCCAAAGATTTGTTTTCACCAAAACATGTAAAAATAACATTAGTGGAAAAAAATATGAGGACCCATGACCAGCTAAAAAGATTTCTACCGAAATATGTAAATGATCATTTTAGTGAAATACAAAGGAAAAAAAATAGTTTTTTTTGGGGGGGGGGGGGGGTGGGGGGGGGGAGGGGGGCTAGACCATCCACATTTATACATAAACACGTAAAACTTTATACTCCCTTCGTTCCGGGTTCAACTTCTCACATTTCAGTTTGGGACGTTCCGATTTCAACTTGCCCTACCTTAAATGGAAAATATATCTTCTACTTTATTTACTCTCTCTCTCTCTCTCTCTCAAACTTTATAAACTATCTCTCATACTTTAAAAGGATAATATAAATGGTATAGGTAGGGTCATGGTATCTAGACCCGACCCATTGAGACTACTGTTAAACTATTGATGCAACAAATAGAACGATACATATGCTATGACAACAACGGTGTATAAAGCAGCATTATACAAGTTATGAAATAACATTTTGTTTTAAATATGATATAAGAGTATATAATAGTGTTCGCTGTCATTATAAATACTTCTTTTGATTTTTCCAAACCGTAGTATGACTTCGTATGAAATGGTGATACCTTTGGATCATGAGTTCTAACACATTGTAAAATTTATATGTTTGTAAATTGAATTTTTCTATTCATTCCCCGTCGAGTATCGATGGGCCATCCAAAGTGGTCTGAGATCACGAGGCATATCGAGAGTCTTGGCTTAAGAGCTGAAGATAGGCCATATATAATATGTCGAGTATTCCAGATTAAAGCTATGAGTTAGTTGGTGACCTAAAAGATAGACATATGTTCGAGTAAGTTTTATGCATTTGTCTATTGTACATTTCATTTTATTATATTATATACTCCCACATAATTTTGCAACATAATTTATAATAAGTTAATTGATCATGTGTGCCTAATTATATTATCGACGCACAATATTTTCATCCCCAAGATGTTGTTGCACCTAATGACATAGTAGATGAGAACAATCAATATGATATGTTATAAATGCACGATAATTGTGTTAAGTGCTTAAATACGAATAACATAAATATGATAGATGATACTCCTACTGGATTGGAATAGGCCTTTAAATGGGTTAGGGTCCATCCAGATTCGAAACATTTTAAAACACGACAGGTTGGAACCCCGTAAATATCAAACGGGTCCTCAACTTGTAGCCATCCGATAATTTTTAATTATCAACGGGTGCGTGTTTAGAAAATGAACACGTTCAGCACGAATCAAAATAAAATGCAAAAGTATAAATCACAATTAATCGGGTGGATAATCACATCCTATGGTGAAATTTATTCTGGGAGAGTTACTAACATCATTTGTATTACATGTTTCGGTGATTTTATTTGTGCCCCCAATAAAGTATTTTTATTTTATAAATATAGATTTTCACATGTCGAGTGATTTTTTAGGGGTGGGGGTGGTTTAACCGTTTGCATTTATTGTAAAAAAAAATCATTTTTTTGTTTAAGAACCCACCCACCCCTATAAAAATTTATTATTACACTACAAGAGGGTTGTGTTTTATCGAGTTAGGTCGAGTTGGATCATGGTTTACTAGTATGGAATGGGTGAGGTATATACTTGATCAAGTGGGACAAATAAACTTTATTTGAATGGGTACGTGCAGGTTCGGAACGGGTGTGGTAGAACTCGACCTGTTTAAAAGACTTGATTGTGTGCCTTATTATAGATCGTGCTAAAGATCGAACTTGATTGGGGGGGGGGGGGGGGGGGGGGGCTAGACCATCCACATTTATACATAAACACGTAAAACTTTATACTCCCTTCGTTCCGGGTTCAACTTCTCACATTTCAGTTTGGGACGTTCCGATTTCAACTTGCCCTACCTTAAATGGAAAATATATCTTCTACTTTATTTACTCTCTCTCTCTCTCTCTCAAACTTTATAAACTATCTCTCATACTTTAAAAGGATAATATAAATGGTATAGGTAGGGTCATGGTATCTAGACCCGACCCATTGAGACTACTGTTAAACTATTGACGCAACAAATAGAACGATACATATGCTATGACAACAACGGTGTATAAAGCAGCATTATACAAGTTATGAAATAACATTTTGTTTTAAATATGATATAAGAGTATATAATAGTGTTCGCTGTCATTATAAATACTTCTTTTGATTTTTCCAAACCGTAGTATGACTTCGTATGAAATGGTGATACCTTTGGATCATGAGTTCTAACACATTGTAAAATTTATATGTTTGTAAATTGAATTTTTCTATTCATTCCCCGTCGAGTATCGATGGGCCATCCAAAGTGGTCTGAGATCACGAGGCATATCGAGAGTCTTGGCTTAAGAGCTGAAGATAGGCCATATATAATATGTCGAGTATTCCAGATTAAAGCTATGAGTTAGTTGGTGACCTAAAAGATAGACATATGTTCGAGTAAGTTTTATGCATTTGTCTATTGTACATTTCATTTTATTATATTATATACTCCCACATAATTTTGCAACATAATTTATAATAAGTTAATTGATCATGTGTGCCTAATTATATTATCGACGCACAATATTTTCATCCCCAAGATGTTGTTGCACCCAATGACATAGTAGATGAGAACAATCAATATGATATGTTATAAATGCACGATAATTGTGTTAAGTGCTTAAATACGAATAACATAAATATGATAGATGATACTCCTACTGGATTGGAATAGGCCTTTAAATGGGTTAGGGTCCATCCAGATTCGAAACATTTTAAAACACGACAGGTTGGAACCCCGTAAATATCAAACGGGTCCTCAACTTGTAGCCATCCGATAATTTTTAATTATCAACGGGTGCGTGTTTAGAAAATGAACACGTTCAGCACGAATCAAAATAAAATGCAAAAGTATAAATCACAATTAATCGGGTGGATAATCACATCCTATGGTGAAATTTATTCTGGGAGAGTTACTAACATCATTTGTATTACATGTTTCGGTGATTTTATTTGTGCCCCCAATAAAGTATTTTTATTTTATAAATATAGATTTTCACATGTCGAGTGATTTTTTAGGGGTGGGGGTGGTTTAACCGTTTGCATTTATTGTAAAAAAAAATCATTTTTTGTTTAAGAACCCACCCACCCCTATAAAAATTTATTATTACACTACAAGAGGGTTGTGTTTTATCGAGTTAGGTCGAGTTGGATCATGGTTTACTAGTATGGAATGGGTGAGGTATATACTTGATCAAGTGGGACAAATAAACTTTATTTGAATGGGTACGCGGTGTTCGAACGTGTGGTAGAACTTCGACTGTTAAAAGACTTGATTGTGTGCCTTATTATAGATCGTGCTAAAGATCGAACTTGATTGTGTGCCTTGTCATAGATCGTGCTAAAATCGAATATAAGATCATACACTTTTGAGGAATATTGTATTTGCTGTACAGTTCTGCAATGGCACGGGATTGAGAGTCACTACTCTTAGGAAGCATATATTTTTTCACTATACCCATCGAGTATCGACGGGCCATATTATACATTAAAAGAAAATTCATTCAATCATTCTAAGGCATGCCAACTCATTAAATGAGTTGGAAATATGGAACATTTTTATTGGTTGAAATTTTTATACTTGGCAGCATGATATATTTTCTTTGCAAAAAATATTTAATTTTCTACATTCGAAATTTAAACCGCCAATGTTGAATTCTTCATATGGTAATATTTGATATTATATACATTAAAAGAAAATTCATTCAACCATTCTAAGGCATGCCAACTCATTAAATGAGTTGGAAATATGGAACATTCTTATTGGTTGAAATTTTTATACTTGGCAGCATGATATATTTTCTTTGCAAAAAATATTTAATTTTCTACATTCGAAATTTAAACCGCCAATGTTGAATTCTCCATATGGTAATATTTGATATGCTGATTAATTACAGATCACACAAATCACGAGTGGGATTTTCTATATCTAAGTTGTACCAAACTCTATCCCACCATTGATTGTATACCAACGCATGGTATTAGTCCACAGCAAAGAATTCCATCCAGTCTGTTTATACTAAAGTACATCCATAAATCGGCATGGTTTGTTTTATACTAATTCATTTGGTTCTTTTGAGGAAATTGGGGAAAAGAAAAAAAATAGGGAAAAATATTGTTTTCCACCATTTGGTAGTTCTTAGAAATCCTGAAAAATTCATCAAAATCTATACAAAATACACCTATCTCCACAAAATAAGGAAAGTTGTTTTTCCCTCACATTTTCCAGGAAAATCTTATTTTCCCCTATTTTTTTTCTTTTCCCCCATTTTTTCTCAAACCAAATGAAAGTAAACTCAGTTATGTTTATAAAAAAAAAAAAAAAAAAGAAGAAAGTAAAACATAGATGTGAGTATTTTAGAAGTCAGTCTTATATAAGGGAAATAAAACATTAGCATCACACAAAATGATATATATATATATATATATATATATATATATATATATATATATATATATATACGAGTTTTTATTAAGATTATAGGTGTCTTTCATGAATGCAAAAATACATTTTGTTAAAGAAAAATTAATATTTCGTGTTAAGTAGTAATTAATAATTTTTATATGTAAGCGTAGGTCTACTGGAAGATGGTATAAAATAAATGAAAAAAAAAAAAAAAAAAGAACAAACATTAGAGTTAGTAATATTAAGAACTTATAGTGTTTAGTTAAGAATATTGACGTTTTTGATAAAAAAAAAATGCATTTTGTATTTTAAATAACAAAGACATTTTTCTTAACAAGGTCCATAAGACTGCGTGTATGTAGAATAGTTGATGATAAAAAAACAATTTTAATTTGTAAGATATATATGAAATGTTCGTCCATGAAGTTAGAAAAATTTAAAGAAATCATTAAGTTAATTTCTAAAATAATACTACTTTATATCAATATTTCAGGCATTAAAATTCAAATCTATCATGAGTGTATAAGTAAACAGTAAACACACGAACAACCTAAACTCATGTTTTGAAATTTATTGTAGTAGAGTACAATTTGATAAATAAATATATGTGTACACAGTGGACCTATTAAAGAGGCGTATCACATATTTCAGGGTTTCTGTACAAACTTGTAAGATTGGACCCTGAAAAAAAAAATCTAAAATGAATAAACAATACAAAAAGGTACGGCTAACTAAAATTGGTTCTGCAAAATAATAATATGAAGGAAATCTTATTGCTAAGATAATTAAGAAGTTCAAAAGATCAAATAAAAATAATCATAGTTTAAATAATACTAACATGACAAGAATAGTAAAAGAGTAAGTAACGCATACCAGGCTCAAATTTGATACATGAATTTTGTGGCCCCTAAATTTTCGGAGCCTTGTACAAGCATGCTCCCTGTACATGACCTTAGATGCCCCTGGGATTAAATCAAAATTGTTAGTCCAGATAACGACAAAGTAAAAGACTAAGAGGGGGGGGGGGATGAATTGTCTTTTAAAACTTTTGACGATAAAACAGTTTCTCAGATATGTGTGAAGATATCTGATACTTATATTCAGAGAGCGGAAGACTTTCTATGTGATAAGTGCACGTACTTTGCAAGATATAAGTGTGTAAATACTCGGCAAGATAAATAAAGCAATTAATAAGTTGCAGAAAGTAAATAACACAGATCTTTATAGTGGTATATGAGTGTGGCGTAATCCCTCAACTAATCCACTCGCCCTTTCTCAGGACTTGAAATTCACTAAGATAGATATTGAGTTCTCCTTACAATAATCCTATCCCTTGATTCCCTTTTACACTAGGTTCCCAACCAAGTGTTCCCCCTAAGTTATTCCCTGGCTTTCTCAGCCAAGTACTTCCTGTACTCAGAAACCTTTGAGCTATTCCTTAGTTTTCCAAACTAAGTACTTCCTGTGCTCAATAACCTTGGAGTTGTTCCTTAGTTTCCCAAACTAAGTACTTCATGTACTCCACGCTGTGTGTGGTGTTGGTTAAAGTAGTTTGTCAGGTGAGTAGTCTTAATAACTTTCTCAGTTATGTAGGAATACTCAATAGAACAAGAATCACTTAACACACTTCAGAATGTGTGGTGATATGTTATTCACTGACCCAAGTCTATGTTAAATGTTCTAGAGAATGAATCTCAGATGCTTGATCTTTTGATTCAACTCCTTCACAGATAGCAATGCTTGTTAAGGATCAGGACACTTAGAACTTTCGTGCTACTTAGAATTCAAGAGCTTGGTCGCAATAGTAAGCTAGAGAATAAGTAGGTTGAACGCTTGTATGATTGAATGAATAAGTTCGTAGATGTGTAAGTTCTGTGTGTGTTTCAAGCATTCTAAGTGGTGATATTTATAGTTGAAAATCATGCCGTTTGGATAGTATCCGTTAAGCACAATGAAATTCAAACTATTCATATCTGTAAATAGTACTGCAGAAGACGTTGTCTCTTTTCAGTGATTTCCTCTTTTGTTCAGATGTCTCTGTCTGCGCATTTATTGCACTGTACTATTTTTTGTCCTGTAGTGCCAACGGAACTATGCACACTTTCTGAAGCATTGCATATCCTTTTCCAGAGGCCTTCACTTCTCCAGATACTCATTGAAACATTGTTTCCCAGAAATATAGTTTTATCCAAGGTATCTGAGCGTGGGTTTCTGTGGGCACTTTTCCTTACTCAGTAACCTTGTGTTCTTAGATATCTTTTGTGAAACTTATTTATTGAAAAACACTTGTTTCTTCAAGGTATCTGAAAGTAGGTATCTAAGGAGACCAATCTCCTTAGTCTTCAGCAATCTTGTGCAGTCTTCGAATCTTCAATACGTTGAACTCTTCTGCCGGATGCCTCCTTTTTGGTCTTCTTCAAGGATATAAAAATTACATTCAAAGACCTAACATCCTATATAAGATTTGCTAGGCTAACATACTCAGTAAACTTCCTCTTTTACAATGTTTAAGTGAACTAAGAATACTAGTTACCTTTCTGAGCTAAGATAAATCAATGGGTTGCTGATCAAAATCTAAACAGATATTCCTAACAAATTTCCCCCTTTTTGATCAGTTAACGATGACTATCTTTAAAACCTATTACAACTTGGAAGAGGAAACAATCCATCACTTAATCATTTCTTATGATCTTTTCAATTCATTTAATTAAGTGCAGAAAGTAAACATCAACCAAATCACAAGGTGTGATCTTTGCTGACAAGTTATCCTTTTTCTAGATTGATATCTGAGAGTAGGTTCATCAAATATGTTACAAGGAAAGTTCACATATAACTTTTACAATGAATAAAATAAATTACAATACAATCAGCAAGATACAAAATACATAGTTAAGTTAGAACAACAGGAGTAACCAAGCTCCAATTGAGCATCCTAATTAATTAGTCTTCAAGTCTTAAAAAAAATCTTCAATCTTCCAGCAATTCCATGGATCAATTTGCAAATTCCCTATCTCCAAATCTTTTGATGTCATCTGAGTAGTCATAGAGCAAAGTCTTGACTAACATCTTACTGTCCCTTGCATAACCACAAATTTCTCCGTATGGTTTAGTGGGATTCTTCTTGGCAAAGTGTTTAACCCACGTATACTATCCCCATTTCCAGGCATGCTCTATTTTGATATCTGATAGCTTGAAGTATTCATATATGTTCCTCAGATATATGATGTCACCCTTGTATTGATCTTCAGTCATGTAGAATGACTCAAAGGGTTCCACAACAAGTCTTGGCCTTGTACCTGTTCCAATGAGGTTTGGTACTCTGTGCACATCATCAGGTTTGCCATAAGGACACTCATCAGTAAGGTCCTTCCTCATGGCTTCAACTCTCTTGACAACTTCAAAATCCAACCAAGCTTTGGCATGATTGGTGTTGATCAGGATTGGCTCTTTTCTCCATGCCATGAGTTGTTGATGGATGGGTACTGGAAACCTTTTTCATTTACAAGCAAGTGCTTAAGTTCCAGTATCCAGTATCCATTTCTCTGATGAATACACCTGTAGGAGGAGGAGCTGTTATCAGTTTTCACATACTCAATCAGGGCATCTTCTGGCTTTTGTGGAAGTACCCTGCCAAACTTGATATCCCTTGATCTCTTCCTCTTTGTCTTTGAATTTTTCCTTGGGGGATTGCTTGAAGAACCACCCTGGATAAGCTTGTTATTTCCAGAGGGTGTTTTGGCTGCCAATGGCTTTGCAACAATAGGCTCAGATGAGCTAAATTCCCTTTTTCTTTTTCTGTGAAGAGGAGCTTCATCATCATCAGTTTCCTTATCATCATCATTCAAGTTGTGCCTGGGAGATTTGCATGCATCTTTAATGCCTTGGGATTTGATTTGGCCTTCTTCTTCTTCTTTAGAAGACTCTTCAATCCCTATTACTTGACTTCTCCTTGGGGACTCTGTGATCTTGCCTGTGATCTGGCCCTTGTTGTAACTCCTTGTTCAGGAATCTACTGAGTTGTGGCTACTATCTGAGTAGCAGCTTGACTGGAGGAGGGCTCATTTATTCTGAGAGGTGGTTGTTCAGATCTTCTTTTGTTTCCTCTTCCTCTCTGAGAACCTTGAGATCCTTCCCCCTTAGTCATTGTTGACTGATTAAGAATCACATAAGATTCTGAGAGGGAGTCAAAGTTGCCCTATAGATAGTTGTAAGCAGCAACCAACATTTGCAGTTCAGCCTTGAGCTCCTGATTTTTTTTGATACGTCCTGTTTCCTTATCAGTGAGCTCTGCCAGTGGGCCATGAGTAGCATCTGCTATTCCAGCAGCATAGCTAGCCTCATTGAGGGATTTTTCAGCAAGATTATTGTCATCATCCCTCACCATGCCTAGGTCTCTCTGAGCAATGACTAAGCTTGTTGTTCTCTGAGTGATTAACTCAGTGAACTTCTTCATTTCAGTAGAGACTGATGCAATAAGTTCTTCATTTTGCTGAGACAACTCCTTTCTTAGTGTTGCCAGAACCTCGTATCTGGCCATGTAATCATGGGAGTTGAGGTTTGGTACCTTACTGAAGCTTTGAGGAGCAATCAGTTTTCTCTTTAAGTGAGAAACTCCCAAGTGAACATTTGCATGTTCTGCCAAGGTTCTGTCTTCTTCATCATCTGAGTCTTCATCCCAGTGATCTTCATCCTCTTGGGCATTTTCATCAATATTCTCTAGCCCAGCAACCATCTCAGAGATGGGCTTCTTTCCTTTCAATGAGGAGGAGGATGGTACATCTTTTGGTAATGTAGCCTTAGCATCATGCTTATCTTCAGATGCTTGCTCAGCATCTAATTCCTCAGCAATTGCCTCAACGGAAAGCCGGAGTTCCTTTATCTCAACATAAGCTTCCATTCCTTGACAGTAACATCTTCAAGCTTTTGGAGCTTTTCTTTGGATTCAGCTATCTTTTCTTCCAATTGAAGATTTAGTTGTTGTTCTTCCTCTAACAGTTGTTTGAGTTGAGCAACTCTGGCTTGTGCATCCAATATCTTTTGAGTGTTATCCTTAGAGTGCTCAACTACTTGTGCAGTAGTGTACTTTTGTTGGGGAGAGGGATGAGTAGATCTCTGAGGAGATGGAGGAGGGGAATTCTGTGAAGTCCTCTCAGTGTGCTTTTCAGCAACTCAGGCATTGTTTCCTTGTGCAATCCCTCATGTACCTGGTGCAGGGGCATCATCATCATCCTTCTTATCATCCTCATCCTTGTGATGGTCAGAAGGAGGTTCTTCATAATCATTTTCACCTGTCTCCTTCTCTTCTTCATCTTTAAAGACCAGATTGATCACTTCTGGAATTGTGATCATTTGCCCATTTACTTCCTCTTGCTCAAAGGGTATGATCTGTAGATTCTTGGCAAGACTGGCTTGAATGCCATTTGCATTCTGGTCTGACCATCTGCCTTTTCAAAGGCTTGAATGATCTTGTGTGCCACTTCTTGATGAAGTCCTTATGCATTAAAGTAGCAAAAGAGTATTGCTCTGTTGGGAACATTGCATGGACATAGTTTTCAAGGTCAAATGCACTTTCTCTTCTAGTAGGGTGATCAGTGACCGTTGTTATTTCAGCCAAATCAGAGCATCTGAGTCTCTGCCATTTCTTGAAGCGCTTGAGATGCTTTGGCAGGGTGTGATCCTTGAAAAATGGAAGTAGGTCCTTGTTTGAAACTTCAGGGACCACTGTGGCACTAGCTTGAGCCTGAAAGAGAGAGTTTTGAGTTAGTTTCAAAACTTTAGTAGATATCTGGGTTTTAGAGTAGTCAAGTATCTGTGTTACCTGTGCAACAGCAACATTCTCAGATGGTTGGACTACTGAGGTTCCAGGTGCCTCAGATATATTGGTGTGAGGAGGAGACTTGGAAGTCTGATCCTCAACATCCTCTCTTTATTTTTTGAACCTAAGAATAAAGATAGCATAACACTTAGAAATTTATTAAGAGAAATAATTAGACAATTTGATATTTGAGATGTCAATTACCTCCACAGTAGGAGGCTTAGATGTTTGTCTCTCAGAAACTTATGCAGTTTCTGGAATTCACTCAGGTGATGAAGGCTTGGTGGCCTCATCAATTTCCATTGGTTGTGGGGATTGAGGTGGCACATCCCCAGCAACTTCTACTTCTTTTTGTGCCTGTAAGTAGAAAGTGTTAAGTATTTTAGAAAAATTATCAGAGTATCAGTGTGGGAAGTATAGACATCTGAGATATATACCTTCTCAATAGAAGGCTCAGATTCTTGTTCCTCAGAGACTTTGTGAGTCTCTGGCTGATTCTCTGATGAGCTAGGCTTCTCAGCCTCATCATTCTTCTTCTCAGTTGGAGCCTATTAGAAACAATCACTTAATTAGTCAAGTGTATACACAAATATCTGAACAGTAATATTTTAAGGAACTATCTTTCACCTGTAGCACAGGCTCAGATTCCTTAAGTGGTGAGGCTGTGGGAGCCTCCTTCTCAGTCTCTAAGGCAAGCTTTGCAGCTTCCTCTTGTTCTTGTGTTTCTAATTCAGCATGTAACAAAGAAATTTTAATAAGTAACAAGATTTAAGCATAAATTATCACAAGTAAAGAGTTAAACCACTCAGCTACCTGAGCTATGTCAGGCTGATTGGTTTCTGGATATACTTGTGAAGTTTTCATGCATTGGTCTTGTTGTTCTTGGACCACTTCATTGTTTGAAGTTTGAGGTACTTCGGACCTATCCTGAGTTTGGGACTCAGTTGCCTCCCCTGTTTGATCATTCTGAGTGGAAGTCTCAGCTTGATCCCTGTCATTAAGTTGGGGAACCTGCTCTCTTGCAGGAATTTCTTCAGCATTGAAAAATGTTGGAATCTCATGTTGTAACTCAAGTAACATTTCAACATCCACTTGTGGTTGTTGTGGTTGTTGCGGTGATTTTGATCCGGATGGTGAAGGTGATGCAGTATAGGGCCTATCCAGATCTGCTTGAGACAGACTTTTAAGTGTTGAGGCATTGGCAGTATCCTCCAACACTAATTTACCACTCATCAGAGCATCTTCAATATGATTAAGTGTTACTTGCTCTGATGGTGTGTTTTGTCCAGTGACCATGGACACAGTTGCTTCTTCAGCAACCTCTCACTTGTTGCTTTCTCAGCAACCTTGGGAATTTTTGTTTCCCCTCATCTTCAGATTCCTCATCGAAATCTGGGATTGAATTATCAACAATCCCTGCTGCTTCTGCAGAGAGTGTTTGAAGTCTCTCACTACTTTTATCAACTTTTATAAGTTCATCAGCAAGGCACTCAGCAGCATTGATGAGTTCATCAGCAGTGGTGACAGATATCTGAGAGTCGACATCCACAATGGGAGTCTCTTCTAATTTGCCAGCAGACTTCTTTCTTGAAGTTTTGGGCTTTTTGGTCGCAACGGAACCCTCAGATATCTCATCAGTCTTTCATTTCTTGGAACCTTTCTGAGATCCAGTAACCTTTTTCATCATGTTTGTATACTCATATTCGTAGTGCAGGTTACTATTGGCTATGTCAGCCGTCTCTCTGAGCTCAATGTCAAGCTTCTCCAGCAAGAAGCATATCTTTAGTCCAAAGCTCACTGTGGCTTTTGGCTCAGCAAGGCCCTTGACGATTTTAGGCTCAAAGCCTTTTGTTATGTTGATTTAACAAGAACATAATCATCCAGCGTTCTTGGCTTATCTGGTCGGCACCTCCTTGTAGACCATCAAAGCATCTGTGAAGAATGCATGCTAACACATCCCAGTGAACCAGCAGATGTCTGGTTCTAATGTCAGCAAACTTGAAGTCGATGGGTGTATCTGATTTTTCAAGATCACACACATCACTATATAGCTGCTTCACACCTTCAAGGAGATCATCATCCTTGGTGTTTATTTCAAAATCATTTCCAAGATTTTGAAGTTCAAACAACTCACAGAAAGTTGTTAAGATCAAAAGGATGTCCTTTCCTTGAACTTTTGATTTTATAGACACTATCTCAGTGCCTTCAGAAACACAGGAAATAATCCTGGAATTTTTGTAAAATTCCAACACATCCAGTGAAGAAACTCCATTGGGAATAGAAGACAGGAAACCCTTGATTTGTGCCTTTTCAAGCATACCAAGGATCAACTTCCTATCATCTGGTTCTCAATAGCAACAACCAGGTATTCCTCTACCATGGCACCACCCCAAATCATCATGTGATTTGAAGTCCAATGGTCAGGATTGAAGTCTCCTACCAAGCGATTGTTCGTGATAACCAACACTGGTGCTTGCTTTTCAGCAGTACCAGAGGTAGTAGCCTGGGATTTCTGGGTAGAAGCACGTTTTGGAGCATCTCTTTAAATAGTGAAATTTTTTAAAGTCGGAAAGTGATTAGAGTGTGAGTTTAGTGATGCTTTGCAGAATAACTAAGTGAAGAACAGAGATTTGCAGAAATCTTTGAAGGGTTTTTACTATTTCTGTGTAAGTGTGATTGTTGGATTAGGCGAAAGTGATTTCTTTTGCCAAAATCCTATATATATAGCAACGTATATTCAACAGACATATACACACAAATTAATTTTGTGTATATGTATCTGTATACATTCAGATTGGCGTGGGTGAAAACTGATTAAATGATAGTGGGCTATAACTGCTTTTACAGTCCACTAATTTTTACCGAGAATTAATCTTGGCCGTTAATATGGAATGCCCATTTCATCAAGGGTTTGGATTGCTTCTTCAGCAATGATCACAATCACTACATGTAATCGTGCCCAATTAATGAAATTGGCGAGTAGCTATCTGAATCACATTTCTTCTGTGTGACTAAGGGACAGTTTTCTGAATCTATCTCAATGCAACTGTTCATATATTTCACAAATATAGAAATAATACAAAACACAAGAGAGTAGTCGACTACAAATAGTCGTACTACATTCTAATTTTGTGTTCCCCCTCACTAAGTGATCTCATAGATATCTGAGTACCCGTCTCAGAAATCTTCAAATAGTCATTTTACCATCAACCTTTGATATCTGAGTACCCGTCACAGATACCTTTTGGCTAAGTTTCACCTTTCGCCTTTGATATCTGGATTCTCGTTCCAGATATCTAATCCCTTCTTTTTCTTCCTTTGTCTTACTGAGTTCCTGTCTCAATGACCACACTTTTAGCTCCTTGATAGTTCCATTAACCTAAGACTATGTCACAAGGTTAGGAATCTACTTTCTTGCAGAGGCTTTGTGAAGATATCTGCAAGTTGATCTTCAGTACCAATCTTGAGTATCTCAATATTGCCTTTTTCAACATGATCTCTAATGATGTGGTGTCTAACATCAATGTGCTTTGTTCTAGCATGAAACTTAGGATTCTGAGTGATTGCAATAGCACTTGTGTTGTCACAGAAAATGGGAGTTTTCTCCATTAATCTCATAGTCTCTGCGTTGTTGTTGTATCCACAATATTTGTGAAGCACAACACCCAGCAACAATATATTCTGCCTCAGTGGTTGATGTGGCAATTGAGTTTTGTTTCTTGCTGAATCATGATATTATTCTAGCACCAAGGAATTGACAAGTTCCTGAGGTACTTTTCCTATCAAGCATTGATCCAGCATAGTCGGCATCAGAATAGCCAACCAAACTCATTCCACTATCTTTTGGATCCACAGTCCAACTTCTATAGTACCTTTCACATACCTTAGAATTTTCATAGCAGTATTGTAGTGTGATTGCATTGGATTTGTTTGAAATCTTGCACACACACACCAACTGCATATTGAATATCTGGTCTACTTGCAGTGAGGTATAGTACAAACCCAATTAATTTCCTATACTTGTGTTCTCCAACATTCTTGTTAGATTTAGTATAGGTCAATTTGGTTCCAATGCTCATAGGTATCTTAGCATTATTTTCAGAAGGCTTTAGATTAAACTTGTTGAGCATATCTTTTGCATACTTTGTTTGACTAATGAATATTCCATCATCAAGTTGCTTGACTTGCAACCCTAGGAAGTAATTCAATTTTCCCATCATGCTCATCTCAAATTTACTTTTCATGAGCTTAGCAAAGTCTTCACAAAGTTTCCTGTCCTTAGATCCAAAGATTATATCATGAACATATACTTGGACTAAGAGTAGTTTTCCATCATGGTTCAATCTAAAGAGAGTTTTATCAACTTCTCCTTTCTTGAATCCACTTTTGATGTGCTCAAATTAATACTCAGAAAACTAAGTAGTAAGCAGTTGTTGTAAACAAACTAGCTAACCACAGAATCATTCGCTAAGGAATTAATCAGGCTATGCAACTAATGGGAGCAAATAGCTATATGCAAGTAACGATTTGGTTTTAGAGATTTTTGTACTTCTAAAGCTGGATTAACGTAAAGTAAATAGACTGTTTTGATTAAAGAGAGAAAGCTAACACGGTAGTAATGATCCAGTTATGCTAATTTGTTCTAGAGCTATCATTCATACTTGTCACACGGTTGGTGTATAGAAAAGCAATCGATTCGATTCAACCAGTTGTTATTTGAGAGTTTAATAATAGAGAAATCGTGAGTCGTCAATTCACGATCCTTAACCGAAAACAACTTTGAATATTAAATACTAGCGTATCGAATCGAAGGTTTTACGAAGATTTAATATCAAACGAACTTATATGAACGATTGATGAACCCTAGAAACGAATATGCATAACCTTCACATAACTACTGCATTCAGAGTGGTTTAGCTACTCATAATTGAATCAAGGAAGAAAGAATTCATGGTACTGATTAAGCAAAGCATAAACAAGATGATATTCGCATGCAAGATCATACAATTCAATCGATGAAGGTAAAGAACGAATTGTGAAGAACAAAGCAATGGAGAAATCAATACCAATAATCTTGATGAGTAAAATCAATGAATAACCAAGCTCCAAAGATGTCTCAATGTCAATGTGTGTATCTAGGAGCTTTTTTTCTCAAAACTAGGTTAAAAGAAAGAAGTATGAAAGAAAGAATCAAAATTCTAATCTAATAAGGAAAACAAAACTCTGATCATGCATTTCTCGCCACGGCGGAAGGAATAGCTCACCGCGGTGAGCCTTCTTAATCGGAAAATATATAGCTCTCACATAATCTCGCCGCGGCGAGCCTTCTTTCTTCAAGTCAGGAGCTCATTCGCAAAATCTCGCCGCGGCGAGCCTTCTTAAATCGCAGAATATAACCAATCGCTAAATCTCGCCGCGGCGGACTAATTTCCTCGCCGCGGCGAGCCGTCTTTCAATTTCCAGTTACAAGCTCGTAAAATCTCACCACGGCGAGCCATTTTAAACAGCTTGTTCTCATTCGGCTCAAAAGACATCGATTTCTACAAAATGTAAACAAAACACCAAAGCGTAAAAACGAACAAAAAAGACTACAAAACTAAAGACAAAGACCGCTAAAAGGACCAAATGAGACCTTAGAATATTGTCTCATCAACTTTCCAGCAAGTATTTAGCCAATGTATCATACCATGCTCTTGGAGCTTGTTTCAGTTCATATAGAGCTTTCTGTAGTTTATACACCATCTTGCTTTCAGAGGAAACTTCAAAGTCTGGTGGTTAATCAACATAGACTTCTTCAGCAAGATCACCATTTAGAAATGCACTCTTGACATCCATTTGGTAAACTTTAAAGTCATATGAGCTGCAAAGGCTAGAAATAGTCTGATTGCATCCAATCTTGCAACTCGAGCATATGACTCATCAAAATCTAGTCCTTCAGTCTGAGTTAATCCCTTGACAACCAACCTTGCTTTGTTTCTGGTTATTTCACCAGACTCATTCATTTTGTTTCTGAAAACCCACTTAGTTCCGATGACAGATATTCCTTCAACAAATGGAACTAGTTTCCAGACTTTGTTTAGCTCAAATTGATCCAATTCTTCTTGCATTGCAGAGATCCAATCTTGGTCTTTTAATGCTTCTTCAATAGTCTTTGGTTCAATATTTGAAATGAAACATTCATAGAGAGATTTTGCATTTTCTGCAATTGCTCTCCTAGTTCTTACCCCTTAGTTCAATGGACCTATCACATCCTTTGCAGGATGATCCCTTATCCATTTTATAATGGGTTTTTGAAGTAGTGGGATCACTATCATGTTGATCTGAATGTGATCACTATGATTGTAATAAGATACTTGTTCAGTACCTGAGATATCTGGGACAGGTAATGTGCAATAGATATCTGACACTTGTTCAATGTCTGGGGTATCTGAGTTTGGTCTTTCAGTAACCTCCGACTCAGAAACCTCTTCATATTGAAGATTCACAGTGATTTGATCCATTTATGGATTTCTTAGAGGAAACTCTTCATCATGCCTTAGAGTTATCTTGTTGTTACTAGACATTGGTTGTCTTTCATCGTCAGACTCATCATCTAAGTGTATGACATTATTATTACCTCTCTGAATTCTTGTTCAGAATCTTTGATCATTAGTTCTTTGAACCTATCTGAGAGTTCTTCATTCAAGGGAACTTTCTTGTTTCCTTCATAGAATACCATATGGACAGCTCAATCTTTTGTGTCCTTTTGTTGTATACTCTATAGGCTTTGCTATTCATTGAATAATCAAGAAATACACATTCATCTGCCTTTGGTTGAAATGTTCTTAGATATTCTTTGCCATTGTTAAGAACAAAATATCTGCAACAAACACCCCTAAATGTTTGATACTAGGGGGTCTACCAATCAATAACTCATAGGGAGTCTTGTCATGGTGTTTGTTGATCAAACATCTATTCTGAGTGTAGCATGTTGTATTTACAACTTTGTTAGGAATATCTGTTTAGGTTTTGATCAGCAACCTAATGACTTATCTTAGCTCAGAAAGGTGCTTAGTATAGGATGTTAGGTCCCTGAATGTAATTTTTATATCTTTGAAGAAGACCAAGAAGAAGGCATCCGGCAGAAGAGTTCAATAAATTTTGAAGATTTGAAGACTGCACAAGATTGCTGAAGACGAAGGAAATTGGTTTCATCAGATACCTATGTCCAGATATCTTGAAGAAATAAGTGTTTTTCAATAAACAGGTTTCACAAAAGATATCTAAGAACAAAAGGTTTCTGAACGAGGAAAAGTGCCCACAGATACCTACACTCAGCTACCTTGGACAAAACTTTGTTTCCAGGAAACAATGTTTTGATAAAGTATCTAAAGATGTGAGAGTCTCTTGAAAAGGATGTGTAATACTTCAGAAAGCGTGCATAGTTCCGTTGGCACTGCAGGACAAAAATAGTACAATGCATTTAATGCGCAGACAGAGAGATCTGAACAAAAGAGGAAATCTCTAAAAAAAGACAACGTCTTCTGCAGTACTATTTACAGATATCAAGAGTTTGAATTTCATTGAGCCTAATGGATACTATTCAAACGGCATGCTTTTCAACTATAAATATCAACACTTACAATGCTTGAAACACACACTGAACACACTGAACTTACTAAAAATACCAAGCTTCTCTGATAATACAACTAGTGGTATCTTTCTCTCAAGCATACAAGCCATCTGCCTACCTACTCTTTAGCTTACAGTTGCGACTAAGCTCTTGATTTCTAAGTAGCACGAAAGTTCTAAGTGTCCTGATCCTTAACAAGCATTGTTATCTGTGAAGGAGTTGAATCAAAAGATCAAGTATCTGAGATTCATTCTCTAGAACATTTATCATAGACTTAGGTCAGTAAAGAACATATCACCAGACATTATGAAGTGTGTTAAGTGACTCTTGTTCAAGAAGGTAGTATTACATAACTGCAAAAGTTATTAATCTACCAATCTGACAAACTTTTCTTAACCAACACCATACACGGCGTGGAGTACATGAAGTACTTAGTTTGGGAAACTAAGGAATAACTCCAAGGTTACTGAGCATAGGAAGTACTTCGTTTAGGAAACTAAGGAATAGCTCAAAGGTTTCTGAGTATAGAAAGTACTTGGCTTGGAGCCGGGAAATAACTCAGGGGGAACACTTGGTTGGGAACCTAGTGTATTTAGGAATCGAGAGAAGATATTTGTAAGGTGAACTCAATTATCTATCTTAGTGGATTCTAGGTCTGAGAAAGGCCGAAGTGGATTAGTTTAATGATTACGCCACCTTCAGATAGCACTATAAAAAGATGTGTCATTTACTTTCAGCAATTTACTTATCGATCTCTTTATCCTGCTAAGTATTTAAACACATTATATCTTGCTGAGCACGTGCACTTATCAAAGAAAAGTCTTCCGCTCTCTGATTATAAGTATCAGATATCTTCACACATATCTGAGAAACTGTTTTATCGACAAAATTTTTAAAAGAATATTCACTTTGTCGTTATCTGGACAAACAAGTGGTATCAGAGCAGGAGGTTCCCAAGCCTTCTGCACTGAACCTAGATCCCAGATAATTGCCCACTAACTGCTTTTTACCTACACTTGATTTGGTTGTCTAGTGTAATTGCTGCAGGATGTCTTTAAGTGACGCTCCAATTCTCAAGCCAGAGAACTATGAGAAATGGAAGAACAACATGATGCTCCACCTAGAAGCCATCAGTGACGAAATGATCGACGTAATAAAGAATGGCCACATAGTTATTCAACAACTCAAGCAGGTCATGGAGGTTTCTAATGGTAGAGACAGAGATCCCACTGATGAAGAACCAAGTGGTGGTTCCTCACAGACAGATGCGTCAAACAGTGGAAGACCTACTGGTCAAGTTGTTTATGATCCAAAGCCCAGAGAGCTCATGACATTGGAAGATGCCAAGAGAAATAGACTGGATGTCAGGCTCGTAATATCGTCATACATTCCACTCCAGAGCATATACAGTGTAAAATGTGGAGTGCAAAAACGGCGAAAGTGGCCTGGCAACTGATTGAAGAAATCTGTGCCGGCACTGAGAAAACAAAGGAAAATAAGTTCGAAGTTTTGAAGCTCAAATTCCAAAACTTTAAACAAGGTCCCACAGAGAGTCTTGAAGAACTAGATTTCCGGTTTACGACATTGATGAGTGAAATGGCTGCACTTGGTGAAAGTGAGAGATACTCTTACTCTGAAAAGGTTAAGACTATCGTGAGAAGCTTGAATCAAAACTGGGAACATACTCAGTACTTTTATTTCAACCAAGGAATGCCAAATATCACTCCAGTAGAACTCTTTTCTCACTTAGCTACTATCAACTATGAAACTACTCATAGAGGACAAGTGATTGCTGAGAAAGTTCACAATGTTGCTTTAGTGACACAAGGTACTTCTGAAAAGAAGGATACCAAAGAAATGACTGAGGAAGATGCTCTTGTTGTAAAGGAAATGAGAAAATATTTCAATAGGGAGATCGAGAGAAGAAAAGCCAAAGAGAAGCTAAAAAAGCATCTAGGCTCGAACTATCACCAGTACAAAAATATGCAGCTGTCAAGCTCGTTGAACAAGCCGGCTCAGCAAGCATCTAGTACTTAGGAAACTAAAATCGAAAATGATATCTATTTCTATTGTCAGAAACCTCGTCATTTTAAAAGGGATTGCCCTGCTTTCAATAAGCTAAAGACAGGTGACAAGAAAGATAGAAGAAATTTCAAGAGAGGTCAAAGAGCTATGCTCACTGAAGAAAGGAAAAAGATTCAAATCCAACTGGATGCTCTTGATATTGAGTCAGAATCTGAGGAAGAAGACTCAGATGAATCCAAACTATCTTCACCAGAGTTATGTGGCATCACTCATGAATTGGTTGACTTTGGTCAAAAGAAAAGCGAATTGTGTGGGGTTGCTGAGGAGATCTATCCAGATTGCTCCAACATTGAGCCTTGCCTAATGGCTGACAAGGTAACCAACATTTCTCAATTCATAAACTATGAGAGTGACGAGGAAGGAATCAGAGATCTAGAACATCTCAGAAGAGAACTTGATCTCTACGAAAGAGAATTTCTAATGGCCTGAGCTAGAGCCGAAATTCTTGAAGAAGAAAAGAATTCTCTTGAAAAGGAAAATTCACAATTACTCAAGATATCTGAGAAAAAAGATGCCGAAAATGCATTTCTTAAAGCACAAATATCTGAGACAGAGAAGTCACACAGAAAGGCAATGGATATACTCCAAAAGGAATATAAAGATCTTCTTTCTGATAAATGAAGAACTCAAAAAGAAAGAACTGTCTTTTCAATCCTATGCCAAAGCTAGTGATACTCATACTGAAGTACACTCTTATTTAAGAGATCCTTCAGAAAAGGGATGACTTGGGCTGGACACAGAAACAAATAGTTCTACCACTCTGAATAAGAGTAATGAAAGAATAACATTTGTTTGTGTTCAGCAAGATGGTTCCCAAACAACCTATAGAATTGGTAAAAAAAGCTAATGCTGTTAACAAAGGCAAGAAAGTTGCGACCAAACCTTGGTGGAAAATACAAGTCCAAAAGAAAACTGTTGGGAACGTTTCTGTAAAGAAACATAACACTGAAAAGGGTAATCACCCGCAGTGCTATGTCTCTCAGAAAGGAAAAATTGCGGGTGCAGGCAAATTTTCCAACATCACATTTTCTTGAAATAAAGATGTTCCAGAGACTAGCAAAGCTGCTGAGAAGAGAATCACATAGCACCAGGTGCTCGAAATGGCATTGGCTATAAAGCCATCGGGAAAAAACTTGCTCGCGAGTATAAACAAGAGCAAGAACGATATATAAAAGCTAGGATTGCTCAAAGCAATCATCAGAAGTGGAAGAAAGAACAAGCCACAAGCAATCTGAATGCCAGGGCTAGAAGAAATCTGGCAAGAAAAGCTAAGTTCGCTGAAAAGCAGACTCAGCAATCGGACAGGTATCTGAAAGCACCACGAGGAGCACCAAGGGACACACCAAGAAGGAAAATAGTTTTAAATAATAATGACACTAGTCATTTACCTAAGATTCCTTCTTATGTTCCAATAAGACAAAAGAATGCCCCAAGGAAGTTTATTCATAAATGGATTCCTACAGGGAGACTCTTTAGTCCAGAAGGTTCCATTGTTGGAATGAGAGCCTAACTCCATGTTTCCTGTTTTGTGCAGAACACTCTGAGGAAGAACCCGAAGTGGCATTTTGATAGTGGATGTGGGAAGCACATGACAGGAGACGAAGCAAATCTGGTTAACTACAGAAAATGTGATAATGGACCAATTATTAGATTTGCTGGAGGAGATGAAAATCCAACCATAGGTTTTGGCAATCTGAGCTTGGAGCTCTCACAATCTCTGAAGTACTAAATGTAGAGGGATTGAAATATAATCTCCTAAACATGAGTCAATTGGTAGACAAAGGTGACTTTATAAAGATCAAGTCAAAATTATGCAAATTGATTGACAATGAGCCAAAGCATACAGTCTTGGTTGCTAGGCGGAAAGGAAATCTCTATGTTGCTGACTGGGCATCTGCCACAATTGAAGAATGTCTCATGGTGAGTCAATCTGGCCACACTGAAGAAAATTGGCTATGGCATAAAAGAATGAGTCACTTGAACTTCAAAACTCTGAACAAGCTAGGCAAGAAAGAGTTAGTGGTTGGATTACCCAAAATGACATACATAAAAGATGGTGTATGCTCAGCTTGCCAAATGGAGAAACAATCCAAAACATCTTTCAAATCTAAAACTAGACAATCCAGTGAAAGGCCCCTTCAAATGTTACATATGGATCTTTTTGAATCCTCTGTAACTAGCTATGCAGGAAAGAAGTATGGTCTGGTTATTGTTGATGATTACTCAAGATTAACTTGGGTTGTTTTTCTCAAACAAAAACCTGATGCAAGGCTTGAAATACCCAACTTACTGAATAAGCTTGAAGTCATAAAAAATGACAAGGTATCTGTAATCAGAAAAATCCATGGTACTGAGTTTGTGAACTAGTACATAAAACAGTTTTGTACATGTAAAGGTATACAACATCAACTATCTTCAGTAAGGACACCACAACAAAATGGTGTTGCTGAAAGGAAGAATAGGACACTAAAAGAAGCAGCAAGAACAATGCTTGGTGACACTGAAATAAGTGAAATCTATTGGGTTGAAGCTGTTAACACAGCCTGCTACACTCAAAATAGATGTTTGATCAACAAACACCATGACAAAACTCCTTATGAAATTTTGATTGGTAAACCCCCTATTATCAAACATCTAAGGGTGTTTGGTTGCAGATGTTTTCTTCTTAACAATGGAAAGGAATACTTGAGAACATTTCAACCAAAAGCAGATGAAGGAGTATTTCTTGGTTATTCTCTGAATAGCAAAGCCTACAGAATCTACAACAAAAGAACGCAAAAGATTGAAGAATCTGTTCATGTAGTTTTCTATGAAGGAAACAATAAAGTACCCTTGAATGAAGAACTCTCA
The DNA here is from genome assembly GCA_026545765.1 of Plantago major. Taxonomy (NCBI): domain Eukaryota; kingdom Viridiplantae; phylum Streptophyta; class Magnoliopsida; order Lamiales; family Plantaginaceae; genus Plantago; species Plantago major. The sequence continues at coordinate 35,113,188 of CM048842.1, forward strand.
GATAGGTTCAAAGAACTAATGATTAAAGATTCTGAAGAAGAATCCTCAAAAGGAAACAATTCTATCATTCACTTAGAGGATGACTCTAACGATGAAAAGCAACCATTGCTTAGTAACAACCAGATGACTCTAAGACATGATGAAGAATTTCCTATGAGAATTCCAGAAATGGAACAGGTTACTGAGAATCTTCATCATGAAGAGGTTTCTGAGAATGAGATTGCTGAAAATCCAATCCCAGTTATCTCTAACACTGAAAAAGTGTCAGATATCTATGGCATTTTTCGTGTGCCAGATATCTCAGATACTGAACAAGTATCTTGTCAGGATCATAATGATTCACATTTAGATCAAAATGATATTAATCCTACTAGTTCAAAACCTATTATAAAATGGATAAAAGATCATCCTGCCAAGGATGTGATTGGTCCTTTAGACCAAGGGGTTAGAACTAGGAGAGCAGTTGCTGGAAATGCAGATTCTCTCTATGGATGTTTCATCTCAAACATTGAACCTAAAACTATAGAAGAAGCATTTAAGGATCAGGACTGGATCTCTGCAATGCAAGAAGAGTTGGATTAGTTTGAGAGAAACAAAGTCTGAAAACTGGTTCCATTTGTTGATGGAATATCTGTAATTGGAACCAAGTGGGTTTTCAGGAACAAAATAAATGGGTCTGGTGAAATAACCTGAAACAAAGCAAGGTTGGTTGCCAAGGGATTCACCCAGGCTGAAGGACTAGATTTTGATGAGTCATATGCTCCAGTTGCAAGATTGGATCCAATTAGACTATTTCTAGCCTTTGCAGCTCATAATGACTTCGAAGTTTATCAAATAGATGTCAAAAGTGTATTTCTAAATGGTGAACTTGCTGAGGAAGTCTATGTTCAACAACCACCAGGCTTTGAAGTTTCCACAGAAAGTAGAATGGTCTATAAGCTTCAGAAAGCTCTGTATGGACTGAAACAGGCTCCATGAGCATGGTATGATACTTTAGCCAAATACTTGCTGGAAAGTGGAGTCAAGAAAGGAGAAGTTGACAAAACACTCTTTACTTTGAACCATGAAGGAAAACTACTTTTAGTTCAAGTATATGTTGATGACATTATATTTGGATCTAAAGACAAACAACTTTGTGAAGACTTTGCTGAGCTCATGAAAAGTAAATTTGAGATGAGCATGATGGGAGAATTGAACTATTTCCTAGGGTTGCAAGTCAAGCAACTTAATGATGGAATATTCATCAGTCAAACAAAATATGCAAAAGATATGCTCAACAAGTTTAATCTATAGCCTTCTAAAAAGAATGCTAAGATACCTATGAGAATTGGAACCAAAATGACCTATACTGAATCCGACAAGAGTGTTGAAGAACACAAGTATAGGAAATTGATTGGGTCTCTACTGTACCTCACTGCAAGTAGACCTGATATTCAATATGCAGTTGGAGTGTGTGCTAGATTTCAGACAAATCTGATGCAATCACACTACAACATTGCTATGAAAATATTAAGGTATGTAAAGGTATTGTAGAAGTTGGATTATGGTATCCAAAAGACAGTAGATTGAGTTTAGTTGGCTATTCTGATGCTGACTATGTTGGATCATTGCTTGAAAGAAAAAGCACCTCAGGAACTTGTCAATTTCTTCGTGCCAGATTAATATCATGGTTCAGCAAGAAACAAAACTCAATTGCCACATCTACCACAGAGGCTGAATATATTGCTGCTGGGTGTTGTGCTTTACAGATATTGTGGATACAACAACTCAGAGACTATGAGATCAATGAAGAGAAAACTCCTATTTTCTGTGACAACACAAGTGCTATTGCCATAACTCAGAATCCTATGTTTCATGCAAGAACAAAGCACATTGATGTTAGACACCACTTCATCAGAGATCATGTTGAAACAGGCAATATAGTGATACTCAAAATTGGTACTGAAGACCAACTTGCAGATATCTTTACAAAGCCTTTGCAAGAAAGCAGGTTTTTAACTTTGAGACATAGTCTTGGGTTAATGGAGCTACCGAAGGAACTGAAAAGTTGTAATCTCTGAGTCGGAAACTCAGAAGGAAAAACATATCTGGAACGGGTATCCAGATATCTAAGGCAAAAAGGTATCTGAGACGGGAAATCATATACTAAAAGGAGCTAAAAGTGTAAGTGAGACAGGAACTCAGTGCGATTAACAAGGGAAAAGAAGAGATAAGATATCTGGAACAGGAATCCAGAATATCAAAGGCAAAAGGTGAAACACATAGCAAAAAGATTTCTAAGACAGGTACTCAGATATCAAAGGTTAAAGGGTAAAATGGCTATTTGAGGATTTCTGAGACAGGTACTCAGATATCTAGATCACTTAGTGAGGGGGAACACAGAAGAAGAAAGTAGTACAACTATCTGTACTCAACTACTCTCTCATGTTTTGTATCATTTCCATATTTGTGAAATATATGAACAGATGTATTGATTGAAGATAAATTCAGACAACAAAACTATCACTTAGTCACACAGAAGAAATGTGATTCAGATAGCTACTCGCCAAAGTTCATTAATTAGGCACAATTACGTGAAGTGATTGTGATAATTACTGGAAAAGCAATCCCAGCCCTTGATGAAATGGGCGTTCCAGATTCAACGGCCAAGATTTAATCTCGCTAAAAAGTAGTGGACTGTAAAAACAGTTATGGCCGACTAGCATTTAATGCGAAGTAGTTTTCATCCACGTCTTTTTGCACGTACACAGATACATATGCACAAAATCAATTTGTATGCATATGTCTGTTGAGATTTGCGTTGCTATATATATAGGATTTTGGCAAAAGAATTCACTTTTGCTCAATCCTACATTTTACACTTGCATAAAAACAGCAAAATCTCCCAAATTTCCTGCAAATCTTCATTGCAAACACTAATTCCTACTTAGTTTTTCTGCAAAGAATCACTAATCTCCTACCTTAATCTCTTTTCCACTTTCAAAAATTTAACTATTTAAAGAGATGGCTCTAGAACGTGCTCTTAACCAGAAATCCCCAGCTACTACATCTGGTACTGCTGAAAAGCAAGCACCAGTGCTGGTCATAACAAATAATCGGTTGATTTGAGACTTCAATCCTGATCATTGGACTTCAAATCACAGGATGATTTGGGGTGGTGCCATGATTGAGGAATACCTTGTTGCTGCTATTGAAAACCAAGCTGATAGGAAGTTGATTCTTGGTATGCTTGAAAAGGCACAAATCAAGGGTTTTCTGTCTGCTATCCCCAGTGGAGTTTCTTCACTGGATTTGTTGGAATTTTACGACAATTCCAGGATTATTTCCTGTGTTGATGAAGGCACTAAAATAGTGTCTATAAAAATAAAAGTTCAAGGAAAGGACATCCTTTTGAACTTAACAACTTTCTGTGAGTTGTTTGAACTTCAAATCTTGGAAATGATTTAGAAATAAACAACAAGGATGATGATCTCCTTGGAGGTGTGAAGCAACTATACAGTGATGTGTGTGATCTTGAAAAATCAGATACACCCATCGACTTCAAACTTGCTGACATCAGAACCAGACATATGTTGGTTCACTGGGATGTGTTGGCATGCATTCTTCACAGATGCTTTGATGGTCTACAGGGCGGTGCCGACCAGATAAGCCAAGAATACTGGATGATGATGTTCTTGTTGAATCAACAGAACAAAAGGCTGGAAAACCCTTTCAATTGGGGGAAGTACGCCTTTATAAAATTTGTGAAGAAGATTCAAGGCTTTGAGACTAAAATCGTTAAGGGCCTTGCTGAGCCAAAAGCCACAGTAAGCTTTGGACTAAAGATTTGCTTCTTTCTGGAAAAGCTTGGCATTGAGCTCAGAGAGAAGGCTGACATAGCCAACAGTAACCTGCTCTACAAATATGAGTATACAAACATGATGAAAAAGGTTACAGCATCTCAGAAAGGTTCCAAGAAACGAAAGACTGATGAGATATCTGAGGGATATGTTGCGACCAAAAAGCTAGAACTTCACGAAAGAAGTCTGCTGGCAAATTAGAAGGCATACCCATTGTGGATGTCGACTCTCAGATATCTAACCCCATTTCTGATGAACTCATCAATGCTACAGAGTGCCTTGCTGATGAACTTATCAATGCTGATAAAAGCAGTGAGAAACTTCAAACACTCTCTGCAGAAGCAGCAGTGATTGTTGATAATTCAGTCCCAGATTTCAATGAGGAATCTGAAGATGAGGGGGAAGCAATAATCCCCAAGGTTACTGAAAGAGCAACTAAATCAAAGGTTGCTGAGAAAGCAACTAGTTCAAAGGTTTCTGAAAGAAGAACAAGTGTAGAGGTTGCTGAAGAAGCACCCACACAAAAGGTTGCTGAAGAAGCAACTGTGTCCAAAGTCACTGGACAAAACACACCATCAGAATAAGTAACACTTAAGCATATTGAAGATGCTCTGATGAGTGGTAACTTAGTGTTGGAGGATACTACCATTGTTGATGAGACAATATTCTAACGTCTCATTTGGTCCTTTTTAGCGGTCTTTTGTTAGTCTTTGACATTAGTTTTATAGTGTTTTTGTACGTTTTTATGCTTTGGTACTTTGTTTGTGTTTTGTAGGATTTGTTGTGTTATTTGGTCCCGAAGGTGAAAATCGGAGTGAAGACATTGGTTATAGATCTCTGAATGAAGAGTAATTGGGTGAAGACGGAAGTGGATTCAGAGTTCAGACGAAGAATTGAGAGGAGTTTTAGCGTGACTTGCAAAAGTGATGATTTACGGAGCAGTCTAGTCATTTTGGACATAACTCTCTCACATGTAGTCCGATTTACCTGATCTCAGTGGCCATGGAAAGATAATTTAAAGTGATATAACTTTCGTGCCAAAATCGTAGCCAAATTCTTCCTGAAGAAAAACATACATACATCGCAAGTTGACTGTCAGAAAGCATCTTCGCCGCGGCGAGACATTTAGGCTCGCCGCGGCGAGAGTTCCCGAGAGCTTATTTGCTGGGCGATTTTCTGGTCGAATTCTTCTAGGATTCTACTCGTTTTTTCTCCTTTAAATAGATTTCTTTCACCATAACTTCAGATATAACTCCTTTTACCCTAGATATGCATAGGAGAGCTCCTAGATTCAGACATTAACATGGAGACATCTTTGGAGCTTGGTTGTTCATTGATTTTATTCATCAGGATTATTGGTTTTGACTTCTGTATTGCTTTCTTCTTTACAATTCGTTCTTTACCTCTATCGTTTGAATTGTATGTTATTGCATGTGAGTTTCTCATCTATGTTTCATATGATTATTACCATGAATCTCTGTATGCAATTCTCAAGTATTAGTAGCTAAACACCTTTGAATACGGTAGGATGTGAAGATTATGCATATTCGTTCTAGGGTTTATCAAATCACTCATATAGGTTAGTCTCGTATGAAATCTTCGTAAAAACCTTCAATTCGAGCACATCAAATTTGGCGCCGCTGCCGGGGATTTAATTCTTACTGTAGCGTTTTGAGTGTTATCCCTAGTTCGAATTAGCATAACTGGATCATCACTACCATGTTCGCTTTCTCTCTTTGTTTAAAGCTATCTACTTACCTTGCGTTAATTTAGTTTAAGGGGTATAATAACATTCAAACCAATCTGTTTGTCACGAACAATTGTTCATTCTCAATCATTGCATAGCTTGATTAATTCCCTAGAGAACGATACTGAGTTAGGCTTAGTCTACAACTACAACTTATTCTCTTAAGTTATTTTAGAGTATAATCCCTATTGTAGCGCTGAGAGCCGGTGGTTACTTGTAGTGATTTCATTTTACTTGGACTACCAGAAACTAAGTATTTGTTGAGTTACTGTTGTTGAGATCCAGGAATGGAGTCCTTTTCCAGCTACTATGCACCCTCAACAAGGGTAGCTGGACCTGCTATTGTGATCGACGAAGCATCGAAGAAATATGAACTGGAAAGTGATTTGAGGCATACACTACATGTGTTTTCCGAAAACCCTGAGGAGGATTCCCTCCGGTTCATCCTGCATTTTGAATATGCAGTCGGCAATTTATCCAAACAAGGGTTGGAGGAAGAACAGGATAAGTGTCTGTTATTTTCCCTCGCGATGAAGGGTAATACCAAGGATTGGTTATGGAGAATCGCCCCATGATCGCTTACTTCGTGGGAGGATATCCTCAAGGCCTTCTACAAAAGGTTCTTCCTACACTCAAAGACAGTGAAGCTTCAAAGAGAAATATCTGAGTTTAGTCAGCAAAAAGGGAAATGTTTTGATTTTGCGTGGGAAAGATACCTCAGAATGATAAGATCATGCCCACACCATGGATTTTTTGAGCAGGTACTTATGAGCACCTTCTATGAAGGATTGAATGTAGACCACCAGATTGTGGTAGAAGTGAGTGTGATTTTTGTTTGTTTATAGTTTTTATTTGTTTAGCTAGTTTTTTGTTTGTTTTTTGTCGAAACTACTCGTGGTTTCCTGTCTTTGTGTGTGCAGGAACTTATGACAACCGAGAAGCCATACAAATCCCCAATCGTAAAATCAACAACCTATGGAGAATGGCTTATCGAGCGAGCATAGCTCCGCCAAACAGAGAGGGAAGTGCTTTGCAGTTTTCGACAATTTTGTGGAGAAAGATTTGACGAAGCATGGTTTCGGTTTCTAGAGCGGCAAGAAGAGTGCATATATACTGGACTGGAGGATAAGGAATGGATAGGATGTTTCTATTGGGGATTAACCGAGAGTAGTAGAATGATGTTAGATGAAGCTGTAAGACAACCCATTGATGAGTTTGAACTTGAACAATTCTTTGAGTTTATCAATGCGCAGGTTTGTATTAATAAAGAGACGATGTTGTGGCATGAGAACATTGAGCGTGAGAAGACAAACCCCCTTGCTGAGCTAACTTTCGAATCTGCCCCCACAGAACAAGATGAAATACATTCTACTCCATTACATGCTTGTGATTCGCACATATTGGTTCCATCACATACGTTGGATTGCCCAGGGAGTTTCGACCCAATTTCTCGTTTTTATTTTCCCTCTGTTTCCCATAATTATTTTTTAGTTTTTAAATCTTCTAATTTGATTAATTTTAGTTTGCAGGGAATCATGGAATTGTTAGAGAACTTGACGAGAGGAGCTAAGGATGGCTCACAAAATGCTGAGGATACCGAAAAGGATGCAAGGGATTCGTTCCCATTTGATAATGGATAACAACATTCCCAAAAAGTCGAGCCAACGACTATAATAAAAGGCGCTTCCCGGGAGGCAACCCGGGGGTAAGTTTTCTTTATTATCAGTTTTTTGTTTTTTCTTTTCTATTCCTTCGCTTGCTTAAACTTGAAACTAGAGGATGAGCTAAAGTTTAGGTTTGGGGAGGGATTTCATGTGTTTTTGTGTCCGTTTTTATCGCTTTCATAGTGGTGTCGGTTAGCCACATAGGATCGCATATCTTTTTGTGGCTTGTGTGCCTTATTTGTCTACGTGGGGTGGTATGTTAGCCATTTTTATGTGTTTGTTTTGTTTTCAGTTTATGTCTGTACGTGTTAGTGGGAGCGGAACCTTTGTACTCACACGAGGAAACTCGTGAAATTCTAGCCGAGGCATGGAATTTCGATCTCGCGAGGTGAGATCACATTAGAGTCAAAGAGAAAAAAATTCGAAATTTCGCCCTCGCTGTGGCGAGCGTTTTGCTTCACCGCGGCGAGATAAGTCGAGAGGACAGGATTTAGTTTTGTAAAATATCGCCGCGGCGAGCCTTTTGCTTCGCCGCGGCGAGACCCTTCCCCATAATTTATTTTCGTCTCGTAAAAACTCGCCGCGGCGAGACTTTTCGCCCGCCGTAGAGAGCCTATTTTTTTTAAAATAGAGTCTTTTTGCCTACTTTCTTATTTTTGTGGTGAGTCTGAGTTGTTCTCCCAAGTCGAGCATCTATTGTGATTGTTAAATTTGATAGCTGCTTATGTTTTGCATGATATTTGACTGAAAGTGGTGTAGTGGATTTAAAATCCTATAAGTCTGTTTTTCTTATAAATAGCAAGTATGTGTAGCTCTTTGGTCCAAAAAGCCGGTGAGAAACCTTTAGCCGATGAAAAAATATTATACCGGCACCTGTGTAATTTATTCGGGAAGTGCAAACTCCCTTGTTTGCGCCTCATCATGCTCATGTGTACTCTGTGTAAGTTAAGTATGACGAACGGCATGCTCTTCATGATCTATTTTATCGATGCCAATCCATTACAAAGAACCGGTTTGGGGAGAAGAATTATGATGTGCTAATATGTTTCATTTATACTTGTAATCTATATTGCTTCCCCTGATTATTTAATATGTCTCGGAGTGTATCTGTGGTGCTCGTCATCACCGTATTCATGTTGGGCGTGTTTCAAATACTACCTATATACCGGCGTGGTCCTAAAAAGCCATATGATCGTGAGGGTTGATGGCACGTGTACCAAACTGACACGCACAAAAGTGCGGACTTCGGTAAAACAGACACTACCAAAAAAGTGAGACTAAAAGAGTCCATTGTGGCCAATTGATTAGCATATAATTGATAGTATGCAAGAATGTGGTGATATGGAAGTTGGTTTGTATGTTTTGGAAAGCTGCTATGTGCTAGGAAAAAGTCCCGTATGACTTAACTGATTGAGTACATTGCATGAGTTATTTGAGGCACTTTTGTGACGAAAGTCACCTTCCTTTCTCTTGATTTTTCTTGAGTGATTAACCCACTAGATACTTCCAGAGTGCGAGAGAGAGTTGCATAGGATCCTGTTGTGAGGGATTAGCGAGTTAGACTTAAGTGCTATTTACTTGAAAAACTTTCTTGTTTGATTTTATGTGCACTATTCTGCCAAGGTTACTTGAGTGCAAAACCTTTGCATCTTGTGAATTTAATGTTTACAATGGTAGATTCGGCCACTTGGGAGTTCAACTCTTTTATGTGCTTTCTTGTTTGATTTTATGTGCTTCTTTTTAGCGGTTTTTTGTTAGTCTTTGACCGTAGTTTTATAGTGTTTTTATACGTTTTTATGGTTTGGTACTTTGTTTGTGTTTTGTAGGATTTTTTGTGTTATTTGGCCCCGAAGGTGAAAATCGGTGTGAAGACATTGGTTATAGATCTCTGAATGAAGAGTAATTGGGCGAAGACGGAAGTGGATTTGGAGTTCGGACGAAGAATTGAGAGGCGTTTTAGCGTGACTTGCAAAAGTGATGATTTACGGAGCAGTCTAATCAATTTTGGACATAACTCTCTCATATGAAGTCCTATTTACCTGATCATGGTGGCCACGGAAAGATAATTCAAAGGGCTACAACTTTCGTGCCAAAATCGTACCAAATTCTTCCTGAAGAAAAAGATAAAGACATAGCAAGTTAAAGGTCAGAAAGCATCTTCGCCGCGGCGAGACATTTAGGTGCGCCGCGGCGAGAGTTCCCGAGAGCTTATTTGCTGGGCGATTTTCTGGTCGAATTCTTCTAGGATTCTACTCGTTTTTTTCTCCTTTAAATAGATTTCTTTCACCATAACTTCATATATAACTCCTTTTACCCTAGATATGCATAGGAGAGCTCCTAGATTCAGACATTAACATTGAGACATCTTTGGAGCTTGGTTATTCATTGATTTAATTCATCAGGATTATTGGTATTGATTTCTCTGTTGCTTTCTTCTTTACAATTCGTTCTTTATCTCTATCGATTGAATTGTATGTTATTGCAAGCGAGTTTCTCATCTATGTTTCATATGATTATTACCATAAATCTCTGTATGCAATTCTCAAGTATGAGTAGTTAAACACCTTTGAATACGGTAGGATGTGAAGATTATGCATATTCGTTCTAGGGTTTATCAAATCACTCATATAGGTTAGTCTCGTATGAAATCTTCGTAAAAAACTTCAATTCGATAAGTCCGTATTAAATTCTCTAAATTGTTCATGTTTAAGGATTGTGAATTGACAACTCACGATTTCTCCCGTATAATATATTCTAAGAACAATTGGTTGAATCGAATTGATTGATTTATTGTACAACAACCGTGTGACAAGTATGAGTGTTGTCCCTATTTCGAATTAGCATAATTGGATCTTGCTACCGTATTCATCTTTCTCTCATTGTTAATCATAATCTTAGCTTTAGTTAAACTAGTTAGAAGTATAACCAAAGCATCAGTCAACTTTTACTCACAAGTATCTGTTTACTCTCACTGCTACGTAGCTTGATTAATTCCTTAGCGAACGACTATGTGGTTTAGCTTACAACTGCTTACTACTTGGTTTTCTAAGTATTAATTTGAGCACATCAATTGCCTCAACACTTAAAAGTCTGTCTCAAGCAGATCTGGATAGGCCCCATACAGCATCACCTTCTTCATCCAGATCAGAATCACCACATCAACCACAATAGCCAATAGTGGATGCTGCTGAGATGATACTTGAGTTATAGCATGAGATACCAGCATCTCTCCTTGCTGAAAAAAATTCTGTAAAAGAGCAAGTTCCCCAACTCAATGAGAGGGATCAAACTGAGGCATCTGCTCAGAATGATCAACCAGGGGAGGCAACTGAGTTGCACACTCAGGAAAGGTCTGAAGTACCTGAAACTTCAAACGAAGAAGTTGTAATGGAACAACAAGACCAAAGCATATAAGGGTCACAAGTTCCAGAGACTAATCAGCCTGATACTGCTCAGGTAGCTAAATGGTTTAACTCTCTACTTGTGATATTTTGTATTTATTAATCTTGTTATTTAATAAAATTTCTTTGTTACAGGCTGAATTAGAAACACAATATCAAGAGGAAGCTGCAAAGCTTGCCTCAGAATCTGAGAAGGAGGCTTCCATAGCTTCACCACTTAAGGAATAGGAGCCTGTCTCACAGGTAGAAGATAGTTCCTTAAGATATAAAATCTCAGATATGTGATTTATACACTTGATTAATACTCTTAAGTGTTTGTTTCTAATAGGCTCCAACTGAGAAGAAAAATGGAGAGACTGAAAAGTCTATCTCTTCAGAGAAGAATCCAGAGACTTCCTTGGTCTCTGAGAAATAAGTATCTAAACCTTCTGCAGAGAAGGTATTTCATTCAGATACCTATAATCTTCAAAGACAAATCTCTGATCATTTTTTCTCAAAACTAACACTTTCTACTTACAGGTTCAAAAAGAAGTAGAAATTGCTGGGGAATTGCCGACTCAATCCCCGCAACGAATGGAAATTGATGAGGCATCAAAGCTTTCATCACAAGAAAAACTTCCAGAGACTGCACAAGTCTCTGAGAGACAAGTATCTGAGCCTCCTATTGTGGAGGTAATTGACTTCTCAGATATCTGAAATTGTCTAATGTAGTTTTCTTGCTCAAAATTTTCTAAGTGTTATATTTTTAATCTCAGGTTCAAGCAGAAAGAAAGATCTCTGAGGATCAGACTTCCCAGTCTCCTCCTCATATCCAGATATCTGAGGCACCTGGAACCTCAGTAGGCAAGTCATCTGAGCCTGTCACACAGGTAACTCAGATACCTTTCTACTCTAAAGCCCAGATATCCACTAAAGTTTGAAGCTAACTCAAAACACTTTCTTTCCGGCTCAAATAGGTGCCACTAAGGTCCCTGTTGATGAGAATAAGGACCTGCTTCCTTTCTTCAAGGAACAAACTTTGCCAAAGCACCTAAAATGCTTCAAGAAATGGCAAAAGCTTCGATGCTCCGATCTATCTGAGATCATAAAGGTGACTGATCACCCCATAAGGAGAGCACGAGCCCTTGACTTGGAAAATTATGTCCATGCCATGTTCCCCACTGAACAATATTCCTTTCGAACATTGATGCATAAGGACTTTGTCAAGGAAGTGGCCAGAAAGCTTATTCAAGCTTTTAACCAAGCAGATGGCCAGACCATAATACAGATGGCATTCAATACTATTTTTCCCCAGAACCTACAGTTAATACCCTCTGAGCAAGGGGAATTTAATGGGCAATTGGTCACTATTCTAGAATTGATCAATCTGATCTCTGAAGATGAAGAAGAGAAGGAGACTGATGAGAATGATTTTGAAGAACCTCCTTCTGACCATCACAAGGATGAGGATGATATGAAGGATGACGATGATGATGATGATGCCCCTACACCAGGGACAGGAGGGATTGCACAAGGAACTAATGCCTCAGCTGTTGAAAAGCTCACTGAGAGGACATCACAGAAATCCCCTCCTTCATCTCCTCAGAAAGCTACCCATCCATCTCCCCAACAAAAAGACACTACTGAACACGTAGTTGAGCACACTGAGGACAACACTCAGAAGATATTGAATGCACAAGCTAGAGTTGCTCAACTCAAACAATTGTTGGAGGAAGAACAACAGCTAAATCTTCAACTGGAAGAAAAGATAGCTGAATCTAAAGCAAAGCTCCAAAAGATTGAAGATCAAACCATCAAGGAAATGGAAGCTTATGCTGAGATGAAAGAACTCCAGGTTGCTGTTCAGGCAATTGCTGAAGAATTAGATACTGAGCAAGTATCTGAAGACAAGCATGATGCTAAGGCTGCATTACCATCAAATGTACCTTCCTCCTCACTGAAAGGAAAGAAGCCCATCTCTAAGATGGTTGCTGGTCTAGAACATATTGATGAAAATGCCTAAGAGGATGAAGATCAATGGGCTGATGACTCAGATGATGAAGAAGATAAGAAATTGGCAGAACACCGAGATGAGCACTTGGTGGTGTCTCATTTGAAAAGGAAGCTGATTGCTCCTGAAATTTTCAACTAGCTGCCAAATGTCAACTCCAATGAATACTTGGACAGATACCAAGTACTGGCTAAATTAAACCGGAGTTATCTTCTCAGAATGAAGCAGCCATTGCATCAGTCCCTGCAGAGATGAAGAAATTCACCGAGCTCATCACTCAGAGAACAACCAGTCTGGTCATTGCTCAAAAAGACCTAGGCATGGTTAGGAATGATGACAATAACTTGGCTGCGAAAGCCTTTGAAGAGGCTAGTTACAATGCCGGAAAAGCAAATGCCATACTAGGCCCACTAGCAGAGCTTACTGATTTTTTTTTTCATAAATAGAGAATATATTAATAAAAGTAAAAGAGTACAAAGCGTAAAAGTAGAGATTACAAAGGAAACCACAGGCGGGTTACAACGCGAAACAAGTGAAACAAACAAAGAAACAAAAATAACATAACCTGGGATCAAGGTGATCCATTGTTGCAACCGCGGGCCTCGTTAAAACCCAGTCATGGAAAAACCCAGTGGGAAAAACCCATGGCTGGGAAAAAGAGTGCCTGAGCGTTAGCGTTGCGGAAACCTATAATAAGGTACACCGTACATGTCCCTGTGTATGTGAGGTCGAATGACATCCAAAGGAGAAGTCCAGAAACCCTCCAGATCCAACTTTGAGAGAGCATCAGCGACCGTGTTGCCTTCACGAAAAATATGAGACACCCGAAAATCCATGTCACGCATATGAGAGAGAGTCAATAGCCAACGGTTCCGGAATTTCCATGGGACCGAGTTAGTACCCGCGGAGAGCAAATTCGCTACATAAGTAGAATCTGTCTCCAACCAAATCTTATTCCAGCCCTGGGTGTGAGCCAATTCAATGCCAATCATAACTGCAAGTAACTCGGCTTCAAAAGCATAAAGCGTACCCAGCTGATTTACAAAGCAACCCATCACGGTACCATTTGAATCTCTAAAAACCCCAGCCGCAGTAGAGGAGCCAGGAGCGGCAAGAGAACTTCCATCCGTGTTGCATTTAATCCATCCCGGGAGAGGGGGATACCATCGGACCTCAATGATATCTCGTGACTTAGGCGGGCACCCTTGAATACGAAAAGAATGAAGGACTTGTAAATCAACTTGATTATTAGCCATAGAACCAAGAGGGTGGGAATTAGCCTCGCCTACAAGACTCCAAATCAGAAGCAAAATAGAATGCCTGGAAACAGGAACACCATCAAATAAGCAACGATTACAGCGATTCAACGCACCCAAATGCCCGTCACAAAGGCAAGACGCCACAAAGAGAGAATCTGAGAGCTAAAATGTTGACCCATGGCATATAACAGAAGCTCTCCAAAACTAAAGCAATCTCGAAAAGGAACCTGGAAAAGATCAAATAGAGTATGCCAGATAGTCCGAGTGAATGGACAAGAGACCAGTAAATGGTCTTGGCAATCCATAGCAGCATAGCAAAAAACACACCGAAGGACCAACAAAACCAGAGCCACACAGTTTCTCAATAGTTGGAAGAACACCATGAATAGCCTTGAACGTGATAGAACGACGGGTGGGATAAAAGGAGCCCATATCCAAGATCCCAAATAATCTTAAGGAAACGCGGCCGCAAAGAGTGATAGGCTTGCTTGGTAGAAATCGAACCGTCTAGAGATTCAGTCCAAATACGAGTATCAGAACCAGATGGAGCCAGATGATAGGAGAGAATGTCGCGAGTAACATCTGGAAAAGCCATACGGAACCCATCCAAAAGAAACCAACCAGCCGGAGTCCAATACTCAGAAATAGGGAACTCGAAGTGATGCCGAAGATGAATAGGAATACCAATTCTGTCCGCAATACTGTAGCCAAGCCAATCATCAAGCCAGAAACATAGCTGAGACCCTTGACACGCTAACCATCTAGACTTGGATTGAAGTGTGGGGAAACAATCCTTAAATCCAAACCAAATCGAGGAAGCAACATAAGAGCGCAAGGAAGCATGCCGAAAGAAACGCTGGCGAAAGATATCTAGATATGGAACCTTCACAGCCCAAATATCCCAAGCAAGACGAGAAAGATACGCCTTATTAGCAGCAACCAGAGAACGAATACCAAGACCACCCTCAGACTTTGGAGCACAACAACGCTTCCAAGAGATAGAAGTCGATGCTCTCTTCAGAGTATCCCCAGTTTGGACGAAATTACGAATGCCAGCATCCATACGCTTAAGAAGAGTCAAAGGCCAACGATAAACCATCATAGAGTGTACAAAAGATTCCTGGATCACTAATTGAACAAGACATAAACGACCGGCCATAGAGAGAGAAGTGCCCTTCCATTTACTAAACTTTTCTAGAATCGAGTCCGCAAGGGATTGTAAATGACAAGTCCGAGGTGCCCCACGGAAAAGTGGAACTCCCAAATACGTGAAAGGAAGGTGACCCTCGATAATATCCATGATTCTGCACAAGTGGTTCTTCCTGACTCGGGTGAGAAAAGTACTAAGATAAGCCCTGGACTTCTGAGGATTGAAGTGTTGTCCCGACCAAGCAGCATATTTTTCCAGGATCCTAAGAATAGTCCGACAATTCGCAGCAGTAGCCCTGCAAAAAATAATCACATCATCCGCATAAAGAAGGTGAGAAGGAAAAGTAAGAGATTGTCCAATGAATAAAGGAGTGAGCTCCCCTGAATTGGCAGCCTTCGAGAGAAGCTTGCTAAGAACTTCCTCCGCGATGCAAAATAGAAGAGGGGAAAGAGGATCCCCTTGACGAACTCCGAGAACAGCCAAAGTACCCTTCCAGAGCCCCATTAATCAGAACCGAGAGCTTTGCCGAGTGAAGAATATGATTAATCCAACCAACAAAGGTAGAAGAGAAACCATATTTTGTGAGAACCGCCAAAAGAAAGTCCCAATTTAGAGTATCAAAGGCTTTCCGGATGTCAACCTTCAACACCAGATTACCCTTACTACAGTGAAGACCAAGACTATTAACTCCTTCAGAGGCTAAGGCAATACAATCATGTATGCGTCTCCCCGGAATAAAACCAAATTGATGAAAGGAGAGCAACCCCGATAAAATCGGACCCAAACGATCGGCTAAAATCTTAGCAATAATCTTATAAAGAAAATTACCAAGAACAATAGGGCGGAAATCTTCAATACGCAACGCATCTCTGATTTTCGGAATAAGAGTGACAAAACTAGAGTTCATACCTGCCGGGAAATGACCATGAAGGAAGAACGCCCGAATCGCCAAAGACACCTCCGCACCAATAATGTGCCACATAGATTGATATAAATCTTACTGATACTGATAAGGACAATTGTCTTATCAAACAAAATCAGGAGCTCAAGGCTGATCTTTAGAAACTGGTTGCTGCTTACAATTATCTGCAAGGCAACTTTGACTCCCTCTCAGAATCTTTTGTGATTCTTTGTCAGTCAACAATGACTAAGGGGGAAGGATCTCAAGGTGCTCAGAGAGGAAGAGGAAGAGGAAACAAGAGAAAAATTGAACAACCAACTCTCAGAATAAATGAGCCCTCCTTCAATCAAGCTGCTATTCAGATAGTAGCAACAACTCAGCAGATTCCTGAACAAGGAATGACAACAAGGGCCAGATCACAGAGACCTCCAAAGGGAACCAAGTCCCCAAGGAGAAGACAAGTAAAAGGGATTAAAGAGTCTTCTGAAGAAGAAGAAGAAGGCAAAATCAAATCCCAGGGCAATAAAGAAGGCTGCAAATCTCCCACAAAGATTAACATTGATGATGATGAAGAGACTGATGAAGATGAAGCTCCTCTTCACAGGAAAAGGAAAAGGGTTGATAGCCTATCTGAGCCTATTGCTTCAAAGCAATTGGCAGCTAAAACACCCTCTGGAATTACCAAGTCTATCCATGGTGGTTCTTCAAGCAATCCCCCAAGGGAGAATTCAAGAAAAAGGAGGAACAGGCTTAGAGCTCAACAAAGAAAACTTCAACTTCCACTCAGGCAAGAGGATGCCAGAATTGAGTATGTGAAGACTGATGAACATTAGACTGATCAACATTGGCAGCAAACACACTAAACAAACAAATCAAGTGTAGGTGAAAAGCAGTTAGTGGGCATGTATTTGGGCTCTAGGTTCAGTGCCGAAGGCTTGGGAACCTCCTGCTCTGATACCACTTGTTGGTCCAGATAACGACAAAGTAAAAGACTAGGGGGGGGGGGGGGGTGAATAGTCTTTTAAAACATTTGACGATAAAACAGTTTCTCAGATATGTGTGAAGATATCTGATACTTATATTCAGAGAGCGGAAGACTTTCTATGTGATAAGTGCACGTGCTTTGCAAGATATAAGTGTGTAAATACTCTGCAAGTTAAATAAAGCAATTAATAAGTTGCAGAAAGTAAATAACACAGATCTTTATAGTGCTATCTGAGGGTGGCGTAATCCCTCAACTAATCCACTCGCCCTTTCTCAAGACTTGAAATTCACTAAGATAGATATTGAGCTCTCCTCACAATAATCCTGTCCCTTGATTCCCTTTTACACTAGGTTCCAAACAAAGTGTTCCCCCTGAGTTATTTCCCGGCTTTCTCAGCCAAGTACTTCCTGTACTCAGAAACCTTTGAGCTATTCCTTAGTTTCCCAAACTATGTACTTCATGTGCTCAGTAACCTTGGAGTTGTTCCTTTGTTTCCCAAACTAAGTACTTCATCTACTCCACGCCGTGTGTGGTGTTGGTTAAAGTAGTTTGTCAGGTGAGTAATCTTAATAACTTTCTCAGTTATGTAGGAATACTCTATAGAACAAGAATCACTAAACACACTTCACAATGTGTGGTGATATGTTCTTCACTGACCCAAGTCTATGTTAAATGTTCTAGAGAATGAATCTCAGATACTTGATCTTTTGATTCAACTCCTTCAAAGATAGCAATGCTTGTTATGGATCAGGACACTTAAAACTTTCGTGCTACTTAGAATTCAAGATCTTGGTCGCAACAGTAAGCTAGAGAATAAGTAGGATGAAGGCTTGTATGCTTGAATGAATAAGTTCGTAGATGTGTAAGTTCTGTGTGTGTTTCAAGCATTCTAAGTGGTGATATTAATAGTTGAAAATTATGTCGTTTGGATAGTATCTGTTGGTCCAGATAACGGCAATGTAAAAGACTAGAGGGGGGGGGGGGGTGAATAGTCTTTTAAAACTTTTGTCGATAAACACAGTTTCTCAGAAACCTGGGGGTGTCTGATACTTAAATTCAGAGCGCGGAAGACTTTAAGATAGGTAAGTGCAGAAACAATAAGTATGTGTGTGTGTGCTTTGCTGAAATGTAAATACAGAAAGGTAAATGACACAGCAAGTATAGTGGTATCTGGAGGTGGCGTAATCCTCCAACTAATCCACTTCGGTCTTTCTGAGACCTAGAATTCACTAGAACAGATAATTGAGTTCACCTTACAATAATCCTATTCTAAGATTCCTAAACAAATGGTTCCCAACCAAATGTTCCCCCTGAGTTATTCCCCAGCTCCTAGAGCTAAGTACTTCCTCTACTCAGATAACCTTGGAGTTATTCCCTGATTTCCCAAATCAAGTACTTCCTCTACTCCACGCCTTGATGGTGTTGGTTATAAGGTTTGTCAGAGAGGCTTCTCGTATAACTTTTCAGTTATGTTTTCAGAGAGCCTAATAGAACAAGACTACTTAATACACTTGTTCAGTGGATGGCAGTCTGCTCTTTACTGACCCAAGTAATTGATGTCCGTTCTGGAGAATGAGCTTCAGAAAGGGTATCTGATAGTTCAACTCTTTCACGAATAACAATCTCTTGTTAAGGTTCAGGACAACTTAGAACTACTAGTGATTCTTCGAGCAACAGTAAGCTTTCAGAAAGGGTAGTAAAGTGCTTGAGAGAACACTTTGCTTGATGGTAAGTTTGCAAGATAGAGCGTTCTAAGGTGTCTGTTTCTCAGCATCTAAGTGTGTGATATATATATAGATGAATTTGTGAGTTGTTGGAATGATATCAGTTAGACACAATTCAAATTCAGTCCATACTTATCTTGAAATGAGTACTCAGAAGTCCTGTCTCATGTCTCAGAGAGGACTGTGCTTCAGCGGCTTTTCTGCCGATGCAATTAATGCACTTGTACTGTTTCTTGTCCTGTAGTCTTCAACGGATACATGAGCCTTTCTGATGGCTTGCATGCTCCATACTCATGATGTCATATGTCCAGAATCATATTTCAAAAGTAAGTAAATACACTTAAGAAAGGATTAAGGACATAGTCTTTCTGAGTTAGACTAAACCTTGATATCTCCATAAATCTTGTGCAATCTTCAGTCTTCTAATCTTCAGAATAGCTCCATTGCTAGGATTGATCTTCATGGTCTTCTGGAAATAAAAATTACACTCAGAGACCTATAATCCTAATACATGATTTACTAGACTAATCATACTTAGTGATTTCCTCTTTTACAATGTTCAAGTGAACCAAGAGTACTTAATCACCTTTCTGGCTAAGATAAGAACATGTGATGAGTGATCAAAATACTAACAGATATTCCTAACAAATTTCCCCCTTTTTGATCAGTTATCCATGACTATCTTTTAAGTTCTATTACAAATTTGTAATCCTGGAAGAGAAAACAATCCACCACTTAATCATTTCAAATGATATTCAATTTTAGTTGAATTAAGTGCAGAAAGTAAACATCAACCAAATCACAGGAAGTGATCTTTGCTGATAAGTTGTCATCTATTAGAATGTATCTGAGAGTATGATCTTCAGATAGGTACAGTTTACAGAGTAAGATGTAACTTTTACAGATAGAGAAATTCAGAAACAATCAGGAAGATTACAAAAAGGTAACAAAACATACTAAGTAAATTAGAACAAAGGAGAATCCAAGCTCCAAGAGAGTATTCTAATGTTACTAGTCTTCAAGTCTTCAGAAATGCAACTTGGGTTCAGATACCTCAAGTTCTTCAGCATCCTTTCTGGATCAGTTGACATAATCATCCACTTTTCTGCATTCTTGGACATAGTCATAAAGAATCCTTCTGACAGAGAGCTCTGTCTTTCTGGATAAGTCACATATTTCATGGTAACTCTTGCCAAGCTTGTGATTCTTCCGCAGAAAATGTTTGACCCAGAAGTACTTTCCCCAGACCCAGGCATGGTCTACTTGCAGCTGAGATAGGTTGAAATACTTGTATATTTCTTCCAGATAGTGTATATCATCTAGGTATTCATCCAATGTCATATAGAATGACTCATAGGTTGAAACACCTAGTTTGTTCTTCCTGCTGTAGCTACCATCCAGTTTTCTTACCTTGTGTACATCATCAGGCTTTGGGTAAGGACAGGCAAAAGAAAGATCCATCTTTCTGGCTTCATTTCTCTTTTCTACTTCAAAGTTTAGCCAGGCATGAAGGTGCTCAGGTTTTAGCAATTCTGGTTTGCCTTCTCTCCATTTCGTGATCCGTTGAGGATGGGAGTTGGAAACTTATCATTGACAAGTAGATGTTGTAGTTCCAGAATCCAATACCCTCTCTTGTTCAGAATGCACCTATATGAAGACTCTTCATTACTAGTCTTCACATACTCAATGTAGGCATCAGTTGGCCTTTCTTGATGAGTTTCTCTGTTTACTCTGCCAAACTGGGAATCCCTTCTTGCTTTTACATCGTGTGGCCTTCGTCAGAGATCCTCTAACCCTTTCTTCTGCCTTGGGGCTTTGGTGGATGTTCCTTGTAATGACTTGGTATTTCCAGAAGGGGTTCTGGCTGCCAAAGGCCTTGCTGCCAGAGGAGGATGTGAAGTAGTTGCTTGTCTCCTTTTCTTGTGAAGTGGATGTTCATCTGTGTCAGAATCATCCTCATCATCATTGAAGTTCAAAGTTGGAGACTTGCAGCTTTCTTGACCTCTTACTTCTCCTTCTTCCTTTTCTTCTTCTTCAGAAGTCTTCTTCTCTTCTGAGATTCTAAGGGACTTGGCTCCCCTAGTTATCATACTCCTCAGCCTTCTGGCTGGTTGATCTGGAACAACTTCTTTAGTAGGGGCATCTCCAGTGTCCTTGATGACTAGTTGACTTGAGGAGGGAGGATTTGATTGTTTTCTTTTTCTTCCGCTGCCTTAATGAGGCATCTCTTCACCCTTAGTCATGAATGACTGACTCATGACAGCATAAGCTTCAGAGAGTGATTCAAAGTTTTTCTGGAGATTGTTGTGCACCCTGACTAATTCTTGAAGTTCCTTCTTCAGCTCTTTGTTCTGCCTAACCAGTTCCTGCTCCTTTCTGTTGAGCTCTTCAAGTGGCCTTAGGATGGCGTTGGCTTGCAGGACAGCATGGTTGGCTTCATTCAATGTTGCATTAGCATTGTTACAATCCTCATCCCTGACCAACCCTAGGTCTTTCTGAGAGAGAGCTATGCTGGTTGCTCTATTGAGTAAAGCAGCAGCCAATGGCTTCATCTCTTCTGGGACGGATTTTAGCACTTCTGTGTCTTGGGCAACTAGTGTCTCTCTGAGTTCCAAGAAGACACTATTCCTTGCACGGTGCTCTTCACTTCTTGAACTACCTGGTGCAAAGAAGATATGAGGAGCAAGTAGGGCTCTCTTTTGCTGAGTGATAAGTCTCTCATCTTCTTCTGCAGTAATCAAGTTGCGGTCTTCTTCAGCATCACTCTCATAATCCTTCTCTGGGATTGTTTGCAAGCTGGCTAACATCTTTTGTTTGCCTTGGAGTATGCTGGCCTTCTGAGAGGATGTAGAAGGTCTTTCTGATGCAGCCTCAGAATCATGCTCTTCATCATCATTGTCATCCATGGCATCTATCTCAGGAGCCGTGACAACAATGGCATTCTTCAGATTTCTTTGCTCATCTAGGAGTGCCAATTCCTTTTCATCAACAAGAGCTTGACACTCAATGATGATTCTCTTTTCTTCTTCCAACACCTTTCTGAGTTGTTCAATCCTGAACTCAGCGGCTGAAATTTCTTCTATGGCATCATTGTGCTCAGCCTGTTGGATATCTTGATGAGACTTGGGAGGTGATGATGATGGGGCTCTCTGAGCATTTCAAGGAGTAGACTTTTCTCCACTTCCTTTGCTAGCTTTCTGAATCCCGCCTTGTCCAGGTTGGGGATCATCATTCTGATAATCATCATCACTCTTGTTCTTTGCTTCTTGGTTTGGATGCTCAGAGGGAGGTTCTTGATAATCATTTTCGTCCATCTCCTCGTCATCTTCTGAAACCAGGTTGATCACATTTGGGAATGTAATCATCTTCCCATTAACTTGTTCTTGTTCAGTAGGATAAGTAGTGAGCTTGCTGGGCAAGGCAGGATGGGTAACCATCTGCTCTTGGATTTGATCATTCGCAGACTTGAAATCTGCTATAAGTCTTTGTGCTACTTCATGAATGAAGTCTTCATGCATCAGAGTGGGAAATGAGTAGGACTCTGTTGGGAACAATGCATGGATGTGATCCTCTAGATTGAAGGCGATTGCTCTCTTCTCTGGGACGTCGATTACTCTGGCTAATTCAGAAAGGTCAGCCTTTCTGAGTTTCTGCCATTGTCTGAAGCACTTGAGATGTTTCTTTAAAGTGTGCTTCTGGAAAGCCTTGAGTAAATCAACTGGCACTGGACTTTGAGCCTAAAAGAAAGGGATCAAGTTAGTTTTGTTCAAACCACTTGAGTTAGTATCTGTGTGCAAAAGTAAGCTTTCTGAGCATACCTGTGTAGAAACACTAGGCTCATTATCCTGTACTTCTGCTTGCTTGGTCTCAGAGACCACAGATACCTTTCTTTCTGCATGAACCTGAGAATTAAAATCAATTATGGTTTCAGAAACTTGTTTATCAGAGAAAGATAGATAGAAAGATGCTTTTTGAGGCTTCACTTACTTCCATGTGAGGAAGCTCAGTAGCATGTTCCTCAGAAACCTTTTCTGCAGATACTGCTTGTTCAGCAGTTTTAGTTTCCTTTGGAGGAGATAACACAACTGTTTCTCCATCCAATTGTACTTCTAACTGAACCTGTAAGAACAAACATAAAAGATTTAGTAGTGGGTTTTCCAGAGCATTCTTGAAGGAGACTATTACTGATTACTTACCTTCTCAGGAGAAGGCTCAGTAAATGCTTCCTCAGAAAGCTTTTCAGCTTCTGGAATCTCTTGGTTTTGGGGTGTTGGTTCCACCACCACTACTTCCTCAGTTGGAGCCTAAATAAGAAACAAAAAGAATTTAGAACACAAGATATGAATATTTCAAGCAAGTTATTTCTTATTCAGAGATAACTTAACTACCTGTAGGACAGGCTCTGCTTGTTGTTCTGAGGTTGGAGGAACCTCTTCTTCATTCAGAGGGGTGGACAAATTAACTTCCTCCTGAAAGTGTGTCTCCATGTTGGCCTGTAACAAATGCAGCTTATGAGTAATAAGTTAACATTTTAATGTCGACATGTTAGATACAAACTACTTTTGCTACCTGAATAGAGTCAGGCTGATCATTGATCTCTTGGACTTGTGGTGATTCCACAGTCTCTCTGTGCTCATTGTTGTTCTCCTCTGCAGTATCATTCTAAGTCTCCATCTCAGTTTGATCCCTTTCTGAGAGTTGAGCTCTCTCAGAAGGTTGAGGAACCTGTTCAAGAACAGGGCTTTCTTCAGCAACATTAAGTGTCGGCATTGTGAATGTGGAAGCAATGTCAGGATCTTCCAGCATTCTATCTTCCTCACCCAGGCCTTCTTCTTCTTTGGGCGGAGGGCTCTTGTCTTCTCAAGAGCCGAGCTTGATGCTCCTCCATGGGTCTCATACTTGAATCTTATGAGTACTTTTGCAAGTACTTCATCATCCTCGAATCACTATTACGTGTTGGTGCGAACCCATCTATGATATTTCTATCATCTCCGGAGAGTTCAGGCGATGCAGTTCAGGATTCTTGGGGCATTCTGGAGTTGCCTTTCTGGGCGTCCAACATCTTCTGAGACCTTGTCTCCAGAAGGTTGTGCCTCTTGTATGGTTAGGGACTTGGAGGCTCTTTTGCTTTGAGTCCTCTTTCTCTTGGCAACTGGAGGTTTAGCTTGAGCTTGCTCAGAGACCTCCTCACCTTGCTGTGCAGTTTCTTCTTCTTCTGCCTTTCTGAGTGCGTTCTCAGCAGCAAGTTTCTCCTTTTCTTGAAAGGCGTGTCTGAAAAGGGAGTTGGTGACTGGGATTTCTTGTTTCTCTCTGAGAGTGATTCCCATTGTTTCCAGAATGTAACAGATTCTGAGACCAAAGTGCACATTTGCCTTTGGCTCAGCAAGGCCATTGATGATTTTGGGCTCAAAATCCTCAATATGTCCAAGGAATTTGTTGAAGGCGTACTTCCCTCAATTGAAGTGGGTATCCTGCCCTTCATGCTTCTTGTTTAGAAGGTGCATCATCATCCATCTCTCCATGCTTATCTGGTCTACTCCAGTGTTTCTGGAGATGACTAGTTCTGATGGCTTTCAGAACAAAGTCTCCTGGGCAACCCTTTGCATTTTCTAACTGGATTGCTTCAAATAGCTCTTTGACGCCTTGAATCATGGAAGAGTCCTTGATGTTGATGTCTTCAATTGTTCCTTGATTTTTCAATCGGAATATCTTGGAGAAAGTCTTGCAGTCTAGAACAACCTTTGTGAAGATTTTGGAGTTGTTATAGAACTCCAGCACATCCATCTCTCCATGCAGCAGACAGAAACTTGAAGATATGGGAACTTTTCAGCATCCCCAATATCAGTTTCCTACCTGGTTTGGAAGAAATGACTGCGGGTATATATTTTTTTCACTAGAAAAGCTCCCCAATTCATTTTGTGGTTAGGGTTCCAGTCCGATGGGGTGAACTTTCCCAGAAGGCCGTTTATTCAACACCTTAAGTTCTTTTCCTCCTTGCTTTTCAGCAGGACTAGATGATGCGGCCTTAGGGTTCTTGGTGGTCATCTTCTAGGGTGCCATCTCTTATATAGAGTTTTGAGTGAGTTTTTTCAGATGAATTTTGCACAATTAATCGAGATTAGTCTATCTTTTCAGAAGACTAAGCACAAGAAGTTGAGTTTGCAGAGGGGGTTTTGCAGAAATCTTGAGAGATTTTGCTGTTTTGATGCAATATGAATGCGTGTCTTTGTATCTGCATAGGCGTGGTACGTCCTTTGTACTTCATTAAATGCGTAGTGGGCCATGTCTGCATTTCTTAGCAGACATTACTTCCTTTTGTTTTAATTTCAACCGTTGAGATCAAACGTTCATTCATCAAGGGCTTATATTGAATATCTTATAATGATGTCAATCAACAAATGGTATTGTGCCGACTTGATGGATTTTTAACAAGTTACATCCATTATGTCACTTAGTAAAGAGTAAGAACACTCAATCGTTTGAACTTATCATTCTGAGTGTCAAGTCCTTATCTTTATATTGTTTATCATAAAAATGGCAAAAATACGAGACTTTGGACAAGTTTGACTTTCAGAACTTATACTTTTCGGGCTTTGTGTGTCTTTTCTCTTTATGACTAAATAGCTTTCTAAATTCAAGTGTCAGAAGCTTTAGTTGTTTGAATGTATTTGACCCACTCTCAGTAAGTAAGTTCTAGTCTTATTTACTTATTGAGTGTGTATCAACCTTTGCCTTTCTGGATACCCGTTCCAGAAATGTTTTGCCTTTCTGAGTGTTGCTACTCAGAAACCTTTGCATCACTTCTTATCAACTTGGCTTTCTAAGAACATGTTCTCAGAGGCCTACTTCTTTTCTACCTCACTTACTCAGACTTTAGAGATTCAGGACATTTTTCAGTCCTTAGGCATCTCCATTAATCCAAGATTATGTCTTAAGGTCATGAACCGGCTTTCTTGTAGGGGCTTGGTGAAGATATCTGCAAGTTGGTCTTCTGTGCCAATCTTGAGTATCTAACATCAATGTGCTTTGTTCTGGCATGGAACTTGGGGGTTCTGTGTGATTGCAATAGCACTTATGTTATCACAGAAAATGGGAGTTTTCTCTTCATTGAGTCCATAGTCTCTGAGTTGTTGTTGAATCCACAAAATTTGTGTTGCACAACAACCAGCAGCAATATATTCAACCTCTGTGGTAGAAGTTGCAATTGAGTTTTGCTTTTTGCTAAACCATGAGATAAGTTTAGTTCCTATAAACTGACAAGTTCCTGAGGTGCTTTTCCTATCAAGCATTGATCCAGCATAATTAGCATCTGAGTACCCAGCCAAACTCAATCCACTTTCTTTAGGATACCACAAACCTACATCTACTGTACCTTTCACATACCTTAATATTTTTTAGCAATGTTGTAGTGTGATTGCATTGGATTTGTTTGAAATCTAGCACACACACCAACTGCATATTGAATATCAGGTCTGCTTGCAGTAAGGTAAAGTAGTGAACCTATCAATTTCCTATACTTGTGTTCATCAACACTCTTATCTGATTCAGTATAGGTCATCTTGGTTCCTATGCTCATAGGTATCTTATCATTCTTTTCAGAAGGCTTAAGATTGAACTTTGTGAGCGTGTCTTTTGCATACTTTGTCTGACTAATGAATATTCCATCATTGAGTTGCTTGACTTGCAATCCAAGGAAATAGTTAAATTCTCCCATCATGCTCATCTCAAACTTACTTTTCATGAGATTTGCAAAGTCATCACAAAGTTCTTGTCCTTAGATCCAAATATAATGTCATCAACATATACTTGAACTAAGAGTAGTTTCCCATCATGATTTAAAGTAAATAAAGTTTTATCAACTTCACCTTTCTTGAAACCACTTTCCAGAAGGTATTTGGCCAAAGTGTCATACCATGCTCTTGGAGACTGTTTCAGTCCATATAGAGCTTTCTGTAGCTTATAGACCATTCTACTTTCTGAGGAAACTTCAAAGCCAGGTGGTTGTTCAACATAGACTTCCTCAGCAAGTTCACCATTCAAGAATGCACTCTTGACATCGATCTGATAAACTTTAAAGTCTTTATGAGCTGCAAAGGCCAGAAAGAGTCTTATTGCATCCAATCTGGCAACTGGTGCATATGACTCATCAAAATCTAAACCTTCAGTCTGGGTGAATCCCTTGGCAACCAACCTTGCTTTGTTTCTGGTTATTTCACCAGATTCATTCATCTTATTTCTGAAAACCCACTTAGTTCTAATCACAAATATTCCTTCTACAAATGGAACTAGTTTCCAGACTTTGTTTCTCTCAAACTGATCCAACTCTTCTTGCATTGCAGAGATCCAGTCTTGGTCTCTTAATGCTTCTTCTACAGTTTTAGGTTCAATGTTTGAGATGAAACATCCAAAGAGAGAGTTAGCATTTTCAGCTATTGCTCTCCTAGTCCTAACACCTTGATTGATTGGTCCAATCACATCTTTTGCAGGATGATCCTTGATCCATCTCATCATGGGTTTAGGGCTAGTAGGGTCAACATCTATGTGGTCTGAATGTGAATCACTATGATTATGACTTGATACTTCTTCAGTATCTGTGACATTTTGCACCTTAGAGGGGCGGTGAATGTCTGACACTTGCTCAGTGTGAGAGCTTTATGGGACATGCCTGTCAGAGAGGTCATTTCTAGAGTTAGCTCTCTGATGAACATCTTCAGTTTCCATTTCTGGAATTCTCATAGGAAATTCTTCATCATGTATGAGAATCATCTGGTTGTTATTAGGCATTTCATGCTTTTCTTCGTCAGAGTCATCCTCCCTTTCCACAATGATGTTTTTCCTTTCTGAGGGTTCTTCTTCAGAATCCTTTATCATTAGTTCCTTGAACCTTTCTGAGAGTTCATCAGCAAGGGGTGTTTTCTTGCTTCCTTCATAGAATACAACATGAACTGATTCTTCAATCTTCTTTGTTCTTTTGTTGTAAACTCTGTATGCTTTGCTATTCATAGAATAACCAAGAAACACACCTTCATCTGCCTTTGGTTGAAATGTTCTTAGATACTCTTTTCCATTGTTAAGAACAAAACATCTACAACCAAACACTTTCAGATGTTTGATATTAGGGGGTCTACCAACCAAGAGTTCATATGGGGTCTTGTCATGGTGTTTGTTTATCAAACATCTGTTCTGAGTGTAGCATGCTGTGTTTACAACCTCAACCCAATAAACTTCACTTATTTCAGTGTCAGCTAGTATTGTCCTTGCTACTTCTTTAAGGGTTCTATTTTTCCTTTCTGCAACACCATTTTGTTGTGGTGTTCTCACAGAGGAAAGTTGGTGTTGTATACCTTTGCTGGTACAAAACTCCTTTATGTACTAGTTGACAATCTCAGTGCCATGGTCTGTTCTGATTGTAGATACTTTGTCATTTTTCATGACTTCAAGCTTATTCAGCAAATTTGGTATCTCCACCCTAGCATCAGATTTGTGCTTCAGAAAGACAACCCAAGTGAATCTTGAGAAGTCATCTACAACAACCAGACCATACTTCTTTCCTGCATAACTAGTTACGGATGATTCAAAAAGATCCATGTGTAATAGTTGTAGTGGTCTAACACTAGAGTGTCTGGTTTTGGTCTTGAAAGAGATCTTGGATTGTTTCCCCATCTGACAGGCATAACAGATGCCATCCTTTCTGAAAGATGTTTTGGGAAGACCAACCACTAACTCTTTCTTGGCAAGTTTGTTCAGAGTTTTGAAATTCAAGTGACTCATTCTTTTGTGCCATAACCAGTGCTCTTCTGTGTGACCTGATTGACTCACCATGAGACATTCTTTAGTTGTGGCAGATGCCCAATCGGTAACATAAAGACTACCTTTCCGCCGATCAACCAAGACTGTCTGCTTTGACTCATTGTCTATAAGTTTGCAATACATTGCTTTGAATTTCGCAGTGAATCCCTTGTCTGCAAACTGGCTCATACTAAATAGATTATATTTCAAACCTTTAACATGTAATACGTCAGTGATTGTTAATGATCCTAATTTGACGTTGCCAGATCCGAGAGAGGGATTTAATTCTCCTCCAGCAAATCTAATGTCTGGTCCAGTGTTACAAGCTTTGTAGTTGACCAGATTTGCTTTGTATCCTGTCATGTGCTTTCCGAATCCACTATAAAATAGCCATTGAGCCTTAGTCCAAGAGGCGTTCTGCACAAAACAGGAAATAGGAGTTAAGTTCTTGCCTCAGAGATAGAACCACTTAGACTAAACATTCTTCCAGTAGGAATCCTCATTTTAGTGAATTTCTTGGGAGTTTGTTTTTGTCTAACTTGATTAGAAGGAGATGCAATAAAATCAGTAATTTTGATCTCAATCTTCCTTCTTGGGGTTGTTTCTAGGTGTTCCCTTTGGTGCTTCTCGGACCACAGGTTTAGGGTTGCTTTTCAGCAAACTTAGCCTTTCTGGCCAGGTTCCTTCTAGCTCTGGCATTCAGTTTTTCAGTGGCTTGAGATTTCTTCCACTTCTGTCTATTGCTACGTGCAATATCAGCCTTGCGCCATTGTTCTTGTCCTTCCTTATATTGTTGCAGAAGGACCTTTCCAATAGCACGATAGCCAATGCCATTTCGAACACCTTTGGCTTTCTGAATGCGCTCTTCAGAATCCTTATTAGTTTCTGCACCATCTTTATTTTCATAAAATGGTTCAGTAGAGAATTTTCCTATTCCGGCAATTCTTCCCTTCCTAGTAATGCAGCAATGTGGATGGTTGCATATCTGAGGGTTGTGTTTCTTTTCAGAAACCTTATCCACATGTTTCTTGTGAACTTGTTGTTCTTTCAAAGGCTGGGTTGCAACTCCTTTTCCTTTGTCAACTACCCTAGCTTTCTGACCAATGCTATAGGTGGTTGAAGAATCATTCTGTTGACTTTTTACAAAGGTCAACCTTTCATCACTCTTCTTCAGAGGAGATGAATTACTTGATTGTTCATCAAGTCCAAGTCCACCTTTCTCAGAGGGATCTCTCAGATAGGATTGAACCTCAGTGAGAGTGTCACTAGCCTTTGCATAAGATTGGAAGGATAGCTCTTTCTTTCTGAGTTCTTCATTCTCAGAAAGCAGCTTCATCATTTTCTTATTAAGTTCATCCAAGGCTAGTTTGTGAGAATTTTCATTCTCAAATATCTGAGCTTTCCGAAAGGCTATTTCAGCGTTCTTCTTCTCAGATACTCTGGTTAGCTCAGAAACCTCTTTTTCAAGAGTTTCTTTGCTTTCCTCTAGAATTCTGGTTTTGGATTGTGCTTCCAGAAATTCTTTCTCATAACAATCCAATTCACTCTTGACCAACTCCAGATCCTCAATTCCATCATCACTCTCATAGTGCAGAAATTGTGAATTGTTAGTTACCTCATTAGCCATAAGACATATTTCAGTGACGGAGATGTCTGGACCAGCAATCTCAGCAACTCCACACCTTTCATTCTTCTTAAGACCGAAGTCGATTACATCGTGGGTGATTCCACACAATTCTGGTGACGGTAGGTTTGAGTCATCTGAATCTCCATCTTCAGAATCTGTCTCAATGTCTAGAGCATCAAGTTGAATTTGAATCTTCTTCCTTTCTTCAGTCAGTAAGGCCCTTTAATTTCTCTTGAAATTTCTTCTGTCCTTCTTGTCACCTGTCTTGAGCTTGATTAAAGCAGGACAATCTCTCTTGAAGTGAACAGGCTTTTGACAATAGAAGAAGATATCATTTCCTATTTCTGCAGCTTCAGTACTAACACCTTTCTGAATGGGCGTGTTCAGAGAGTTGTTCATTTGTATGTTCTTGTCCTGATGATAGTTCAGGCCAAGATGCTTTTTCAGCTCTTCTTTAGCTTTTCTTCTCTCAATCTCTTGACTCACAAATTTCTTCATGTGTCTTACTGCAAGAGCATTTTCTTCAGATGCATCTTTGGTATCCTTCTTTTCAGAAGTACCTTGAGAAACTAGAGCAACACTTTGCAACTTTTCAGTTGTTTGTTCTCTCTGAGTTGTCTCATAGTCTACAGTAGCAAGATCAGAGAAGAGCTCTACTGGAGTGATATTTGGCATCCCTTGGTTGAAATAAAAGAACTTAGTGTGCTCCCAGTTGTGATTGAGACTTCTGACGATAGTCTTAATCTTTTCTGGTTGGGAGTATCTGTTGCTTTCACCAAGTGCAGCCATATCACTCATAAGAGTAGTAAACCTGAAATCAAGTTCTTTCAGAGTTTCAGCGGGACCTTGTTTGAAGTTTTGGAACTTCAATTTAAGAACTTCGAACTTGTTTTCCTTGGTTTTCTCAGTTCCGGCACAAATTTCTTCAATCAATTGCGGTGACTTCGCGTTTAGCACCCCACGTTTTACATATGTGCTCAGTGTCGATCGATGATGATATTACGAGCTTGACCATCAATCTGTGTCTCTTGGCATCTTGGATGTCCAGGTATCTTGGCTTGTCTTCATACATAATGCTTCCACGAGCAACATGAGCACTATCACTAGCAGCCGCATCCTCGCTTCCATCTTCCTTGTCTGAGGCTTTTCTTCCATCAGACACCTCAGTAACTTGTTTGAGTTGTCTTATTTTGATAGGCCCTTCATTGATGACATAGATCATCTCGTCACTAATGGCCTCCAGATGGAGCATCATGTTGTTCTTCCATTTCTCGTAGTTTTCTGGCTTCAGAACGGGTGCATCACTCAGAGACATACCTGCACACCTAACACACAAATTATATAGTCCTCAGAAAGGGACAAAGTTCCTTCACCTATCTGGGGATCTAGGTTCAGTGCAGAAGGCTTGTGAACCTCCTGCCCTGATACCACTTGTTGGTCCATATAATGGCAAAGTAAAAGACTAGAGGGGGGGGGGGGTGAATAGTCTTTTAAAATTTTTGTCGATAAACACGGTTTCAGAAACCCCCAGGTTTCTGATACTTAAATTCAGAGCGCGGAAGACTTTAAGATAGGTAAGTGCAGAAACAAGAAGTATGTGTGTGTGTGCTTTGCTGAAATGTAAATACATAAAGGTAAATGACACTGCAAGTATAGTGGTATCTGGAGGTGGCGTAATCCTCCAACTAATCCACTTCGGTCTTTCTGAGACCTAGAATTCACTAGAACAGATAATTGAGTTCACCTTACAATAATCCTATTCTAAGATTCCTAAACAAATGGTTCCTAACCAAATGTTCCCCCTGAGTTATTCCCCAGCTCCTAGAGCTAAGTACTTCCTCTACTCAGATAACCTTGGAGTTATTCCTTGATTTCCCAAATAAAGTACTTCCTCTACTTCACGCCTTGATGGTGTTGGTGATAAGGTTTGTCAGAGAGACTTCTCGTATAACTTTTCAGTTATGTTTTCAGAGAGCCCAATAGAACAAGACTACTTAATACACTTGTTCATTGGATGGCAGTCTGCTCTTTAATGACCCAAGTAATTGATGTCCGTTCTGGAGAATGAGCTTCAGAAAGGGTATCTGATAGTTCAACTCCTTCACGAATAACAATCTCTTGTTAAGGTTCAGGACAACTTAGAACTACTAGTGATTCTTCGAGCAACAGTAAGCTTTTAGAAAGGGTAGTAGAGTGCTTGAGATAATACTTTGCTTGATGGTAAGTTTGCAAGATAGAGCGTTCTAAGGTGTGTGTTTCTCAGCATCTAAGTGTGTGATATATATAGATGAATTTGAGAGTTGTTGGAATGATATCCGTTAGACACAATTCAAATTCAGTCCATACTTATCTTGAAATGAGTACTCAGAAGTCCTTGTCTCATGTCTCAGAGGGGACTGTGCTTCAGCGGCTTTTCTGCCGATGCAATTAATGCACTTGTACTATTTCTTGTCCTGTAGTCTTCAACGGATACATGAGCCTTTCTGATGGCTTGCATGCTCCATACTCATGATGTTATATGTCCAGAATCATATTTCAAAAGTAAGTAAATACACTTAAGAAAGGATTAAGGACATAGTCTTTCTGAGTTAGACTAAACCTTGATATCTCCATAAATCTTGTGCAATCTTCAGTCTTCTAATCTTCAGAAAAGCTCCATTGCTAGTATTGATCTTCATGGTCTTCTGAAAATAAAAATTACACTCAGAGACCTATAATCCTAATACAAGATTTACTAGACTAATCATATTCAATGATTTCCTCTTTTACAATGTTCAAGTGAACCAAGAGTACTTAATTACCTTTCTGGCTAAGATAAGAACATGTGATGAGTGATCAAAATACTAACAGATATTCCTAACAGTATCCGTTAAGTACAATGAAATTCAAACTATTGATAACTCTAAATAGTACTGCAGAAGACGTTGTCTCTTTTCAGAGATTTCCTCTTTTGGTTCAGATGTCTCTGTCTGCGCATTTATTGCACTGTACTATTTTTTGTCCTGTAGTGCCAACGGAACTATGCACGCTTTTTGAAGCATTGCATGTCCTTTTCCAGAGACCTTCACATCTTCAGATACCTATTGAAACATTGTTTCCCTGAAACATAGTTTTATTCAAGGTATCTGAGCGTGGGTTTCTGTGGGCACTTTTCCTTACTCAGTAACCTTATGTTCTTAGATATCTTTTGTGAAACATTTTTTATTGAAAAACACTTGTTTCTTCAAAGTATCTAGAAGTAGGTATCTGAGGAGACAAATCTCCTTAGTCTTCAACAATCTTGTGTAGTCTTCGAATCTTCAATACGTTGAACTCTTCTGCCGGATGCCTCCCTTTTAGTCTTCTTCAAGGATATAAAAATTACATTCAGAGACCTAACATCCTATACAAGATTTGTTAGACTAACATACTCAGTAAACTTCCTCTTTTACAATGTTCAAGTGAACTAAGAGTACGAGTTACCTTTCTAAGCTAAGATAAGTCATTGGGTTGCTGATCAAAATCTAAACAGATATTCCTAACAAAAATCGTAATGCACTGTTAGATAAATATTGTGATGAAGTGAATTGTACTAGGGGCCAATCTGGAGGGGACGATTCTATGCAGTAGTTGTCTATAGTGCCACATGACATCATTTTCAGGTTATTTGGCAAGCGATTAAAAATCATGAGAACCATATTAAAATAGATATTTTTAGGTGTTCTTAACCAGGTTTTGGTGATTTAGATTGCTTGCCAAACAACCACTTTAATTTTAATGGTAGGATTGGGGCTGGTACATAATGAGGTATAGAAAATCCTAACTGGACAAATCAATCTGCCATACTGCCGTCCAGCTTCCCAATCTGATCAACACCGTTGAACTTTGAGTTTGATTTAATTACATATAATACATCTGATGATTTTAAAAAAAAAATTGTAATGAAAAATTCAAATGTCAATAGTTAATAATATGAATTTTTAATTTTTTTTACCAACATTATGTATGAATAATTCGCAGACGAAGTTTGTAAGCGTTGACTAGAAAAAGTAAATGAGAAGATGAAACTGGAACGGAGAGAGCATATACTAACTTAATTAAAATCGATTCTGTTTCCCGCTTACACACCGTCTCGAACCTATTCATCGGCTCAAGCTCAATTCATCTTCTTTATTAGATTTTCATGTATCAATTGATCGTTCATCTACATTTCTTCTTCATCAATCAATTCTTTACCCTAATAGACAATCATATCTTTCTACAAATCTCAAATCGAATATTCGGCCAACCCTGCCTTAAGTCAAAATAACTTAAATCGAAATTAGTTTCATGCAAAAACCAATTATCAAAAAGTGAGATCTAACGAGACATGGGGAAGAGTCGTGCATGTTAGGAAATTGTTAGATATTTTGTTAGAAATATCTGTTTAGATTTTGATCAGCAACATGATGACTTATCTTAGTCTCAGAAAGGTGATTAGTACTCTTGGTTCACTTGAACATTGTAAAAGAGGAAACCCACTAAGAATGATAGTCTAGCTAATCTTGTATAGGATGTTAGGTCTCAAAATGTAATTTTTATTTTATGAAGAGAAGACCAAGAAGAAGACATCCAAGCAGAACAAGTTCAACGACATTGAAGATTTGAAGAAACTGCACAAGATTACTGAAATAGTTTTGCAGATACCTTGGCCAGATTTCTTGAAGACACGAATGATTGCTAAACAAATCATGTCACAAGAGATATCTGAGAAGTCAAGAGGTTCATCTGGAAAACAAGGAAAGTGTCCACAGATATCTACACTCAGATACCTTGAGCTTTAAACCACATTTCTGATAAAGAAATATATATTGCAAACAAAGTTGTTTCAATAAAAGTGGTATCTGAAGTTAAAGGTAAGGACGTGCTAAAACTCAGAGAAAACTGAAAAAGTTAAGTCTCTGATACAAAGCATAGTTCTGCACTGGCACAGACAAAAAGTATAGTACAATGCATTAAATGCACGGACAGAGATGTCTGAACAAAAGCAAAGGTAGCTTCTGAAGAAGAAGACAAACCTGCTACAGTACTATACATAGATATCAATAGTTTGAATTTGATTTAAGCCTAACGGATACTATTCAAACGGCACTCAAATTCATCTATAAATATCAACACTTAGACAGCTTGAGAAGACACACAACCTGAAGAACTTACACTGAACACATATCTCGCTATCTCAAGCAAATTACTTATCCTCAAAGCTTTCTGTTGCGACCAAAGCTCTTGATCTTGAGTAACACTGAAGTTCTAAGTGTCCTGATCCTAAACAAGCACTGCTATCTGTGAAAGAGTTGAATTGAAAGATCAAGTATCTGAGATTCATTCTCTTGAACATTTATCTAAGACTTGGGTCAGTAAAAAGAACAAGATACCATACATTGAAAAGTGTATTAAGTATACTTGATTCACAGAGCTATCTGATTAACTGAAAAGTTAATAAAGAAGCTCATCTGACAACTCAAACCAAAGCCAACACCATTACTGGCGTGGAGTACAGGAAGTACTTAGTTTGAGAAACTAAGGAATAACTCCAAGGTTATTGAGCACAGGAAGTACTTAGCTTGGGAAGCTAGGGAATAGCTCAAAAAGGTTTCTGAGTACAGGAAGTACTTGGCTGTGAAAGCCGGGGAACAACTCAGGGGGAACATTTGGTTGGGAACCATTTGTTTAAGGAATCTTAGAATAGGATTTTTGTAAGGTGACCTCAATTATCTATTCTAGTGAATTCTAGGTCTTTGGAAGACCGAAGTGGATTAGTTGGAGGATTACGCCACCTCCAGATACCACTATACTTGCTGTGTTATTTACTTTTCTGTACTTACATTTCAGCAACACACACACACACACTTTAACTGTTTCTTCACTTATCTATCTTAAGTCTTCCGCGCTCTGAATCTAAGTATCAGATATCTACATAGATATCTGAGAAATAGTTTTTATCGAAAAAATTTTTAAAAGACTATTCACCCCCCCCCCCCTCTAGTCTTTTACCTTGCCGTTATCTGGACCAACAAGTGGTATCAGAGCAGGAGGTTCACAAGCCTTCTGCACTGAACCTAGATCCCCAGATAGGTGAAGGAACTTTGTCCATTTTCGAGGACTATTTAATTTTTGTGTTAAGTGTGCATGAATGTCTCTGAGTGATGCACCCGTTCTCAAACCCTAACTACGAGAAATGGAAAAATAACATGATGCTCCACCTTGAAGCCATAAGTGACGAAATGATCGAAGTAATAAAGAATGGCCCAATAGTCATTCAACAACTTCAACAAGTCATGGAGGTTTCTAATGGTGGAGACAGAGATCAAAGCGAAGGATCTTCACAAACTGATGCGTCAACAAGTGGGAGATCTACTAGTCAAGTTGTTTACGAACCAAAGCCCAGAGAACTCTAGACATCGGAAGATGTCAAGAGAAATCGTCTGGATGGTCAAGCTCGTAATATCATCATTAGATCGACACCTGAGCACATACAGTGTAAACTGTGGGTGCTAAAACGGCAAAAGTTGCCTGGCAACTGATTAAAGAAATCATGCGGGAGAAAACCGGAGAAAACAAGTTCGAAGTTCTCAAGTTGAAATTTCAAAATTTCAAAGAAGGACCCATCAAACTCGAAGAACTTGATTTCAGATTTACCACTCATGAGTGATATGGCAGACTTGGGAAAGCAGAGATACTCCCAATGTAAAAGATTAAGACTATTGTCAGAAGTCTTAACCACAACTGGGAGCATACTAAATTCTTTTATTTTAACCAAGGAATGCCAAATATCACTCCAGTGGAACTCTTCTCACATCTTGCTACGATTGATTATGAGACAACACAAAGAGAACAAACAACTGAAAAGTGCAGAATATTGCTCTAGTTGCTCAAGGAACTTCTGAAAAGAAGAAAAGCAAGGAAGAGACTGAGGATGCTCTTGCTGCAAAGCAAATGAGCAAATACGTCAGTCGAGAAATTGAGAGAAGAAAAGCCAAAGAGAAGCTGAAAAAGCATCTAGGCTCAAACTATCACCAGTACAAAAATATGCAAAGCTCGTTGAACAAGCCAGCTCAGAAAGCATCATGTACTGAGGAAGTAGAAATTGGAAATGATATCTGTTTCTATTGTCAGAAAACTGGTCACTTCAAGAAGGATTGTCCTGCCTTCAACAAACTAAGGACAGGTGACAAGAAAGATAGAAGAATCTTCAGAAGAAGCCAGAAAGCTTTATTAACTGAAGAAAGAAAGAAAATCCAAACTCAACTGGATGCTCTAGACGTTGAGACAGATTCTGAAGATGACAATTCAGATGACTCAACCTTACCATCACCAGAATTATGTGGAGTTACTCATGATATAATCGACTTCGGCCTCAAGAAGAATGAAATGTGTGGAGTTGCTGAGATTGACGGTCCAGACATCTCTAACTTAGAAATCTGTCTTATGGCTGATGAGGTAACACATACTTCTTGTTATACTTATGAAAGTGATGAAGAAGAAATAAAAGATCTAGAAAATCTCAGGAAAGAACTTGACATCTATGAAAGAGAATTTCTAATGATCCGAACTAGAGCCGAAAATCTTGAAGAAGAAAAGAATTCTCTTGAAAAGGAAAATTCTCAATTAGTTAAGATATCTGAGAAAAAGGATGCTGAAAATGCATTTCTCAAAGCTCAGATATCTGAGACTGAAAAGTCAAATAAAGAAGCAATGGCTGAATTACGAAAGAAATATGAAGATCTTCTTTCTGAGAACAAGGAACTCGAAAAGAAAGAATTATCTTTTCAATCTTATGCCAAAGCTAGTGACACTCTTACTGAAGTACAATCTTACTTAAGAGATCCTTCAGAAAAGAAAGGACTTGGGCTGAATACACAGACAGATTGTTCTATCACTCTGAATAAGAGTGAGGAAAGAAGAACATTTGTAAGTACTCAGCAAGATGGTTCCCATGCAATCTATAGTATCGGTCAGAAGACGAAGATTGTTGACAAAGGAAAGGCGATTGACTAAACCTTTGTGGGAAAAACAAGTCAAAAACAAAACTGTTGGGCACGTCTCTTAAAAGAAACACAACACTGAAAAGTGTAAACACCCACAGTGCTATGTCTCTCAAAAGGGTAGAATTGCAGGAGTTGGTAAATTCTCCCATGTCACTTTTTCTGGAAAGAAATTGGACCAACCACAGACTAGCAAAGCTGCTGAGAAAAGATCTCAGATAGCTTCAAGTGCTCGAAACGGTATTGGCTATAAAGGCATCGGGAAACAACTTGCTCATGAATACAATCAGGAGCAAGAACGATGGCTAAAGGCTAGAATTGCTCAAAGCAATTATCAGAAGTGGAAGTTGAATCAAGCCACTGAAAATCTGAATGCCAGGGCTAGATGAAATCTAGCAAGGAAAGCTAAGTTTGCTGAAAAGCAAACTCAGAAACCTGACACGTATCTGAAAGCACCAAATGGAGCACCTAGGAACACACCAAGGAAGAAAATAATTCTTAATAATGATAATCATTCAATTAGAATTCCTCCTTATGTTCCTATCAAACAAAAGAATGTTCCAAGAAAATTCATTCAAAAATGGATTCAACTGTTGTGTGCAGAATGCTTCCTGGACTAAAGCACAATGGCTATTTGATAGTGGATTCGGAAAGCACATGACAGGAGACAAAGCAAATCTGGTCGATTACAAAGCTTGCAACACAGGACCAGATATCAGATTTGTTGGAGGAGAATTAAATCCCTCTCTGGGATTTGGGAACGTCAAATTGGGAACATTAACAATCACTGACGTATTACATGTTAAGGATTTGAAATATAATCTATTTAGCATGAGCCAGTTTGCAGACAAAGGTTTTACTATAAAATTCAAAGCAAAATACTGCAAACTAATTGACAATGAGTCAAAGCGGTCTTGGTTGCTTTCGGCGGAAAGGCGATCTTTATGTTGCCGATTGGGCATCTGCCATGTCAAGAATGTCTCATGGTGAGTCAATCTGGTCACACAGAAGAGCACTGGTTATGGCACAAAAGAATGAGTCACTTGAACTTCAAAACTCTGAACAGACTTGCCAAGAAAGAGTTAGTGGTTGGCCTTCCCAAAACATCTTTAAAAAAGGATGGTATCTGTTCTGCCTGTCAGATGGGGAAACAATCTAAGATCTCGTTCAAGTCCAAAATCAGACACTCTAGTGTTAGACCACTGCAACTATTACACATGGATCTTTTTGAATCATCTGTAACTAGTTATGCAGGAAAGAAGTATGGTCTGGTTGTTGTAGATGACTTCTCAAGATTCACTTGGGTTGTCTTTCTGAAACACAAATCTGATGCCAGGGTGGAGATACCAAACTTGCTGAAAAAGCTTGAAGTCATGAAAAATGACAAGGTATCTGCAATCAGAACAGACCATGCTACTGAGTTTGTCAACCATTACATAAAGGAGTTTTGTACCTGCAAAGGTATACAACACCAACTTTCCTCTGTAAGAACACCTAAACAAAATGGTGTTGCAGAAAGGAAAAACAGAACCCTTAAAGAAGCTGCAAGGACGATGCTAGCTGACACTGAAATAAGTGAAGTTTATTGGGTTGAAGCTGTAAACACAGCCTGCTACACTCAGAACAGATGTTTGATGAACAAACACCATGACAAGGCCCCTTATGAAATCTTGGTTGGTAGACCCCCTAATATCAAACATCTGAGAGTATTTGGTTGTAGATGTTTTGTTCTAAACAATGGAAAAGATTATCTGAGAACATTTCAACCAAAGGCAGATGAAGGTGTATTTCTTGGTTATTCCACGAATAGCAAAGCCTACAGAATTTACAACAAAAGATGCAATAAGACTCTTTCTAGCCTTTGCAGCTCATAATGACTTTATAGTTTATCAGATGGATGTCAAGAGTGCATTTCTAAATGGTGAACTGGCTGAGGAAGTCTATGTTGAGCAACCAACAGATACCACCGCGGGATTGTTGGAACGAGGTTGGAAAAAAAATAACCGTAACATGTGATGAGTTTTAGTTCTAAATGTTCACCCGGGTGATCTTTAAAAAGAATACTCAATGGCAAATGAGTTATGTGCAGTCATTGTCATCCTACGAAACATATCTTTGGTTTTAAATGTTTAGTGGTCAGTGAAGTGGCATTTGCATTATCCTCCACCTCCCATTCAACTAGGTAATGTATAGTGTAAATGTTACCTTTTCTATGAGGGAACGCGATTGATTCGCTGCTTATATTCTGCATTTCTCCACCATATGGGTGCACAATACACCAATAAGATACATGCCCCAATATCCTGCAGCAAAAAGCAGAGATTTCAAACACAGCAGACACTACAACCTAAGGAAGGTAAGAAAATTGAAGAATCAGTTCATGTTGTATTATATGAAGGAAGTAAGAAAACACCTCCTAATGATGAACTCTCAGAAAGGTTCAAAGAACTAATGTTGAGGGATTCTGAAGAAGAATCCTCAGAAAGGAGAAACATCATTATGGAAAGTGAGGATGACTCTGACGTAGAAAAGCTTGATATGCCTAGTAACAACCAGATGACTCACAAACATGATGAAGAATTTCCTATAAAACTTCCAGAAATGGAAACTGAAGATATTCATCATGAAGCTATCTCTGGAAATAATCTCTTTGAAAGACATGTTCCAGATAGCTGAAACACTGAACAAGTGTCAGACATTAGTTGCCCTTTTGAGGAGCAAAATGTCTTAGATACTGAAAAAGTATCAAGTCAAAATCCTAGTGATTCACATTCAAATCATTTGGATATTGATCCTACTAGCACTAAACCTATGATGAGATGGATCAAGGATCATCTTGCAAAAGATGTGATTGGACCAATTAATCAAGGTGTTAGGACTAGGAGAGCAATAGCTGAAAATGCTAATTCTCTCTTTGGATGTTTCACTTAAATATTGAACCTAAAAATATAGAAGAAGCATTAGGAGACCAAGACTGGATCTCTGCAATGCAAGAAGAGTTGGATCAATTTGAGAGAAACAAAGTTTGGAAACTAGTTCCATTTGTGGAAGGAATGTCTGTGATTGGAACTAAATGGGTTTTCAAAAACAAAATGAATGAATCTGGTGAAATAACCAGAAACAAAGCAAGATTGGTTGCCAAGGGATTTACCTGCATCAAGGCTTAGATTTTGATGAGTCATATGCACCAGTTGCCATATTGGATGCAATAAGACTCTTTCTAGCCTTTGCAGCTCATAAAGATTTTAAAGTTTATCAGATGGATGTCAAAAGTGCATTCTTGAACGGTGAACTTGCAGAAGAAGTTTATGTTGAGCAACCACTTGGCTTTGAAGTTTCCTCAGAAAGTAGAATGGTCTATAAACCATGTAAAGCTCAGATGGATCAAACAGGCTCTAAGAGCATGGTATGACACTTTGGCCAAATACCTTCTGAAAAATGGTTTCAAGAAAGGTGAAGTTGATAAAACTTTATTTACCTTAAATCATGATGGGAAACTACTCTTAGTTCAAGTATACGTTGATGACATCATATTTGGATCTAAGGACAAACAACTTTGTAATGACTTTGCAAATCTCATGAAAAGTAAGTTTGAGATGAGCATGATGGGAGAAATGAATTATTTTCTAGGATTGCAAGTCAACCAACTCAATGATGGAATATTCATTAGTCAAACAAAGTATGCAAAAGGTGTGCTCTCAAAATTCAATCTTAAGCCTTCTGAAAAGAATGCTAAGATAGCTATGAGCATTGGAACCAAAATGACCTATACTGAATCAGATAAGAGTGTTGAAGAACATAAGTATAGGAAATTGATAGGTTCACTACTTTACCTCACTGTAAGTAGACCTGATATTCAATACGCCGTTGGAGTGTGTGGTAGATTTCAGACAAATCCGATGCAAATACACTACAACATTGCTATGAAAATATTAAGGTATGTAAAAGGTACAGTTGATGTAGAATTTTGGTATCCTAAAGAAAGCGGATTGAGTTTAGCTGGGTACTCAGACGCTGATTATGCTGGATCACTACTTGATAGGAAAAGCACCTCAGGAACTTGTCAGTTTCTGGGTACTAGACTTATCTCGTGGTTTAGCAAGAAGCAAAACTCAATTGCAACTTCTACCACAGAGGCTGAATATATTGCTGCTGGTTGTTGTGCAACACAAATTTTGTGGATACAACAACAACTTAAAGACTATGGACTCGATGAAGAGAAAACTCCCATTTACTGTGACAACACAAGTGCTATTGCAATAACACAGAATCCTAAATTTCATGTCAGAACAAAGCATATTGATGTTAGGCATCACTTCATCAGAGACCATGTTGAAAGAGGCAATATAGAGATACTCAAGATTGGCACTGAAGACCAACTTGCAGATATCTTCACTAAGCCACTACAAGAAAGTAGACTCTTAGCCTTAAGACATAGTCTTGAACTAATGGAACTACCAATGAACTGAATCACTCTATAAACGGGGAACACAAAGGAGAATAGTACAACTATCTGCAGTCAACTACTCTCTTGAAATTTGCATTATTTCTATCTTGATGATAAACTTGGAAAAATCCTAAGTATAAGACAGATTCAGATGCAAATAGTGTTCTTGGTCATACAAAAACGTGATTCAGATAGCTATTAGCCAAAATTCATTAAATGGGCACAATTACACTTGTTGATTGTGATCATTGCTGAAGAAACAATGGTGACCCTTGATGAAATTAAGCGTTTGATCTATAAGGTGGAAATTAATTCACAGTAAATAGTGGACTGTAAAAATTCCGACAAAGCCCACTTTGCATTTAATGCCGAACTAACTTTTGCTCACGCCTGCTTGCAAATCACAGATACGTACACACAAAATCAATTTGTATGTATTTGTCTGTTGAGATTCTATTGCTATATATATAGGATTTTGGCAAAAGAAATCACTTTCGCCTAATCCAAAATTCTGACTTACACAAAAATAGCAAAACCTTCTCTTGATTCTCTGCAAACCTTCTACAATCTCTGCAAATCAAGATTAAGTTTTTCTGCAAAGAATTACTGAATCAAATCTCTTTCAAACACCAATCCAAATTCCTACACTATATAAAGAGATGGCCCCAAAGAATTCTTCCACACAGAAATCTCAATCCTCCACTGGTTATTGTGAACAACCGACTGGTAGGAGATTTTAATCCTGACCATTGGACTTCAAATCACAGAATGATTTGGGGTGGTGCCATGGTTGAGGAATACCTCACGGCTGCAATAGAGAACCAAGCCGACAGAAAGCTGATTCTTGACATGCTTGAAAA
Source organism: Plantago major (assembly GCA_026545765.1). NCBI lineage: Eukaryota > Viridiplantae > Streptophyta > Magnoliopsida > Lamiales > Plantaginaceae > Plantago > Plantago major. The sequence continues at coordinate 35,156,574 of CM048842.1, forward strand.
GGCACAAATCAAGGGTTTTCTATCTGCTCGCCCAAGTGGAATTTCATCACTCGATGTGTTGGAATTCTACAACAACTCCAGGATAATTTCCTGTGTTTCTGAAGGCACTACAATAGTGTCTGTCAAAACCTCAGTCCAAGGAAAGGAAATCCTTCTGGACTTAACAACTTTCTGTAAGTTCTTTGAGTTTCAAAATCTTGAAAAGGATTTTGAAATAAACACCAAGGAAGATGATCTCCTTGAAGGTGTTAAACAATTGTACAGTGACGTGTGTGATCTTGAAAAATCACTTACACCCACTGAGTTCAAGCTTGCTGACATCCGAACCAGACATCTGATGGTTCACTGGGATGTATTGGCTTGCATTCTTCACAGATGCTTTGATGGTCTACAAGGAGGTGCTGATCAGATAAGCCAAGAACGATGGATCATGATGTTCTTGCTGAATCAAAAAGACAAAAGGCTGGAAAACCCTTTTAACTGGGGAAAGTATGCCTTCATGAAGTTTGTGAAGAAGATTCAAGGCTTCGAGCCTAAGATCGCCAAAGGACTAGCTGAGCCAAAGGCCACAGTAGGCTATGGTCTGAAGATATGCTACTTGCTGGAGAAGCTTGGCATTGAGCTCAGAGAGACGGCTGAAATAGCCAACAGTAACCTACTCTACAAATATGAGTATACAAACTTGATGAAAAAGGTTACTGGGTCTCAGAAAGGTTCTAAGAAGTGAAAGTCTGAAAAGGTATCTGAAGAAAAGGTTGCGACCAAGAAGCCCAGAACTTCAAGAAAGAAGTCTGCTGGCAAATCAGAAGACACACCTATTGAGGTTGTCGATTCTCAGATATCTGCAGGCCTTGCCGATGAACTGATAAAGGCAGATCAACTCATCAATGCTGCAAAAGAGTCATCAACTACTGAACAAGTAGACTCAGCAAGAGAAAGTGCGTTCAGAAATGTTGCGACTAATGCAGAATGCCTTGCTGATGAAAAGCACCAAGCCCCATCTGCAGAAATTGCAGGAGTAATGGACCAATCAGTTCCCAATGCTGATGAGAGCTCTGACGATGAAGATGATGAACTAGTCATCTCTCAAGTCCTAGAAAGAACAAAGAGGGCTAAGGTTACTGTAACAGTAACTGGTGATAAGGTTTCTGAAGAAGAACCTACACCTCAGGTTGCTGAACAAGCACCTATAGCAAAGGTTGTTGGTGCAAACACATCATCAGGGAACGTTTCTTACGCACAACTTCAAGAAGCCCTGATGAGTGGTAATTTAGTGCTGGCAGATGCTGATGAAAATGCCACATCTAAAAATCTGGAAGAACACTCTACTGACCGATCTTCTGCTTCCAGACAACCACAAACACAACAACCACAACAGCCACTAGTGATTGATGAAATGGTAAATGATCTCCATTTCGAATTACCAGCATTACAACACGCTGAAGAAAATCCTGCAAAAGAGCAGGTTCCCCAACTCGACAAGAGGGATCAAACTGAGACATCCACTCAGTATGATCAACCAGGGGAGGCAACTGAGTTGCACACTCAGGAAAGGTGTGAAGTACCTAAAACTTCAAACAAAGAAGCTGTACTGGAACAAGAAGACCAAAGTATAAAAGGGTCACAAGTTCCAGAGACCAATCAGCCTGACAATGCTCAGGTAGCTGAATGGTTTAACTCCTACCTTGTGAAAAATTTTATGCTTGTATATCTTGTTACTTATATAAAAATTCTTTGTTACAGGCTGAGTTAGAAACACAGAAACAAGAGGAAGCTGGAAAGCTTGCCTCAGAAACTGAGAAGGAGGTTACCCCAACCTCGCCTCTTAAGAAATCTGAGCCTGTACCACAGGTGATAATTGATTCTTAAGATAACACTTTTCAGTCATTTTTCTATATGCTTAATCATTTAAAGTAAATGTTTCTAACAGGCTCCAACTGAGAAAGAGGAAGATAAGGCAGAAATGCCAGAGACGAACCCAGAGACCGACAAGGTTTCTGAAGAACACATCATTGAGCCTTCTAGCATGAAGGTACATGAAAAATCAGTGATAAGTATTCTTCATCATGGGTTATCTCAAACTTCTTCTAAAATAGTCAATACTTTCTGCTTACAGGCTCATTCAGAAGTAGAAATGCAAAGGGAAAAAGTTGCGACATCCCCTGCATCAATGGAAATTGATGAAACTCCCAAGGCAACATCACATGAAAGAATACCAGAAACTGAGAAAGTTTCTGAGAAAAATGACTCTGAGCTTCCTATTGAGGAAGTAAGTCCAAAACTCAGAACTCATTAAAGCATTTTTGCACAAATTCTTTCAAATAATTTCCTAAGTATTGTATTAATCTTAATTCTCAGGTTCAAGAAAGAAAGGTTGATGAGGACCAGACTTCCAAGTCTCCACCTCACAACAAGATATCTGAGACACCAATTGTCTCAGTAGCACAAGTCTCTGAGCCTGAAGTACTTACTCAGGTAACTCAGAAACTAAACTACACTTCTACTCAGATATCTACAAAAGTTTTGAAGCTCACTCAAAACTCTTTCTTTCAGGCTCAAACGAGTGCAAAGCAGGCTCCCAATGATGAGAAAAGGGACCTACTTCCCTTCTTCAAAGCTCAAACCCTGCCAAAGCATATTCAATGCTTCAAGAATGGCAAAGGTTAAGGTGCTCTGATCTCTCTGAAATATTAAGAATCACAGATCAACCAACCAGACGAGCACGAGCTCTTGACTTGGAGACGTATATCCATGCAATGTTCCCTACAGAACAGTACTCAGTTGCTACTCTATTAAGAAGGATTTCTCCAGAGAAGTGGCGCACAGTTTGATACATGCCTTTGAACAGGCAGATGGTCAGACAAGATTACAGATGGCATTCAAGCCAGTTCTGCCCCAGACTCTGGAATTTATACCTTCTGAACAAGAAGAGGTTAATGGGCAGAAGATCACTATTCCTGAAGTGATCAATCTTGTATCTGAAGATGATGAGGAGGAAGAAATAAACGAAAACGACTTCGATGAACCTCCCACTGACCATCACCCAAAGGATGACACAGACAAAAAGGATGATGATGATGCCCCTGCACTAGGGACCGGAGGAATTTCACAAAGAAATCATGCCTCAACTGCTGAAAAGCAAACTGAGAGGAAAGCACAGAAATCTCCGTCTCCATCTCCTCAAAAGTCAACTCATCCATCTTCCCAACAAAAGGTTATTACTGAACAAGTAGTTGAGGATTCTGAGGAAATCGCTCAGAAATTGTTAAATACTCAATCCAGAACTGCTCAACTCAGACAACTGTTGGAAGAAGAACAACAGCTCCATCTTCAACTGGAGGACCAACTACAAGATCAATATCTACAAGAGATGATTGCTTACTATGAGGTTAAAGAGCTACAGGATGCTGTAAATGCCATCACCAAAGAACTCGATACTGAAGAAGTATCTGAAATTAAGCATGATGCTAAGGCTGCATCATCTTCAAAAGAAGTACCATCCTCCTCCCAAAAAGGGAAGAAACCAATCTCTGAGATGGTTGCTGGACTCGACACAATCGATGAGAATGTCCAAGAGGATGAAGATCACTGGGCTGATTACTCAGATGATGAAGAAGACAAGACTTTGGCAGAGCACCGCAATGAACATCTAGCGGTTTCACACTTGAAAAGGAAACTGATTGCTCCTGAAACTTTCAGCAAACTGCCAAATGTCCACTCCCATGAATACATGAACAGATACCAAGTACTGGCTCATCTGAAAAAGGAGTTGTCTTCACAGAACAAGGAAGTAATTGCCTCCGTCCCCTCTGAAATGAAAAAGTTCACTGAGCTCTTCACTCAGAGAACAACTAGCATAGTCATTGCTCAGAAAGATCTGGGAATGATAAGGGACGATGATGCGTCTTTAGCTGAAAAAGCTTTCCAAGAGGCAAGTTACACTGCTGGAAAAGCAGATGCCATCCTAGGCCCATTGGCAGAGCTCACTGATAAGGACAATGGACTTATCAAGCAAAATCAGGAGCTCAAAGCCGAACTTCAGAAGTTGGTCACTGCCTACAATTATTTACAAGGGCACTTTGACTCTCTCTCAGAATCTTTTATGAGACTGAGTCAGCCAACAATGACTAAGGGGGGAAAGATTGTACAAATCTGGACCTCAAAGTTAGGGGGAATGGGAAGAAGGAGAAGAAAACAAGAAGAAATCTGGAGCTGGTGCGGCTCAGAGAGGAAGAAGAAACATGAAAACTTCCCAGCCACCACTCAGAATCAATGAACCCTCCTCAAGCCAAGCTGCTTTGCAAATAGTAGCTACTTCCCAGAAACCTACTGAAGGAACTGCAATGATAACAAGGGCCAAAGCACAGAAACCTCCAAGGAGTACCAAGGCTCCAAGGAGAAGACAAGTTAAAGGGATTGATGAATCTTCTGAAGAAGAAGAAGAAGGTCAAATCAAGTCCCAGGGCAATGAAGAAGGCTGTAAAACTCTCACAAGATTTAATCTTGATGATGATGAGGAAACTGATGAAGATGTAGCTCCTCCTCATAGAAAAAGGAAAATTGAAAGCCTAACTGAGCCCATAGCTAAGCCCCTAGCAGCTAAAACACCCTATGGAAATACCAAGTCTATCCAGGGCGGTTCTTCAAGCAACAACCCCAAAGAGAATTCAAGACAGAGAAGGAACAGACTGAGAGCTGAGCAAAGACGAAGTCAACTTCCACTCAGGCCAGAAGAAGCCAAAATAGAGTATGTGAAGAATGACAATGATTCCTCTGTCTACAGGTGCATCAATCAGAAAAATGGTTACTGGATTCTGGAACTTAAGCATCTACTGGTAAATTCAAGATTTCCAGAACCAATCCATAAACAACTTATGGCATGGAGAAAAGACAAGCCAACTTTGATCAACACCAATCACATTAAAGCCTGGTTGGATTTTGAAGTTATCAAGAGAACTGAAGCCATGAGAAAGGACCTCTCTGATGAATGTCCATATGGAAAGCCAGATGATGTGCACAGAATTCTGAATATCACAGGAACATGCACAAGAGCAAGACTCGCTGTGGAACCCTATGAGTCGTTCTATCTAACTGAAGATCAATACAAGGGTGACATCAGATATCTGAGGATTATCTACGAATACTTCAAGCTTTCAGATATCAGAATAGAGCATGCCTGGAAGTGGGGAAAGTATCTGTGGGTCAAACATTTTGTCAAGAAAAATCCTACCAAAACCTACGAAGAGGTCTGTGGATTTGCCAGAGACACTGAGATGCTCGTTAGAACACTTCTCTATGCTTATTCTGATGACATCAAAAGGTTTGGAGATAGGGAATTTGCAGACTGATCCATAGAACTACTGTTGAAGACTTGAAGAGTTGAAGACTTGAAGACTAGTCTATTAGGATGTTTACTTGGAGCTTGGCTACTCCTGTTGTCCTAATTTACTATGCATTTTTGTATTTTTGCTGACTGAGCTAAATTATTTTATGTATTGAAGTTATCTGTAATCTTTCTTTGTAACTTATCTGAAGAACTTACTCTCAGATAGTATTCTATAAAAGATAACTTGTCAGCAAAGATCACACCTTGTGATTTGGTTGATGTTTACTTTCTGCACTTAATTGAATGAATTGAAAAATCTTAAGAAATGATTAAGTGTTGGATTGTTCACTCATCCAGATTTATAATAGGTCTGATAGTCATCGTTGACTGATCAAAAAGGGGGAAATTTGTTAGGAAATTGTTAGATATTTTGTTAGAAATATCTATTTTGATTTTGATCAGCAACATGATGACTTATCTTAGTCTCAGAAAGGTGATTAGTACTCTTGGTTCACTTGAACATTGTAAAAGAGGAAACCCACTAAGTATGATAGTCTAGCTACTCTTGTATAGGATGTTAGGTCTCAAAATGTAATTTTTATTTTATGAAGAGAAGACCAAGAAGAAGACATCCAAGCAGAACAAGTTCAACGACATTGAAGATTTGAAGAAACTGCACAAGATTACTGAAATAGTTTTGCAGATACCTTGGCTAGATTTCTTGAAGACACGAATGATTGCTAAACAAATCATGTCACAAGAGATATCTGAGAAGTCAAGAGGTTCATCTGGAAAACAAGGAAAGTGTCCACATATATCTACACTCAGATACCTTGAGGTTTAAACCACATTTCTGATAAAGAAATATATATATTGCAAACAAAGTTGTTTCAATAAAAGTGGTATCTGAAGTTAAAGGTAAGGACGTGCTAAAACTCAGAGAAAACTGATAAAGTTAGGTCTCTGATACAAAGCATAGTTCCGTTGGCACTACAGGACAAAAAAAAGTATAGTACAATGCATTAAATGCACGGACAAAGATGTCTGAACAAAAGCAACGGTACCTTCTGAAGAAGAAGACAAACCTGCTACAGTACTATACACAGATATCAATAGTTTGAATTTGATTTAAGCCTAACGGATACTATTCAAACGGCACTCAAATTCCTTCTGGGGGATTTCATCCACAAACACAAAGTTGTCAACACTTAGACAGCTTGAGAAGACACACAACCTGAAGAACTTACACTGAACACATATCTCGCTATCTCAAGCAAATTACTTATCCTCAAAGCTTTCTGTTGCGACCAAAGCTCTTGATCTTTTTTTTTTTTTTTTTTTCATAAATAGAGCATATATTAATAAAAGTAAAAGAGTACAAAGCGTAAATGTAGAGATTACAAAGGAACCCACAGGCGTGTTACAACGCGAAACAAGTGAAACAAACAAAGAAACAAAAATAACATAACCCGGGATCAAGGTGATCCATGGTTGCAACCGCGGGCGTCGTTAAAACCCAATCATGGAAAAACCCAGTGGGAAAAACCCATGGCTGGGAAAAAGAGTGCCTGAGCGTTAGCGTTGCGGAAACCTATAATAAGGTAAACCGTACATGTCCCTGTGTATGTGAGGTCGAATGACATCCAAAGGAGAAGTCCAGAAACCCTCCAGATCCAACTTTGAGAGAGCATCAGCGACCGTGTAGCCTTCACGAAAAATATGAGACACCCGAAAATCCATGTCACGCATATGAGAGAGAGTCAATAGCCAACGGTTCCGGAATTTCCATGGGACTGAGTTAGTACCCGCGGAGAGCAAATTCGCTACATAAGTAGAATCTGTCTCCAACCAAATCTTATTCCAGCCCTGGGTGTGAGCCAATTCAATGCCAATCATAACCGCAAGTAACTCGGCTTCAAAAGCATAAAGCGTACCCAGCTGATTTACAAAGCAACCCATCACGGTACCATTTGAATCTCTAAAAACCCCAGCCGCAGTAGAGGAGCCAGGAGCGGCAAGAGAACGTCCATCCGTGTTGCATTTAATCCATCCTGGGAGAGGGGGATACCATCGGACCTCAATGATATCTCGTGACTTAGGCGGGCACCCTTGAATACGAAAAGAATGAAGGACTTGTAAATCAACTTGATTATTAGCCATAGAACCAAGAGGGTGGGAATTAGCCTCGCCTACAAGACTCCAAATCAGAAGCAAAATAGAATGCCTGGAAACAGGAACACCATCAAATAAGCAACGTCACAAAGGCAAGACGCCACAAAGAGAGAATCTGAGAGCTAAAATGTTGACCCATGGCATATAACAGAAGCTCTCCAAAACTAAAGCAATCTCGAAAAGGAACCTGGAAAAGATCAAATAGAGTGAACGGACAAGAGACCAGTAAATGGTCTTGGCAATCCATAGCAGCATAGCAAAAAACACACACCGAAGGACCAACAAAAGCAGAGCCCCGCAGTTTCTCAATAGTTGGAAGAACACCATGAATAGCCTTCCAAACTGTGATAGAACGACGGGGTGGGATAAAAGGAGCCCATATCCAAGATCCCCAGTCAATCTTAAGGAAACGCGGCCGCAAAGAGTGATAGGCTTGCTTGGTAGAAATCGAACCGTCTAGAGATTCAGTCCAGATACGAGTATCAGAACCAGATGGAGCCAGATGATAGGAGAGAATGTCGCGAGTAACATCTGGAAAAGCCATACGGAACCCATCCAAAATAAACCAACCAGCTGGAGTCCAATACTCAGAAATAGGGAACTCGAAGTGATGCCGACGATGAATAGGAATACCAATTCTGTCCGCAATACAGTAGCCAAGCCAATCATCAAGCCAGAAACGTAGCTGAGAGCCTTGACACGCTAACCATCTAGACTTGGATTGAAGTGTGGGGAAACAATCCTTAAATCCAAACCAAATCGAGGAAGCAACATAAGAGCGCAAGGAAGCATGCCAAAAGAAACGTTGGCGAAAGATATCTAGATATGGAACCTTCACAGCCCAAATATCCCAAGCAAGACGAGAAAGATACGCCTTATTAGCAGCAACCAGAGAACGAATACCAAGACCACCCTCGAAAAAAGAGAAAGCTCTTGATCTTGAGTAACACTGAAGTTCTAAGTGTCCTGATCCTAATCAAGCACTGCTATCTGTGAAAGAGTTGAATTGAAAGATCAAGTATCTGAGATTCATTCTCTTGAACATTTATCTAAGACTTGGGTCAGTAAAAAGAACAAGATACCATACATTGAAAAGTGTATTAAGTATACTTGATTCACAGAGCTATCTGATTAACTGAAAAGTTAATAAAGAAGCTCATCTGACAACTCAAACCAAAACCAACACCATTACTGGCGTGGAGTACAGGAAGTACTTAGGTTGAGAAACTAAGGAATAACTCCAAGGTTATTGAGCACAGGAAGTACTTAGCTTGGGAAGCTAGGGAATAGCTCAAAAAGGTTTACAGTACGAAGTACTTGTGGAAAGCCGGGAACAACTCAGGGGGAACATTTGGTTGGGAACCATTTGTTTAAGGAATCTTAGAATAGGATTTTTGTAAGGTGACCTCAATTATCTATTCTAGTGAATTCTAGGTCTTTGGAAGACCGAAGTGGATTAGTTGGAGGATTACGCCACCTCCAGATACCACTATACTTGCTGTGTTATTTACTTTTCTGTACTTACATTTCAGCAACACACACACACACTTTAACTGTTTCTGCACTTATCTATCTTAAGTCTTCCGCGCTCTGAATCTAAGTATCAGATATCTACATAGATATCTGAGAAATAGTTTATATCGACAAAAGTTTTAAAAGACTATTCACCCCCACCCCCCTCTAGTCTTTTACCTTGCCGTTATCTGGACCAACAATGCAACTTTATGATTGATTGAGTAGAGAAAGAGGAAGAGCAAGCCCAAATTTTAGAAAAGTTGATGCTGGCTTGATTTTTCGGTTATTCTCAATTGATTCCCCGCAAACCCAGTCAAGTATTAGGCTATGTTCTCTTCATCTGAAACTCATTAATTTCAGTTCAGTTCAGTTCTGCTTAGTTATTTTTTATACTACAAATAAGTTCAGTTCAGTTCCATTCAGTTCAGATCAGTTCAGTTCTGTTCAGACGAAGAGAACAGAGCCTTAGTGTCTGAAGAAACCAATTCGATAAAAAAAATGGCTTTTGATATTTGGAGGAAATGAATCATGCATGAGAATCGAGGAACTTCAGATTTTTTTGAATACTCTCTTTTTAGTACATGGAACGAAATCAGAATTATTTTAATACGAATAACGTTTGAGGTTCGAAGGCATACTGTTCCAGAGGTTTGGCTTCAATCGGATTTATGTGTAAAATTAAGATTGTTTATTATTTTATTGGGTTATATAATAAACTAAGAAGAATAGTGGTTAGTAAGGTCCATGTTTTTTCTATTTTTTTGTATATGTATCTATTAAACGGACATCCATAAAAAATGCATTCCAAGATTAGGTTGACGGAGGAGTAAAATGTAAAATTGAATGAATAAAAGTATAAGAGATAGTGTATATATAATCAGGTGATCAATTTTCCATTTAAAGTATGAGAAATTGGGATTGAGACGAATAAAAAATAAAATACAGATGTTGAGATTGCAACGAATGTAATATAACATATAATCTAATTTGCACATTTATACTTCTAAGCAAATTGACTTCATCTCTCAAGTAGAGTTGTTCGTTTGTTGTCTATCCCACTCCTTCAGTGTGTGCTTAACTCTCAAGTAGATTTATACGTTTGTTGTTCATCCCTCTCCTTTAGTGTGTTGTTTTTATCTCTCAAGTAGTGTTGTTCGATTGTTGTCTATCCCACTCCTTTGTGTGTTATTGTAGATTTATATGTTTGTTGTTCATCCCTCTTCTTTAATGTGTTTTTTTTATATCGCAAGTAGAGTTGTTCGTTTGTTGTCAATCCCACTCCTTTTTTGTGTTGTTTAACTCTCAACTTGATTTATACATTTGTTGTTCATCCCTCTCCTTTAGTGTGTTGTTTTTATCTCTGAAGTAGAGTTGTTCGCTTGTTGTCAATCCCACTCCCTTGGTGTGTTGTTTAACTCTAACGTAGATTTATACGTTTGTTTTTCATCCCTCTCCTTTAGTGTGTTGTTTTTATCTCACAAGTAGAGTTGTTCGTTTCTTCTCTATCCCACTCCTTTAGTGTGTTGTTTAACTCTGAAGTAGATTTATACGTTTGTTGTTCATCCCTCTCCTTTAGGGTGTTGTTTTTATCTCTCAAGTAGAGTTGTTCTTTTGTTGTCTATCCCACTCCTTCTATGTGTTGTTTAACTCTCAAGTAGATTTATACATTTGTTGTTCATCCCTCTCCTTTAGTGTGTTGTTTTTATCTCTCAAGTTTAGTTGTTTGTTTGTTGTCTATCCCACTCCTTTAGTGTGTTGCTAAACTCTCAAGTAGATTTATACGTTTGTTGTTCATCCCTCTCCTTTAGTGTGTTGGTTTTATCTCTCAAGTAGTGTTGTTCGATTGTTGTCTAACCCATTCCTTTAGTGTGTTGCTTAACTCTCAAGTAGATTTATACGTTTGTTGTTCATCCCTCTCCTTTAATGCATTATTTTTTATCTCTCAAGTAGAGTTGTTCGTTTGTTGACAATCCCACTACTTTTTTGTGTTTTTTTTTAATTAACGTAGCATTTATTCATCCTTAAAGAGAAATAGAGAATACATTAATGGGGGTTTATAAGAACCCATGAGAAGTAGCCACCTAGTTAGTCTCCTACTTATGCACAAAATAGCATGTGAAGGGCTAGTACAAGAAAATGCAAAAGACTTGCAATTATCTAGAAATCTTCTGAGTACTTCAAAAGTGGCTATCTTCCTCTTGTAAAATCTTCCACGCAGTTTGTTTGCTGATTCTTCGAGGCTTAAAGTACAAGTAACAAACTCAACGAGTTCCACAGTACATAGTCCACTTATGTTCTTGCAGCATGCTTTAAGATTATTATAATTGAGCCCTTATACAAAAAAATGTTGAGAAAATCCCAACAGTTCCATGCTATTACAAAAGCCTAACTACCAGGTAGTAGAAGTGACCCCTTGCTATTACAGCCCAATAGCTAAGGGAATCACACAAAAGAAAGTTCTTTAGCTCTTTACATGTAACAAGGTTCATATTCCAATTACCACAAAAAATATTCAATCCACAGGTAGTATTGCCAGCAGTTAGATAGTTAGATTTGGCAAAGGCTGTTAGAAAGTTAGAATGGACAACCAATCCTTCCAACAAATCAAACCAAACCTGCACAAGAAGGTTAGCCACAAGAGACATAGCCACAGAATACATATTATTTATCTGCCAAGGTTTAAATGGTGCAGACAACAATATGTAAGCCCAACAAAACCTATAAGAAGATCTACAGCATGTATTTGTCACTAGCTTAACCAAGGCATATAGGAAGGAGAGGTGTTGAAGAGTGTTTCCACATCAGCTACAACCAACTCTTCCCTATAGTTGTCTATTAAAACAAAAGACCTGGGGATACCAAAAAGGCCACAACTGAACCATGCTACATACAAACTGGGGTGAAGCAAAGCTAGAAGCTTGTAGCCAACTATAGGGAGCTCATGCCAATAAAGCCTCAGACTTGAGGGGAGCTTTGACAAGCTGGATCCTTGTCTGAATTGGCAGAGGAGCATCACTTCTCCCAGGTGAACATGACACATTTCAGCTATAAGCCTAGTACTACACTCAGACAAGAAGGGGACAGGGGGGTGGAATAGGTTTAGAGTGAAATCATCATTTCCAAAGGCCTTAACAGTCCAAATCCTACAAGTAGATTCTGACCTCTCAAGGAAAGGGAAAGAAATGTACCTCAACGTCATAGGCTTACAGATTGCCTCATTGGGATTACCTTCTCTATCCAAAGAGAGTTAAAATCCCTCAGCTAAGCAGTTCCCATCCAAGTGTTCCTTGTTTGCTTTTTCTGTCATTTGGGGATTCTCAAGTAAGGTACACCAGTGTTGTCAGAGTAGACCAACTTTTTGATCTCTTGTGTGCTCTGGCCTATATCAAACACTTTGCTCTCTCTGTTTTTCAATGCATCCTTGGCTAAGCAGTCTGCAACTGCATTGCCCTCCCTGTGTATGTGTTGATACAAGACCTCCATGTTCCTTGTGTAAGCCTGAACTTGTTGAAATAGTTGAAAAACTTTCCAATTTTAAACTATGCTATTAGTTTTCAGTGCAGAAATGACATGTTTAGCATCAGATTCAACTATAACTTTTCCAAACCCCATTTGCAAGCAAATTTTGATACCCATAACCACAGCAAATACCTCAGCCTCAAAAATAGTTTTCTTTCCAATAAAATGTTGGTAAAGTTTCAAAACTCTACCATTAGCACATCTTATGATTCCTGCAGAAGAAGCAAGGTTAGTGCCAGTGTGAAGTGACCCATCTGAGTTCACTTTTACCCAAGTTGGAGGTGGCCTAAGCCAGTAAACAAGAATAAGAGGTTTAGTCACAGGATTCACAATACTCAGACATAAGAAGTTAGCAACAGACCTATCACCTTTCCACAGACCTGTAGGAATTTTGAAGGACATATGAATGGTCTTAAGCTGATTCAAAACTAAAATAATAATCCCATATGTTGTAATCTTCTTTGATTTATATTTGGCATCATTCCTAGTTTTCTAGGCGAACCAGGCTAACAACAAGGGGATTATTATTCTAATATGAGCAGAATGAGAGTAATCAATGGAAAATCTCCAGGCATTCAGTCTAGCAAGCACAGTATGAGCATGTGAACAAGTCACACTAAAATGATTGGAAAACCATAGCCAAGCCTTATTTACTTCAGAATTATGCAACATAACATGTTCTAAAGTTTCAATTTGAGCACAGCATTGACATTTAGAAGCTAAAGAAATACCATAATTCTGAATCTTGCTTTCAACAGGTAACCAGCCTTGCAACAGTTTCCACCAAAACACAGATATAGTAGGGGACACATAAGAGCTCCAAATAGCATCAAAAACCTCAGAAAGAGCCCTAGGAGATCTAATTAAGCTTCTAGCTGACTTAGTACTGAAAGTGCCAGAAGAGGAGAGTTTCCAAATGGGGAAAGACTCAGAGGCCTCATTACAGGGAGCATTTAAAAAAATTGTGCTCATAGATTAGCAGGCAAAGCAGTACTAAGTTTTTCTAAACTCCAAGCATTACTAGTCATCCACTCACTCAACTGAGTGTTCTCCCCCACAGGAGTACCTGCAACCACTCTCAAAGCTTCCACAGTTAGATCTTGAAACCAATGATCATTCCAAGCATATACCTTACCATCACCTATGTTCCAGAACATGTTATCCTGAGTGATTTTACTCACTTTGAGGATTCTTCTCCAAGTGGGAGAGTCAGAGCATTTAGGGAGACAGTTACCAGGGAACAAGTTCCTAGCATATTTAAAGTTCATAAAGCCTGCCCAAAGAGAGTTGTTTTCTCTGAATTTAAACCATAGCTTGATGGCAAAAGCTTTAGCCAAATCTTCAAGCCTGATTACATTTAGACCTTTTTCATTGTTAGGAAAACAAATATTAGCCCATTTTGTCCAATGCAATCTTTTTTGATTTGGGGTCTACCCCCAAAAGAATTTTGCAAAAATCTATTCAATTTCAGAGAAAACAGCTTTAGGTGGGTGTAGAGCTTGCAAAATATACACAGGAATGGAATTTAGGACACTCTTAATCAGGGTTAATCTACTAGCTTGAGACAGTAATTCAAGATTCCAACCTAAAAATTTAGCCCTGATTTTTGCCATCAAAGGAATACACAAGCTTTTCTTTTTGTTCACCTTGGCAACGGGAGCCCCCAAATAAGTGAAAGGGAAAGTCAAGGCTGGCATGCCTAAAATTCTTAGGATCTGTGCATGATTAGCTCTTTTCCCTGGCAAACAACCACTTTTTTGTAAATTGATTTCTTGACCTGACTGAGACTCATAATTAAGAAAAAAACTTTTTAGGGCAGAAACAGAAGCATGAGAGCCATTACAAAAGATGATGCAGTCATCTGCAAAAGCCAAGTGGGAAATAGGGAGACCTTTTGGGACTTTGAAATGCATGCAAGGATTTCTTTCAAACAAGTCATTCAGAGACCTTGTTAGATACTCATTCAACAAAACAAAGAGAGCAGGAGACAAGGGATCACCTTGTCTCAAACCTCTATTAGCCTGCACAAAACCACAAGAAATTCCATTCACAATGAAACTGTAGTAATAAGAAGTTACAATTCTCAACATCATTCCAATCCAGAAATCAGAGAAACCAAAAGATCTCAACATAACTTCCATGTAATCCCACCTAACCTTATCATAGGCCTTTTTCATATCATGTTTGACTATAATGTTAGCACCTCTAACTTTATTGTCAACAGCAAGGGAAATTTCTTGTGCCAAAAGAATATTATCAATAATAGCCCTACCTTTTATAAACCCACTTTGATTTTTGGAAATTAAAGAAGGTAAAATATAAGCAAGCCTATCATTTAATAATTTTGAAATTATTTTTTGCACTTTGGAACACAGGCTTATGGGTCTGTAATCTCCCCACTCCAAGGGATCAGCCTTTTTTGGAATCAAAACTATAGCAGTGTGTACAAAACCCAAGGGAATTGGGTTGCCAGCAAAAAAATCTAAGACACACTCAAGTAGATCATTCTTTATAATAGTCCAACAAGTTTGAAAAAACTTTCCAGTGTAGCCATCAGACCCAGGTGCAGAGTCAGCTTTTAAGCCTCTAACAACTTCCTCTAATTCACTCAGAGTGGGGGGTTTGCATAGCTCATCATTTTGATTATCAGTGAGGGCTGAGACTGGCAGAGACATATCTGGTGGAAGAATAGGGGATAGGGGGCCTGCATAATGTTCAGAAAAGTACTGAACAGCTGACTCTTGGATCTCTTTAGCATTAGTGACAACATTACCATGAAAAGAGATAGAGTGAATGCCCATTCTAGCTTGTTTTCTTTTGACCATATTACGAAAGAGAACAGTGTTCCTTTCACCCTGAGTACACCAAGAGGCAGAAGCTTTTTGTTTCCAATAAGCTTCTTCCTGATCTAGTGCTTTTTTGTGTTGTTTAACTCTCAACTAGATTTATACATTTGTTGTTCATCCCTCTCCTTTAGTGTGTTGTTTTTATCTCTCAAGTAGAGTTGTTCGTTTGTTGTCAATCCCACAACTTTTGTGTGTTGTTTAACTCTCAAGTAGATTTATACGTTTGTTGTTCATCCCACTCCTTTAGTGTGTTGTTTTTAACTCACAAGTAGAGTTGTTCGTTTGTTGTCTATCCCACTCCTTTAATGTGTTGTTTAACTCTCAAGTAGATTTATACATTTGTTGTTCATCTCTCCTTTAGGGCGTTGTTTTGATCTCTCAAGTAGAGTTGTTCATTTGTTGTCTATCACTCGTCTTGTGTGTTGTTTTAATCTCAAACGGACTTCTCTGTTCGTAATTTTCCCATTCCATTATTGTGTTTCTTTACTCTCGAATAGAGTTTTACATTTGTTGTTTATCTCACTCCTTATGTGTGTAGTTTAAAATTCCAGTAGAGTTCTTCGTTTCTTATACTCTTACTCCTTCCATTTATTGTTTAAATCTTAAATAGATTTCTCTGTTTGTAAGTATCCCACTCCTTTATTGTGTTGCTTAACCCTCATGTAGTGTTTTACATTTGTTGCTTATCTCACTCCTTATTTGTGTTGTTTAACTCTCAAGTAGAGTTCGTCGTTTGTGTTAATCTTACTCCTTTTGAGTATTGATTAAATCTTGAATAGACTTCTTCATACGACATTATCCCACTCCGTTAGTGTGTTGTTTAACTGTCAAGTAGAGTTATTCGTTTGTTGTTCATCCCACACCTTTAGTGTATTGTTTGTTTATCTCAAAAGTAGAGTTGTTCTTTTGTTGTCTAACCCACTCCTTCTGAGTGTTGTTTAACTCAATTAGATTTATACGTTTTTTGTTCATCCCTTTCCTTTAGTGTGTTGTTTTTATCTCTCAACTAGTGTTGTTCGATTGTTGTCTAACCCACTCCTTTAGTGTGTTGCTTAACTCTCAAGTAGATTTATACGTTTGTTGTTCATCCCTCTCGTTTAATGTATTGTTTTTATCTCTCAAGTAGAGTTGTTTGTTTGTTGTCAATCCCACTCCTTTTTTGTGTTGTTTAACTCTCAACTAGATTTATACATTTGTTGTTCATACCTCTGTTTAAGTGTGTTGTTTTTATCTCACAAGTAGAGTTGTTCGTTTGTTGTGAATCCCACTCCTTTTGTGTGTTGTTTAACTCTCAAGTAGATTTATACGTTTGTTGTTTATCCCTCGCCTTTTGTGTGTTGTTTTTATCTCACAAGTAGAGTTGTTCGTTTGTTGTCTATCCCACTCCTTTAATGTGTTGTTTAACTCTCAAGTAGATTTATACATTTGTTGTTCATCTCTCCTTTAGGGCGTTGTTTTTATCTCTCAAGTAGAGTTGTTCGTTTGTTGTCTATCACACTCCTTTAGTACGTTGTTTAACCCTCATGTAGAGGTCTTGTTCATTATTTTATTACTCGTTTTGTGTGTTCTTTTAATCTCAAACGGACATCTCCGTTTGTAATTTTCCCATTCCATTATTTTGTTTGTTTACTCTTGAATAGAGTTTTACATTTGTTGTTTATCTCACTCCTTATGTGTGTTGTTTAAAATTCCAGTAGAGTTCTTCGTTTCTGATACTCTTACTCCTTCCGTTTATTGTTTAAATCTCAAATTCCTTTTACTTATCTTGGAGTGCCGTTATTTTGTGGAGCACCGCGTACTGTTCACTTGCATGTCATTGCTGATTCCATTTTAGAAAAGTTTGCTAAGTGGAAGGGCACATCTTTATCAATGGCTGGGCGTATTTGCTTAGTTCAATCAGTCATCCAGGGGTCCTTTGTATATTCGATGATGATTTATAGATGGCCGATTACTCTTCTTAAGCGTTTGGATACTCATATCAAGAATTTCATCTGGACTGGTGATATACATAAGAAAGGGGCTACTTCAGTTTCTTGGAGTAGATGTTGTGTTCCAAAATTTGAGGGCGGTCTTGTCATTCGGTCTCTTGTGTCATCCAACGAGGCTTATCTTTCTCGTTTAAGTTGGGACATTTGGACTGTGAAGAAGCCTTATTTGGAGATCTTCCATCGTCGATTTTTTCATCATCAAAATCTACGTTCGCATGTCAACTCCTCAATATGGTATGGGTTTATGTTCTGTTATCCATCTCTTCACTTGAGCTCTCGTTGGTTGGCAAGTCAGGGCTCAACTATTCGTTTTTGGTTGGATAATTGGCTTGGTTATTGTATTGACGATAGGGTTCAAATTCCGTTGCATCTCGGCATCATTTCGAGCATCCGATATCAGATTATTGGTTTCATGGAAATTGGGTGCTTCTTGAAGATTTTCGCATAGCTTATCCAGAGGTTGTTAGGGACATCATCTCTTATCATTTGGCACCAGCAAATTCGGATGTTAGGGTTTGGACATACTCTCTTGATGGTTCAATTTCCTCCAAACAGATGTACCATAAGATTCGACCCACTTACATAAAGGTGAATTAGGGTGATTGGATATGGGCACAATTTATTCCACCACGTCGTTCTATTACGACTTGGAGGGCTATACATGGTAGACTCCCGACCATGGACCGTTTGTGTCTTATTGGTTTGTTGGGCCCCTCAATTTGTCATTTCTACCAGGTTGCTGCGGAATCCATTGATCACATCTTTGCAACTTGCAGCTTTGTTCAGACTATTTCGGCTCGTCTTTTTGGTATCTTTCATGTTCCGTGTCGGGATTTTGTGAGAATAGGGGAGCTTATTCTGTTTGCGATGGATCGACATTTTAGTCCTCAGATTCTCTCACTTTGGCGACTCTCTATTGTTACTAGTGTTTGGGTGCTATGGAACACACGGAACAAATGGATTTTTGATGGAGTTGTTTTCTCTCATCGCTCGATTTTGACAGCGATTTGGTATCTTGTTGGGGAAGCTAACTCTCTTCCTTTGGGCACTATGTTTAATTCACAAGTTGATCTGCAGATTTTACACTCTTCTAGGGTACGTGGTTGCCCTAGAAAGGCCCCATAGATTACTGAGGTTCATTGGCAACCTCCACTGCCGGGTTGGACGAAGTGCAACACGGATGGTAGTTCAAGAGGAGCACCAGGTGCCTCAACAGGAGCAGGTGTTTTTCGCAATTGTAGAGGTTTCGTTCAGGGATGTTTTGTCACAAAGCTAGGTTGCTTGTGTGCCTTTGAAGCGGAGTTGATTGCGGCTATGATTGGTATTGAAATCGCACACGCTAGAGGTTGGAGGATGCTTTGGCTAGAAACGAATTCGACTTATGTGGCAGAACTTCTTCATTCTAGAGTGCGTACCGTTCCGTGGAGATACATGAATCGTTGGTTGAGGGTTCTTTCCCTTATGGAGGACATGGATTTTCGGGTCTCGCATATTTTTCGTGAGGGGAATGCAGTTGCAGATGCTCTAGCTAATCATGATCGTGACGGTTTCTGGACCTCAGCACCGGATTTCCTTCTTCCGCATATTGGTCGAGATATGTCCTATCAACCTTTTTACAAGTTTACGCAACATTAACGCTTGGGTACTCTTTCCCTACCACAGGTATTTCCCATTGGGTTTTTCTGTGGAAGGGTTTTAACGAGGCCTGAGGTTGCAACCTTGGGTAATTCACCCAGGGGTTAGTGGGTACCTCCTTTATCTGTGTTGTTTTTGCTTTAGTTTCTCTCTTGACTACCCGCCTGTGGGATCAGCTTGAGAGTCATCTCTACTTTTCCCGGTGTATTCTCTTTTCTTTTTTTTTTCTTAATACAAGTTCAGTTAAAAAAAAATTGTTTAAATCTCAAATAGATTTCTCTGTTTGTAAGTATCCCACTCCTTTATTGTGTTGCTTAACTCTCATGTAGAGTTTTACATTTGTTTCTTAACTCACTCCTTATTTGTGTTGTTTAACTCTCAAGTAGAGTTCGTCGTTTGTGTTAATCTTACTCCTTTTGAGTAGTGAATAAATCTTGAATAGACTTCTTCATTCGACATTATCCCACTCCGTTAGTGTGTTGTTTAACTCTCAAGTAGAGTTATTCGTTTGTTGTTCATCCCTCACCTTTAGTGTGTTGTTTTTTTATCTCAAAAGTAGAGTTGTTCTTTTGTTGACTATCCCACTCCTTCTGAGTGTTGCTTAACTCAATTAGATTTATACGTTTTTTGTTCATCCCTCTCCTTTAGTGTGTTGTTTTTATCTCTCAACTAGTGTTGTTCGATGGTTGTCTAACCCACTCCTTTAGTGTGTTGCTTAACTCTCATGTAGATTTATACGTTTGTTGTTCATCCCTCTTCTTTAATGTATTGTTTTTATCTCTCAAGTAGATTTGTTCGTTTGTTGTCAATAACACTCCTTTTTTGTGTTGTTTATCTCACAAGTAGAGTTGTTCGTTTGTTGTCCATCCCACTCCTTTTGTGTGTTGTTTAACTCTCAAATAGATTTATACATTTGTTGTTCATCTCTCCTTCAGGGCGTTGTTTTTATCTCTCAAGTAGAGTTGTTCGTTTGTTGTCTATCACACTCCTTTAGTATGTTGTTTAACTCTCACATAGAGGTCTTCGTTATTTATTTTATTACTCGTCTTGTGTGTTGTTTTAATCTCAAACGGACTTCTCTGTTCGTAATTTTCCCATTCCATTATTGTGTTTCTTTACTCTCGAATAGAGTTTTACATTTGTTGTGTATCTCACTCCCTATGTGTGTTGTTTAAAATTCCAGTAGAGTTCTTCATTTCTGATACTCTTACTCCTTCCGTTTATTGTTTAAATCTCAAATAGATTTCTCTGTTTGTAAGTATCCCACACCTTTATTGTGTTGCTTAACGCTCATGTAGAGTTTTACATTTGTTGCTTATCTCACTCCTTATTTGTGTTGTTTAACTCTCAAGTAGAGTTCGTCGTTTGTGTTAATCTTACTCCTTTTGAGTATTGATTAAATCTTGAATAGACTTATTCATTCGACATTATCCCACTCTGCTAGTGTGTTGTTTAACTCTCAAGTAGATTTATTCGTTTGTTGTTCATCCCTCACCTTTAGTGTGTTGTTATTTTATCTCAAAAGTAGAGTTGTTCTTTTGTTGTCTATCCCACTCCTTCTGAGTGTTGTTTAACTCAAGTAGATTTATACGTTTGTTGTTCATCCCTCTCCTTTACTGTATTGTTTTTATCTCTCAAGTAGAGTTGTTCGTTTGATATCAATCCCACTCCTTTTTTTGTGTTGTTTAACTCTCAACTAGATTTATACGTTTGTTGTTCATCCCTCTCCTTTAGTGTGTCATTTTTATCTCTCAAGTGGAGTTCTTCGTTTGTCGTCAATCCCACTCCTTTTGTGTGTTGTTTAACTCTCAAGTAGATTTACACATTTGTTATTCATCTCTCCTTTAGGGCGTTGTTTTTATCTCTCAAGTAGAGTTGTTCGTTTGTTGTCTATCACACTCCTTTAGTATGTTGTTTAACTCTCACGTAGAGGTCTTCGTTCTTTATTTTATTACTCGTCTTGTGTGTTGTTTTAATCTCAAACGGACTTCTCCGTTCGTAATTTTCCCATTCCATTATTGTGTTTCTTTACTCTCGAATAGAGTTTTACATTTGTTGTTTATCTCACTCCTTATGTGTGTTGTTTAAAATTCCAGTAGAGTTCTTCGTTTCTGATACTATTACTCCTTCCATTTATTGTTTAAATCTCAAATAGATTTCTCTGTTTGTAAGTATCCCACACCTTTTTTGTGTTGCTTAACCCTCATGTAGAGTTTTACATTTGTTGCTTATCTCACTCCTTAGTTGTGTTGTTTAACTCTCAAGTACAGTTCGCCATTTCTCTTCATCTTACTCCATTTGAGTATTGATTAAATCTTGAATAGACTTCTTCATTCGACATTATCCCACTCTGTTAGTGTGTTGTTTAACTCTCGAGTAGAGTTATTCGTTTGTTGTTCATCCCTCACCTTTAGTGTGTTGTTATTTTATCTCAAAAGTAGAGTTGTTCTTTTGTTGTCTATCCCACTCCTTCTGAGTGTTGTTTAATTCAAGTAGATTTATACGTTTGTTGTTCATCCCTCTCCTTTTCTGTATTGCCTTTATCTTTCAAGTAGAGTTGTTCGTTTGTTATCAATCCCACTCCTTTTTTGTGTTGTTTAACTCTCAACTAGATTTATACATTTGTTGTTCATCCCTCTCCTTTAGTATGCTGTTTTTATCTCTCAAGTAGAGTTGTTCGTTTGTTGTCAATCCCACTCCTTTTGTGTGTTGTTTAACTCTAGAGTAGATTTATACATTTGCTGTTCATCTCTCCTTTAGGGCGTTATTTTTATCTCTCAAGTAGAGTTGTTCGTTTGTTGTCTATCACACTCCTTTAGTATGTTGTTTAACTCTCACGTAGAGGTCTTCGTTATTTATTTTATTACTCGTCTTGTGTGTTGTTTTAATCTCAAACGGACTTCTCCGTTCGTAATTTTCCCATTCCATTATTGTGTTTCTTTACTCTCGAATAGAGTTTTACATTTGTTGTTTATCTCACTCCTTATGTGTGTTGTTTAAAATTCCAGTAGAGTTCTTCGTTTCTGATACTCTTACTCCTTCCGTTTATTGTTTAAATCTCAAATAGATTTCTCTGTTTGTAAGTATCCCACACCTTTATTGTGTTGCTTAACCCTCATGTAGAGTTTTACATTTGTTGCTTATCTCACTCCTTATTTGTGTTGTTTAACTCTCAAGTAGAGTTCGTCATTTGTCTTCATCTTACTCCTTTTGAGTATTGATTAAATCTTGAATAGACTTCTTCATTCGACATTATCCCTCTCTGTTAGTGTGTTGTTTATCTCTCGAGTAGAGTTATTCGTTTGTTGTTCATCCCTCACCTTTACTGTGTTGTTATTTTATCTCAAAAGTAGAGTTGTTCTTTTGTTGTCTATCCCACTCCTTCTGAGTGTTGTTTAATTTGAAGTAGATTTATACGTTTGTTGTTCATCCCTCTCCTTTACTGTATTGCCTTTATCTTTCAAGTAGAGTTGTTCGTTTGTTATCAATCCCACTCCTTTTTTGTGTTGTTTAACTCTCAACTAGATTTATACATTTTTTGTTCATCACTCTCCTTTAGTGTGTTGTTTTTATCTCTCAAGTAGAGTTGTTCGTTTGTTGTCAATCCCACTCCTTTTGTGTGTTGTTTAACTCTCAAGTATATTTATACATTTGTTGTTCATCTCTCCTTTAGGGCGTTGTTTTTATCTCTCAAGTAGAGTTGTTCGTTTGTTGTCTATCACACTCCTTTAGTATGTTGTTTAACTCTCACGTAGAGGTCTTCGTTATTTATTTTATTACTCATCTTGTGTGTTGTTTTAATCTCAAACGGACTTCTCTGTTCGTAATTTTCCCATTCCATTATTGTGTTTCTTTTCTCTCGAATAGAGTTTTACATTTGTTGTTTATCTCACTCCTTATGTGTGTTATTTAAAATTTCAGTAGAGTTCTTCATTTCTGATACTCTTACTCCTTCCGTTTATTGTTTAAATCTCAAATAGATTTCTCTGTTTGCCAGTATTCGACACCGTTATTGTGTTGCTTAACCCTCATGTAGAGTTTTACATTTGTTGCTTATCTCACTCCTTATATGTGTTCTTTAACTCTCAGGTAGAGTTTGTCGTTTGTGATAATCTTACTCCTTTTGAGTATTGATTAAATCTTGAATAGACTTATTCATTCGACATTATCCCACTCTGTTAGTTTGTTGTTTAACTCTCAAGTAGAGTTATTCGTTTGTTGTTCATCCCTCACCTTTAGTGTGTTGTTATTTTATCTCAAAAGTAGAGTTGTTCTTTTGTTGTCTATCCCACTCCTTCTGAGTGTTGTTTAATTCAAGTAGATTTATACGTTGTTGTTCATCCCTCTCCTTTACTGTATTGTCTTTATCTTTCAAGTAGAGTTGTTCGTTTGTTATCAATCCCACTCCTTTTTTGTGTTGTTTAACTCTGAACTAGATTTATACATTTGTTGTTCATCCCTCTCCTTTAGTGTGTCGTTTTTATCTCTCAAGTAGAGTTGTTCGTTTGTCGTCAATCCCACTCCTTTTGTGTGTTGTTTAACTCTCAAGTAGATTTATACATTTGTTGTTCATCTCTCCTTTAGGGCGTTGTTTTTATCTCTCAAGTAGAGTTGTTCGTTTGTTGTCTATCACACTCCTTTAGTATGTTGTTTAACTCTCACGTAGAGGTCTTCGTTCTTTATTTTATTACTCGTCTTGTGTGTTGTTTTAATCTCAAACGGACTTCTCCGTTCGTAATTTTCCCATTCCATTATTATGTTTCTTTACTCTCGAATAGAGTTTTACATTTGTTGTTTATCTCACTCCTTATGTGTGTTGTTTAAAATTCCAGTAGAGTTCTTCGTTTCTGATACTCTTACTCCTTCCGTTTATTGTTTAAATCTCAAATAGATTTCTCTGTTTGTATTTATCCCACACCTTTATTGTGTTGCTTAAACCTCATGTAGAGTTTTACATTTGTTGCTTATCTCACTCCTTATTTGTGTTGTTTAACTCTCAAGTAGAGTTCGTCGTTTGTGTTAATCTTACTCCTTTTGAGTATTGATTAAATCTTGAATAGACTTATTCATTCGACATTATCCCACTCTGTTAGTTTGTTGTTTAACTCTCAAGTAGAGTTATTCGTTTGTTGTTCATCCCTCACCTTTAGTGTGTTGTTATTTTATCTCAAAAGTAGAGTTGTTCTTTTGTTGTCTATCCCACTCCTTCTGAGTGTTGTTTAACTCAAGTAGATTTAAACGTTTGTTGTTCATCCCTCTCCTTTACTGTATTGTTTTTATCTCTCAAGTAGAGTTGTTCGTTTGTTATCAATCCCACTCCTTTTTTGTGTTGTTTAACTCTCAACTAGATTTATACATTTGTTGTTCATCCCTCTCCTTTAGTGTGTCGTTTTTATCTCTCAAGTAGAGTTGCAAGTAGAGTTGTTCGTTTATTGTCTATCACACTCCTTTAGTATGTTGTTTAACTCTCACGTAGAGGTCTTCGTTCTTTATTTTATTACTCGTCTTGTGTGTTGTTTTAATCTCAAACGGACTTCTCCGTTCGTAATTTTCCCATTCCATTATTGTGTTTCTTTACTCTCGAATAGAGTTTTACATTTGTTGTTTATCTCACTCCTTATGTGTGTTGTTTAAAATTCCAGTAGAGTTCTTCATTTCTGATACTCTTACTCCTTCCGTTTATTGTTTAAATCTCAAATAGATTTCTCTGTTTGTATTTATCCCACACCTTTATTGTGTTGCTTAACCCTCATGTAGAGTTTTACATTTGTTGCTTATCTCACTCCTTATTTGTGTTGTTTAACTCTCAAGTAGAGTTCGTCGTTTGTGTTAATCTTACTCCTTTTGAGTATTGATTAAATCTTGAATAGACTTATTCATTCGACATTATCCCACTCTGTTAGTTTGTTGTTTAACTCTCAAGTAGAGTTATTCGTTTGTTGTTCATCCCTCACCTTTAGTGTGTTGTTATTTTATCTCAAAAGTAGAGTTGTTCTTTTGTTGTCTATCCCACTCCTTCTGAGTGTTGTTTAACTCAAGTAGATTTATACGTTTGTTGTTCATCCCTCTCCTTTACTGTATTGTTTTTATCTCTCAAGTAGAGTTGTTCGTTTGTTATCAATCCCACTCCTTTTTTGTGTTGTTTAACTCTCAACTAGATTTATACATTTGTTGTTCATCCCTCTCCTTTAGTGTGTCGTTTTTATCTCTCAAGTAGAGTTGCAAGTAGAGTTGTTCGTTTATTGTCTATCACACTCCTTTAGTATGTTGTTTAACTCTCACGTAGAGGTCTTCGTTCTTTATTTTATTACTCGTCTTGTGTGTTGTTTTAATCTCAAACGGACTTCTCCGTTCGTAATTTTCCCATTCCATTATTGTGTTTCTTTACTCTCGAATAGAGTTTTATATTTGTTGTTTATCTCGCTCCTTATGTGTGTTGTTTAAAATTCCAGTAGAGTTCTTCATTTCTGATACTCTTACTCCTTCCGTTTATTGTTTAAATCTCAAATAGATTTCTCTGTTTGTATTTATCCCACACCTTTATTGTGTTGCTTAACCCTCATGTAGAGTTTTACATTTGTTGCTTATCTCACTCCTTATTTGTGTTGCTTAACTCTCAAGTAGAGTTCGTCGTTTGTGTTAATCTTACTCCTTTTGAGTATTGATTAAATCTTGAATAGACTTATTCATTCGACATTATCCCACTCTATTAGTGTGTTGTTTAACTCTCAAGTAGAGTTATTCGATTCTTGTTCATCCCTCACCTTTAGTGTGTTGTTATTTTATCGCAAATGTAGAGTTGTTCTTTTGTTGTCTAACCCACTCCTTCTGAGTGTTGTTTAACTCAAGTAGATTTATACGTTTGTTGTTCATCCCTCTCCTTTACTGTATTGTCTTTATCTTTCAAGTAGAGTTGTTCGTTTGTTATCAATCCCACTCCTTTTTTGTGTTGTTTAACTCTCAACTAGATTTATACATTTGTTGTTCATCCCTCTCCTTTAGTGTGTTGTTTTTATCTCTCAAGTAGAGTTGTTCGTTTGTTGCCTATCACACTCCTTTAGTATGTTGTTTAACTCTCAAGTAGATTTATACATTTGTTGTTCATCTCTCCTTTAGGGCGTTGTTTTTATCACTCAAGTAGAGTTGTTCGTTTGTTGCCTATCACACTCCTTTAGTATGTTGTTTAACTCTCACGTAGAGGTCTTCGTTATCTATTTTATTACTCGTCTTGTGTGTTGTTTTAATCTCAAACGGACTTCTCTGTTCGTAATTTTCCCATTCCATTATTGTGTTTCTTTACTCTCGAATAGAGTTTTACATTTGTTGTTTATCTCACTCCTTATGTGTGTTGTTTAAACTTTCAGTAGAGTTCTTCATTTCTGATACTCTTACTCCTTCCGTTTATTGTTTAAATCTCAAATAGATTTCTCTGTTTGCAAGTATTCGACACCATTATTGTGTTGCTTAACCCTCATGTAGAGTTTTACATTTGTTGCTTATCTCACTCCTTATTTGTGTTGTTTAACTCTCAAGTAGAGTTCGTCGTTTGTGTTAATCTTACTCCTTTTGAGTATTGATTAAATCTTGAATAGACTTATTCATTCGACATTATCCCACTCTGTTAGTTTGTTGTTTAACTCTCAAGTAGAGTTATTCGTTTGTTGTTCATCCCTCACCTTTAGTGTGTTGTTATTTTATCTCAAAAGTAGAGTTGTTCTTTTGTTGTCTATCCCACTCCTTCTGAGTGTTGTTTAACTCAAGTAGATTTATACGTTTGTTGTTCATCCCTCTCCTTTACTGTATTGTTTTTATCTCTCAAGTAGAGTTGTTCGTTTGTTATCAATCCCACTCCTTTTTTGTGTTGTTTAACTCTCAACTAGATTTATACATTTGTTGTTCATCCCTCTCCTTTAGTGTGTCGTTTTTATCTCTCAAGTAGAGTTGCAAGTAGAGTTGTTCGTTTATTGTCTATCACACTCCTTTAGTATGTTGTTTAACTCTCACGTAGAGGTCTTCGTTCTTTATTTTATTACTCGTCTTGTGTGTTGTTTTAATCTCAAACGGACTTCTCCGTTCGTAATTTTCCCATTCCATTATTGTGTTTCTTTACTCTCGAATAGAGTTTTACATTTGTTGTTTATCTCACTCCTTATGTGTGTTGTTTAAAATTCCAGTAGAGTTCTTCATTTCTGATACTCTTACTCCTTCCGTTTATTGTTTAAATCTCAAATAGATTTCTCTGTTTGTATTTATCCCACACCTTTATTGTGTTGCTTAACCCTCATTTAGAGTTTTACATTTGTTGCTTATCTCACTCCTTATTTGTGTTGCTTAACTCTCAAGTAGAGTTCGTCGTTTGTGTTAATCTTACTCCTTTTGAGTATTGATTAAATCTTGAATAGACTTATTCATTCGACATTATCCCACTCTATTAGTGTGTTGTTTAACTCTCAAGTAGAGTTATTCGATTCTTGTTCATCCCTCACCTTTAGTGTGTTTTTTTTTTTTTGCAAATGTAGATTTGTTCTTTTGTTGTCTAACCCACTCCTTCTGAGTGTTGTTTAACTCAAGTAGATTTATACGTTTGTTGTTCATCCCTCTCCTTTACTGTATTGTCTTTATCTTTCAAGTAGAGTTGTTCGTTTGTTATCAATCCCACTCCTTTTTTGTTTTGTTTAACTCTCAACTAGATTTATACATTTGTTGTTCATCCCTCTCCTTTAGTGTGTTGTTTTTATCTCTCAAGTAGAGTTGTTCGTTTGTTGCCTATCACACTCCTTTAGTATGTTGTTTAACTCTCAAGTAGATTTATACATTTGTTGTTCATCTCTCCTTTAGGGCGTTGTTTTTATCACTCAAGTAGAGTTGTTCGTTTGTTGCCTATCACACTCCTTTAGTATGTTGTTTAACTCTCACGTAGAGGTCTTCGTTATCTATTTTATTACTCGGCTTGTGTGTTGTTTTAATCTCAAACGGACTTCTCTGTTCGTAATTTTCCCATTCCATTATTGTGTTTCTTTACTCTCGAATAGAGTTTTACATTTGTTGTTTATCTCACTCCTTATGTGTGTTGTTTAAAATTCCAGTAGAGTTCTTCATTTCTGATACTCTTACTCCTTCCGTTTATTGTTTAAATCTCAAATAGATTTCTCTGTTTGCAAGTATTCGACACCATTATTGTGTTGCTTAACCCTCATGTAGAGTTTTACATTTGTTGCTTATCTCACTCCTTATTTGTGTTGTTTAACTCTCAAGTAGAGTTCGTCGTTTGTGTTAATCTTACTCCTTTTGAGTATTGATTAAATCTTGAATAGACTTATTCATTCGACATTATCCCACTCTGTTAGTGTGTTGTTTAACTCTCAAGTAGAGTTATTCGTTTGTTGTTCATCCCTCACCTTTAGTGTGTTGTTATTTTATCGCAAAAGTAGAGTTGTTCTTTTGTTGTCTATCCCACTCCTTCTGAGTGTTGTTTAACTCAAGTAGATTTATACGTTTGTTGTTCATCCCTCTCCTTTACTGTATTGTTTTTATCTCTCAAGTAGAGTTGTTCGTTTGTTATCAATCCCACTCCTTTTTTGTGTTGTTTAACTCTCAACTAGATTTATACATTTGTTGTTCATCCCTCTCCTTTAGTGTGTCGTTTTTATCTCTCAAGTAGAGTTGTTCGTTTGTCGTCAATCCCACTCCTTTTGTGTGTTGTTTAACTCTCAAGTAGATTTATACATTTGTTGTTCATCTCTCCTTTAGGGCGTTGTTTTTATCACTCAAGTAGAGTTGTTCATTTGTTGTCTATAACACTCCTTTAGTATGTTGTTTAACTCTCACGTAGAGGTCTTCGTTATTTATTTTATTAGTCGTCTTGTGTGTTGTTTTAATTTCAAACAGACTTGTCTGTTCGTAATTTTCCCATTCCATTATTGTGTTTCTTTACTCTCGAATAGAGTTTTACATTTGTTGTTTATCTCACTCCTTATGTGTGTTGTTTAAAATTCCAGTAGAGTTCTTCGTTTCTGATACTCTTACTCCTTCCGTTTATTGTTTAAAACTCAAATAGATTTCTCTGTTTGTAAGTATCCCACACCTTTATTGTGTTGCTTAACCCTCATGTTGAGTTTTACATTTGTTGCTTATCTCACTCCTTATTTGTGTTGTTTAACTCACAAGTAGAGTTCGTCGTTTGTGTTAATCTTACTCCTTTTGAGTATTGATTAAATCTTGAATAGACTTATTCATTCGACATTATCCTACTCTGTTAGTGTGTTGTTTAACTCTCAAGTAGAGTTATTCGTTTGTTGTTCATCCCTCACCTTTAGTGTGTTGTTATTTTATCGCAAAAGTAGAGTTGTTCTTTTGTTGTCTATCCCACTCCTTCTGAGTGTTGTTTAACTCAAGTAGATTTATACGTTTGTTGTTCATCCCTCTCCTTTACTGTATTGTTTTTATCTCTCAAGTAGAGTTGTTCGTTTGTTATCAATCCCACTCCTTTTTTGTGTTGTTTAACTCTCAACTAGATTTATACATTTGTTGTTCATCCCTCTCCTTTAGTGTGTCATTTTTATCTCTCAAGTAGAGTTGTTCGTTTGTCGTCAATCCCACTCCTTTTGTGTGTTGTTTAACTCTCAAGTAGATTTATACATTTGTTGTTCATCTCTCCTTTAGGGCGTTGTTTTTATCTCTCAAGTAGAGTTGTTCGTTTGTTGTCTATCACACTCCTTTAGTATGTTGTTTAACTCTCACGTAGAGGTCTTCGTTATTTATTTTATTACTCGTCTTGTGTGTTGTTTTAATCTCAAACGGACTTCTCTGTTTGTAATTTTGCCATTCCATTATTGTGTTTCTTTACTCTCGAATAGAGTTTTACATTTGTTGTTTATCTCACTCCTTATGTGTGTTGTTTAAAATTCCAGTAGAGTTCTTCGTTTCTGATACTCTTACTCCTTCCGTTTATTGTTTAAATCTCAAATAGATTTCTCTGTTTGTAAGTATCCCACACCTTTATTGTGTTGCTTAACCCTCATGTAGAGTTTTACATTTGTTGCTTATCTCACTCCTTATTTGTGTTGTTTAACTCTCAAGTAGAGTTCGTCGTTTGTGTTAATCTTACTCCTTTTGAGTATTGATTAAATCTTGAATAGACTTATTCATTCGACATTTTCCCACTCTGTTAGTGTGTTGTTTAACTCTCAAGTAGAGTTATTCGTTTGTTGTTCATCCCTCACCTTTAGTGTGTTGTTATTTTATCTCAAAAGTAGAGTTGTTCTTTTGTTGTCTATCCCACTCCTTCTGAGTGTTGTTTAACTCAAGTAGATTTATACGTTTGTTGTTCATCCCTCTCCTTTACTGTATTGTTTTTATCTCTCAAGTAGAGTTGTTCGTTTGTTATCAATCCCACTCCTTTTTTGTGTTGTTTAACTCTCAACTAGATTTATACATTTGTTGTTCATCCCTCTCCTTTAGTGTGTCATTTTTATCTCTCAAGTAGAGTTGTTCGTTTGTCGTCAATCCCACTCCTTTTGTGTGTTGTTTAACTCTCAAGTAGATTTATACATTTGTTGTTCATCTCTCCTTTAGGGCGTTGTTTTTATCTCTCAAGTAGAGTTGTTCGTTTGTTGTCTATCACACTCCTTTAGTATGTTGTTTAACTCTCACGTAGAGGTCTTCGTTCTTTATTTTATTACTCGTCTTGTGTGTTGTTTTAATCTCAAACGGACTTCTCTGTTTGTAATTTTCCCATTCCATTATTGTGTTGCTTTACTCTCGAATAGAGTTTTACAATTGTTGTTTATCTCACTCCTTATGCTTGTTGTTTAAATCTCCAGTAGAGTTCTTCGTTTCTGATACTCTTACTCCTTCCGTTTATTGTTTAAATCTCAAATAGATTTCTCTGTTTGTATTTATCCCACACCTTTATTGTGTTGCTTAACCCTCATGTAGAGTTTTACATTTGTTGCTTATCTCACTCCTTATTTGTGTTGTTTAACTCTCAAGTAGAGTTCGTCGTTTGTGTTAATCTTACTCCTTTTGAGTATTGATTAAATCTTGAATAGACTTCTTCATTCGACATTATCCCACTCTGTTAGTGTGTTGTTTAATTCTCAAGTAGAGTTATTCGTTTGTTGTTCATCCCTCACCTTTAGTGTGTTTTTTTTTTTGCAAATGTAGAGTTGTTCTTTTGTTGTCTATCCCACTCCTTCTGAGTGTTGTTTAACTCAAGTAGATTTATACGTTTGTTGTTCATCCCTCTCCTTTACTGTATTGTTTTTATCTCTCAAGTAGAGTTGTTCGTTTGTTATCAATCCCACTCCTTTTTTGTGTTGTTTAACTCTCAACTAGATTTATACATTTGTTGTTCATCCCTCTCATTTAATGTGTTATTTTTATCTTTCAAGTAGAGTTGTTCGCTTGTTGTCAATCCCACTCCTTTAATGTGTTGTTTAACTCTCAAGTAGATTTATACATTTGTTGTTCATCTCTCCTTTAGGGCGTTGTTTTTATCTCTCAAGTAGAGTTGTTCGTTTGTTGTCTATCACACTCCTTTAGTATGTTGTTTAACTCTCACGTAGAGGTCTTCGTTCTTTATTTTATTACTCGTCTTGTGTGTTGTTTTAATCTCAAACGGACATCTCCGTTCGTAATTTTCCCATTCCATTATTGTGTTTCTTTACTCTCGAATAGAGTTTTCCATTTGTTGTTTATCTCACTCCTTATGTGTGTTGTTTAAAATTCCAGTAGAGTTCTTCGTTTCTGATACTCTTACTCCTTCCGTTTATTGTTTAAATCTCAAATAGATTTCTCTGTTTGTAAGTATCCCACACCTTTATTGTGTTGCTTAACCCTCATGTAGAGTTTTACATTTGTTGCTTATCTCACTCCTTATTTGTGTTGTTTAACTCTCAAGTAGAGTTCGTCGTTTGTGTTAATCTTACTCCTTTTGAGTATTGATTAAATCTTGAATAGACTTCTTCATTCGACATTATCCCACTCTGTTAGTGTGTTGTTTAACTCTCAAGTAGAGTTATTCGTTTGTTGTTCATCCCTCACCTTTAGTGTGTTGTTATTTTATCTCAAAAGTAGAGTTGTTCTTTTGTTGTCTATCCCACTCCTTCTGAGTGTTGTTTAACTCAAGTAGATTTATACGTTTGTTGTTCATCCCTCTCCTTTACTGTATTGTTTTTATCTCTCAAGTAGAGTTGTTCGTTTGTTATCAATCCCACTCCTTTTTTGTGTTGTTTAACTCTCAACTAGATTTATACATTTGTTGTTCATCCCTCTCCTTTAGTGTGTTGTTTTTATCTCTCAAGTAGAGTTGTTCGTTTGTTGTCAATCCCACTCCTTTTGTGTGTTGTTTAACTCTCAAGTAGATTTATACATTTGTTGTTCATCTCTCCTTTAGGGCGTTGTTTTTATCTCTCAAGTAGAGTTGTTCGTTTGTTGTCTATCACACTCCTTTAGTATGTTGTTTAACTCTCACGTAGAAGTCTTCGTTATTTATTTTATTACTCGTCTTGTGTGTTGTTTTAATCTCAAACGGACTTCTCTGTTCGTAATTTTCCCATTCCTTTATTGTGTTTCTTTACTCTTGAATAGAGTTTTACATTTGTTGTTTATCTCACTCCTTATGTGTGTTGTTTAAAATTCCAGTAGAGTTCTTCATTTCTGATACTCTTACTCCTTCCGTTTATTGTTTAAATCTCAAATAGATTTACTGTTTGTAAGTATCCCACACCTTTATTGTGTTGCTTAACCCTCATGTAGAGTTTTACATTTGTTTCTTATCTCACTCCTTATTTGTGTTGTTTAACTCTCAAGTAGAGTTCGTCGTTTGTGTTAATGTTACTCCTTTTGAGTATTGATTAAATCTTGAATAGACTTCTTCATTCGACATTATCCCACTCTGTTAGTGTGTTGTTTAACTCTCAAGTAGAGTTATTCGTTTGTTGTTCATCCCTCACCTTTAGTGTGTTGTTATTTTATCGCAAAAGTAGAGTTGTTCTTTTGTTGTCTATCCCACTCCTTCTGAGTGTTGTTTAACTCAAGTAGATTTATACGTTTGTTGTTCATCCCTCTCCTTTACTGTATTGTTTTTATCTCTCAAGTAGAGTTGTTCGTTTGTTATCAATCCCACACCTTTTTTTGTGTTGTTTAACTCTCAACTAGATTTATACATTTGTTGTTCATCCCTCTCCTTTAGTGTGTCATTTTTATCTCTCAAGTAGAGTTGTTCGTTTGTCGTCAATCCCACTCCTTTTGTGTGTTGTTTAACTCTCAAGTAGATTTATACATTTGTTGTTCATCTCTCCTTTAGGGCGTTGTTTTTATCTCTCAAGTAGAGTTGTTCGTTTGTTGTCTATCACACTCCTTTAGTATGTTGTTTAACTCTCACGTAGAGGTCTTCGTTATTTATTTTATTACTCGTCTTGTGTGTTGTTTTAATCTCAAACGGACTTCTCTGTTTGTAATTTTCCCATTCCATTATTGTGTTTCTTTACTCTCGAATAGAGTTTTACATTTGTTGTTTATCTCACTCCTTATGTGTGTTGTTTAAAATTCCAGTAGAGTTCTTCGTTTCTGATACTCTTACTCCTTCCGTTTATTGTTTAAATCTCAAATAGATTTCTCTGTTTGCAAGTATTCGACACCATTATTGTGTTGCTTAACCCTCATGTAGAGTTTTACATTTGTTGCTTATCTCACTCCTTATTTGTGTTGTTTAACTCTCAAGTAGAGTTCATCGTTTGTGTTAATCTTACTCCTTTTGAGTATTGATTCAATCTTGAATAGACTTATTCATTCGACATTAATCTACTCTGTTAGTGTGTTGTTTAACTCTCAAGTAGAGTTATTCGTTTGTTGTTCATCCCTCACCTTTAGTGTGTTGTTATTTTATCGCAAAAGTAGAGTTGTTCTTTTGTTGTCTATCCCACTCCTTCTGAGTGTTGTTTAACTCAAGTAGATTTATACGTTTGTTGTTCATCCCTCTCCTTTACTGTATTGTTTTTATCTCTCAAGTAGAGTTGTTCGTTTGTTATCAATCCCACTCCTTTTTTTGTGTTGTTTAACTCTCAACTAGATTTATACATTTGTTGTTCATCCCTCTCCTTTAGTGTGTCGTTTTTATCTCTCAAGTAGAGTTGTTCGTTTGTCGTCAATCCCACTCCTTTTGTGTGTTGTTTAACTCTCAAGTAGATTTATACATTTGTTGTTCATCTCTCCTTTAGGGCGTTGTTTTTATCTCTCAAGTAGAGTTGTTCGTTTATTGTCTATCACACTCCTTTAGTATGTTGTTTAACTCTCACGTAGAGGTCTTCGTTCTTTATTTTATTTCTCGTCTTGTGTGTTGTTTTAATCTCAAACGGACTTCTCCGTTCGTAATTTTCCCATTCCATTATTGTGTTTCTTTACTCTCGAATAGAGTTTTACATTTGTTGTTTATCTCACTCCTTATGTGTGTTGTTTAAAATTCCAGTAGAGTTCTTCGTTTCTGATACTCTTACTCCTTCCGTTTATTGTTTAAATCTCAAATAGATTTCTCTGTTTGTATTTATCCCACACCTTTATTGTGTTGCTTAACCCTCATGTAGAGTTTTACATTTGTTGCTTATCTCACTCCTTATTTGTGTTGTTTAACTCTCAAGTAGAGTTCGTCGTTTGTGTTAATCTTACTCCTTTTGAGTATTGATTAAATCTTGAATAGACTTCTTCATTCGACATTATCCCACTCTGTTAGTGTGTTGTTTAACTCTCAAGTAGAGTTATTCGTTTGTTGTTCATCCCTCACCTTTAGTGTGTTTTTGTTGTCAATCCCACTCCTTTTTTGTGTTGTTTAACTCTCAACTAGATTTATACATTTGTTGTTCATACCTCTGTTTAAGTGTGTTGTTTTTATCTCACAAATAGAGTTGTTCGTTTGTTGTCTATCCCACTCCTTTAATGTGTTGTTTAACTATCAAGTAGATTTATACATTTGTCGTTCATCGCTCCTTTAGGGCGTTGTTTTTATCTCTCAAGTAGAGTTGTTCGTTTGTTGTCTATCACACTCCTTTAATATGTTGTTTAACTCTCACGTAGAGGTCTTCGTTCTTTATTTTAATACACGTTTTGTGTGTTGTTTTAATCTCAAACGGACTTCTCTGTTCGTAATTTTTCCATTCCATTATTGTGTTTCTTTACTCTCCAATAGAGTTTTACATTTGATGTTTATCTCACTACTTATGTGTGTTGTTTAAAATTCCAGTAGAGTTTTTCGTTTCTGATACTCTTACTCCTTCCGTTTATTGTTTAAATCTCAAATATATTTCTTTGTTTGTAAGTATCCCACACCTTTATTGTGTTGCTTAACCCTCATGTAGAGTTTTACATTTGTGGCTGATCTCACTCCTTATTTGTGTTGTTTAACTCTCAAGTAGAGTTCGTCGTTTGTGTTAATCTTACTCCTTCTGAGTATTGATTAAATCTTGAATAGACTTCTTCATTCGACATTATTCCACTCTGTTAGTGTGTTATTTAACTCTCAAGTAGAGTTATTCGTTTGTTGTTCATCCCTCACCTTTAGTGTGTTGTTATTTTATCACAAAAGTAGAGTTGTTCTTTTGTTGTCTATCCCACTCCTTCTGAGTGTTGTTTAACTCAAGTAGATTTATACGTTTGTTGTTCATCCCTCTCCTTTACTGTATTGTTTTTATCTCTCAAGTAGAGTTGTTCGTTTGTTATCAATCCCACTCCTTTTTTGTGTTGTTTAACTCTCAACTAGATTTATACATTTGTTGTTCATCCCTCTCCTTTAGTGTGTCGTTTTTATCTCTCAAGTAGAGTTGTTCGTTTGTCGTCAATCCCACTCCTTTTGTGTGTTGTTTAACTCTCAAGTAGATTTATACATTTGTTGTTCATCTCTCCTTTAGGGCGTTGTTTTTATCTCTCAAGTAGAGTTGTTCGTTTGTTGTCTATCACACTCCTTTAGTATGTTGTTTAACTCTCACGTAGAGGTCTTCGTTATTTATTTTATTACTCGTCTTGTGTGTTGTTTTAATCTCAAACGGACTTCTCTGTTCGTAATTTTCCCATTCCATTATTGTGTTTCTTTACTCTCGAATAGAGTTTTACATTTGTTGTTTATCTCACTCCTTATGTGTGTTGTTTAAAATTCCAGTAGAGTTCTTCGTTTCTGATACTCTTACTCCTTCCGTTTATTGTTTAAATCTCAAATAGATTTCTCTGTTTGTATTTATCCCACACCTTTATTGTGTTGCTTAACCCTCATGTAGAGTTTTACATTTGTTGCTTATCTCACTCCTTATTTGTGTTGTTTAACTCTCAAGTAGAGTTCGTCGTTTGTGTTAATCTTACTCCTTTTGAGTATTGATTAAATCTTGAATAGACTTCTTCATTCGACATTATCCTACACTATTAGTGTGTTGTTTAACTCTCAAGTAGAGTTATTCGTTTGTTGTTCATCCCTCACCTTTCGTGTGTTGTTATTTTATCTCAAAAGTGGAATTGTTCTTTTGTTGTCTATCCCACAAATTCTGAGTGTTGTTTAACTCAAGTAGATTTATAGGTTTGTTGTTCATCCCTCTCCTTTACTGTATTGTTTTTATCTCTCAAGTAGAGTTGTTCGTTTGTTATCAATCCCACTCCTTTTTTGTGTTGTTTAACTCTCAACTAGATTTATACATTTGTTGTTCATCCCTCTCCTTTAGTGTGTTGTTTTTATCTCTAAAGTAGAGTTGTTTGTTTGTTGTCAATCCCACTCCTTTTGTGTGTTGTTTAACTCTCAAGTAGATTTATACATTTGTTGTTCATCTCTCCTTTAGGGTGTTGTTTTTATCTCTCAAGTAGAGTTGTTCGTTTGTTGTCTATCACACTCCTTTAGTATGTTGTTTAACTCTCATGTAGAGTTCTTCGTTCTTTATTTTATTACTCGTCTTGTGTGTTGTTTTAATCTCAAACGGACTTCTCTATTTGTAATTTTCCCATTCCATTATTGTGTTGTTTTACTCTCAAATAGAGTTTTACAATTGTTGTTTATCTCACTCCTTATGTGTGTTGTTTTAATCTTCAGTAGAGTTCTTCATTTCTGATACTCTTACTCATTCCGTTCATTGTTTAAATCTCAAATAGATTTCTCTGTTTGTAAGTATCCCACTCCTTTATTGTGCTGCTTAACCCTCATGTAGAGTTTTACATTTGTTGCTTATCTCACTCCTTATTTGTGTTGTTTGACTCTCAAGTAGAGTTCGTCGTTTGTGTTAATCTTACTCCTTTTGAGTATTGATTAAATCTTGAATAGACTTCTTCATTCGACATTATCCCACACTGTTAGTGTGTTGTTTAACTCTCAAGTAGAGTTATTCGTTTGTTGTTCATCCCTCACCTTTAGTGTGTTGTTATTTTATCTCAAAAGTGGAATTGTTCTTTTGTTGTCTATCCCACTCCTTCTGAGTGTTGTTTAACTCAAGTAGATTTATACGTTTGTTGTTCATCCCTCTCCTTTACTGTATTGTTTTTATCTCTCAAGTAGAGTTGTTCGTTTGTTATCAATCCCACTCCTTTTTTATGTTGTTTAACTCAAGTAGATTTATACGTTTGTTGTTCATCCCTCTCCTTTATTGTATTGTCTTTATCTCTCAAGTAGAGTTGTTCGTTTTTTGTCAATCCCACTCCTTTTGTGTATTGTTTAACTCTCAAGTAGATTTATACATTTGTTGTTCATCTCTCCTTTAGTGCGTTGTTTTTATCTCTCATGTAGAGTTGTTCGTTTGTTGTCTATCACACTCCTTTAGTATGTTGTTTAACTCTCATGTAGAGTTCTTCGTTCTTTATTTTATTACTCGTCTTGTGTGTTGTTTTAATCTCAAACGGACTTCTCTGTTTGTAATTTTCCCATTCCATTATTGTGTTGCTTTACTCTCGAATAGAGTTTTACAATTGTTGTTTATCTCACTCCTTATGTGTGTTGTTTAAAATTCCAGTAGAGTTCTTCGTTTCTGATACTCTTACTCCTTCCGTTTATTGTTTAAATCTCAAATAGATTTCTCTGTTTGTAAGTATCCCACTCCTTTATTGTGTTGCTTAACCCTCATGTAGAGTTTTACATTTGTTGCTTATCTCACTCCTTATTTGTGTTGTTTAACTCTCAAGTAGAGTTCGTCGTTTGTGTTAATCTTACTCCTTTTGAGTATTGATTAAATCTTGAATAGACTTCTTCATTCGACATTATCCCACTCTGTTAGTGTGTTGTTTAACTGTCAAGTAGAGTTATTCGTTTGTTGTTCATCCCACACCTTTAGTGTATTGTTTGTTTATCTCAAAAGTAGAGTTGTTCTTTTGTTGTCTAACCCACTCCTTCTGAGTGTTGTTTAACTCAATTAGATTTATACGTTTTTTGTTCATCCCTTTCCTTTAGTGTGTTGTTTTTATCTCTCAACTAGTGTTGTTCGATTGTTGTCTATCCCACTCCTTCTGAGTGTTGTTTAACTCAAGTAGATTTATACGTTTGTTGTTCATCCCTCTCCTTTATTGTATTGTCTTTATCTCTCAAGTAGAGTTGTTCGTTTTTTGTCAATCCCACTCCTTTTGTGTATTGTTTAACTCTCAAGTAGATTTATACATTTGTTATTCATCTCTTCTTTAGTGCGTTGTTTTTATCTCTAAAGTAGAGCTGTTCGTTTGTTGTCTGTCACACTCCTTTATTATGTTGTTTAACTCTCACGTAGAGGTCTTTGTTCTTTATTTTATTACTCGTCTTGTGTGTTGTTTTAATCTCAAACGGACTTCTCTGTTCGTAATTTTCCCATTCCATTATTGTGTTTCTTTACTCTCCAATAGAGTTTTACATTTGATGTTTATCTCACTACTTATGTGTGTTGTTTAAAATTCCAGTAGAGTTCTTCGTTTCTGATACTCTTACTCCTTCCGTTTATTGTTTAAAACTCAAATAGATTTCTCTGTTTGTAAGTATCCCACACCTTTATTGTATTGCTTAACCCTCATGTTGAGTTTTACATTGTTGCTTATCTCACTCCTTATTTGTGTTGTTTAACTCTCAAGTAGAGTTCGTCGTTTGTGTTAATCTTACTCCTTCTGAGTATTGATTAGATCTTGAATAGACTTCTTCATTCGACATTATTCCACTTTGTTAGTGTGTTATTTAACTCTCAAGTAGAGTTATTCGTTTGTTGTTCATCCCTCACCTTTAGTGTGTTGTTATTTTATCGCAAAAGTAGAGTTGTTCTTTTGTTGTCTATCCCACTCTTTCTGAGTGTTGTTTAACTCAAGTAGATTTATACGTTTGTTGTTCATCCCTCTCCTTTACTGTATTGTTTTTATCTCTCAAGTAGAGTTGTTCGTTTGTTATCAATCCCACTCCTTTTTTGTGTTGTTTAACTCTCAACTAGATTTATACATTTGTTGTTCATCCCTCTCCTTTAGTGTGTTGTTTTTATCTCTCAAGTAGAGTTGTTCGTTTGTTGTCAATCCCACTCCTTTTGTGTGTTGTTTAACTCTCAAGTAGATTTATACGTTTGTTGTTCATCCCTCTCCTTTAGTATGTTGTTTTTATCTCTCTAGTAGTGTTGTTCGATTGTTGTCTATCACACTCCTTTAGTATGTTGTTTAACTCTCATGTAGAGTTCTTCGTTCTTTATTTTATTACTCGTCTTGTGTGTTGTTTTAATCTCAAACGGACTTCTTTGTTCGTAATTTTCCCATTCCATTATTGTGTTTCTTTACTCTCGAATAGAGTTTTACATTTGTTGTTTATCTCACTCCTTATGTGTGTTGTTTAAAATTCCAGTAGAGTTCTTCGTTTCTGATACTCTTACTCCTTCCGTTTATTGTTTAAATCTCAAATAGATTTCTCTGTTTGTAAGTATCCCACACCTTTATTGTGTTGCTTAACCCTCATGTAGAGTTTTACATTTGTTGCTTATCTCACTCCTTATTTGTGTTGTTTAACTCTCAAGTAGAGTTCGTCGTTTGTGTTAATCTTACTCCTTTTGAGTATTGATTAAATCTTGAATAGACTTCTTCATTCGACATTATCCCACACTGTTAGTGTGTTGTTTAACTCTCAAGTAGAGTTATTCATCTGTTGTTCATCCCTCACCTTTAGTGTGTTGTTATTTTATGTCAAAAGTAGAATTGTTCGTTTGTTATCAATCCCACTCCTTTTTTGTGTTGTTTAACTCTCAACTAGATTTATACATTTGCTGTTCATCCCTCTCCTTTAGTGTGTTGTTTTTATCTCTCAAGTAGAGTTGTTCGTTTGTTATCAATCCCACTCCTTTTTTGTGTTGTTTAACTCTCAACTAGATTTATACATTTGTTGTTCATCCCTCTCCTTTAGTGTGTCGTTTTTATCTCTCAAGTAGAGTTGTTCGTTTGTCGTCAATCCCACTCCTTTT
This sequence comes from Plantago major, assembly GCA_026545765.1. Lineage (NCBI taxonomy): Eukaryota > Viridiplantae > Streptophyta > Magnoliopsida > Lamiales > Plantaginaceae > Plantago > Plantago major. Next base: position 35,196,979 of record CM048842.1, read on the forward strand.
GTGTGTTGTTTAACTCTCAAGTAGATTTATACATTTGTTGTTCATCTCTCCTTTAGGGCGTTGTTTTTATCTCTCAAGTAGAGTTGTTCGTTTGTTGTCTATCACACTCCTTTAGTATGTTGTTTAACTCTCATGTAGAGGTCTTCGTTCTTTATTTTATTACTCGTCTTGTGTGTTGTTTTAATCTCAAACGGACATCTCCGTTCGTAATTTTCCCATTCCATTATTGTGTTTCTTTACTCTCGAATAGAGTTTTCCATTTGTTGTTTATCTCACTCCTTATGTGTGTTGTTTAAAATTCCAGTAGAGTTCTTCGTTTCTGATACTCTTACTCCTTCCGTTTATTGTTTAAAACTCAAATAGATTTCTCGCTTTTGTAAGTATTCACACCTTTATTGTGTTGCTTAACCCTCATGTAGAGTTTTACATTTGTTGCTTATCTCACTCCTTATTTGTGTTGTTTAACTCTCAAGTAGAGTTCGCTTGTTAATCTTACTCCTTCTGAGTATTGATTAGATCTTGAATAGACTTCTTCATTCGACATTATTCCACTTTGTTAGTGTGTTATTTAACTCTCAAGTAGAGTTATTCGTTTGTTGTTCATCCCTCACCTTTAGTGTGTTGTTATTTTATCGCAAAAGTAGAGTTGTTCTTTTGTTGTCTATCCCACTCCTTCAAGTGTTGTTTAACTCAAGTAGATTTATACGCTTGTTGTTCATCCCTCTCCTTTAGAGTGTTGTTTTTATCTCTCAAGTAGAGTTGTTCGTTTGTTATCAATCCCACTCCTTTTTTGTGTTGTTTAACTCTCAACTAGATTTATACATTTGTTGTTCATCCCTCTCCTTTAGTGTGTTGTTTTTATCTCTCAAGTAGAGTTGTTCGTTTGTTGTCTATCCCACTCCTTCAGTGTGTGCTTAACTCTCAAGTAGATTTATACGTTTGTTGTTCATCCCTCTCCTTTAGTATGTTGTTTTAATCTCTCAAGTAGTATTGTTCGATTGTTGTCTATCACACTCCTTTAGTATGTTGTTTAACTCTCATGTAGAGTTCTTCGTTCTTTATTTTATTACTCGTCTTGTGTGTTGTTTTAACTCTCAACGGACTTCTCCGCTTGTAATTTTCCCATTCCATTATTGTGTTTCTTTACTCTCAAATAGAGTTTTACATTTGTTGTTTATCTCACTCCTTATGTGTGTTGTTTAAAATTCCAAGAGAGTTCTTCGCTTCGATACTCTTACTCCGCTTATTGTTTAAATCTCAAATAGATTTCTCTCTGCTTGTAAGTATCCCACACCTTTATTGTGTTGCTTAACCCTCATGTGAGTTTTTACATTTGTTGCTTATCTCACTCCTTATTTGTGTTGTTTGACTCTCAAGTAGAGTTCGTCGTTTGTGTTAATCTTACTCCTTTTGAGTATTGATTAAATCTTGAATAGACTTCTTCATTCGACATTATCCCACACTGTTAGTGTGTTGTTTAACTCTCAAGTAGAGTTATTCGTTTGTTGTTCATCCCTCACCTTTAGTGTGTTGTTATTTTATCTCTCAAGTAGAGTTGTTCGTTTGTTGTCAATCCCACTCCTTTTTTGTGTTGTTTAACTCTCAACTTGATTTATACGTTTGTTGTTCATCCCTCTCCTTTAATGTGTTATTTTTATATCTCAATTAGAGTTGTTTGTTTGTTCTCAATCCCACTCCTTTTTTGTGTTGTTTAACTCTCAACTAGATTTATACATTTGTTTTTCATCCCTCTCATTTAATGTGTTGTTTTTATCTTTCAAGTAGAGTTGTTCGCTTGTTGTCAATCCCACTCCTTTGGTGTGTTGTTTAACTCTCAAGTAGATTTATACGTTTGTTGTTCATCCCTCTCCTTTAATGTGTTGTTTTTATATCTCAATTAGAGTTGTTCGCTTGTTGTCAATCCCACTCCTTTGGTGTGTTGTTTAACTCTCAAGTAGAGGTCTTCGTTATTTATTTTATTACTCTCCTTGTGTGTTGTTTTAATCTCAAACGGACTTCTGCTCGTAATTTTCCCATTGCATTATTGTGTTGCTTTACTCTCAAATAGAGTTTTACAATTGTTGTTTATCTCACTCCTTATGTGTGTTGTTTAAATTTTCAGTAGAGTTCTTCGTTTCTGATACTCTTACTCATTCCGTTTATTGTTTAAATCTCAAATAGATTTCTCTGTTTGTAAGTATCCCACTCCTTTATTGTGCTGCTTAACCCTCATGTAGAGTTTTACATTTGTTGCTTATCTCACTCCTTATTTGTGTTGTTTACCTCACAAGTAGAGTTCATCGTTTGTGTTAATTTTACTCCTTTTGAGTATTGATTAAATCTTGAATAGACTTATTAATTCGACATTATCCTACTCTGTTAGTGTGTTGTTTAACTCTCAAGTAGAGTTATTCGTTTGTTGTTCATCCCTCACCTTTAGTGTGTTGTTATTTTATCTCAAAAGTAGAATTGTTCTTTTGTTATCTATCCCACTCCTTCCGAGTGTTGTTTAACTCTCAAGTAGAGTTATTCGTTTGTTGTTCATCCCTCACCTTTAGTGTGTTGTTATTTTATCTCTCAAGTAGAGTTGTTCGTTTGTTGTCAATCCCACCCCTTTTTTGTGTTGTTTAACTCTCAACTTGATTTATACATTTGTTGTTCATCCCTCTCCTTCAGTGTGTTGTTTTTATCTCTGAAGTAGAGGTGTTCGCTTGTTGTCAATCCCACTCTTTTTGTGTTGTTTAACTATCAAGTAGATTTATACATTTGTTGTTCATCTCTCCTTTAGTGTGTTGTTTTTATCTCTCTCAAGTAGAGTTGTTCGCTTGTTGTCTATCACACTCCTTTAGTATGTTGTTTAACTCTCACGTAGAGGTCTTCGTTATTTATTTTATTACTCCTTTGTGTGTTGTTTTAATCTCAAACGGACTTCTCTGTTGTAATTTTCCCATTCCATTATTGTGTTTCTTTACTCTCAATAGAGTTTTACATTTGTTGTTTATCTCACTCCTTATGTGTGTTGTTTAAAATTCCAAGTAGAGTTCTTCGCTTCGATACTCTTACTCCTTCCGCTTATTGTTTAAATCTCAAATAGATTTCTCTGTTTGCAAGTATTCACACCTTTATTGTGTTGCTTAACCCTCATGTAGAGTTTTACATTTGTTGCTTATCTCACTCCTTATTTGTGTTGTTTAACTCTCAAGTAGAGTTCATCGTTTGTGTTAATCTTACCTTTTGAGTATTGATTAAATCTTGAATAGACTTATTCATTCGACATTATCCCACTCCTTAGTGTGTTGTTTAACTCTCAAGTAGAGTTATTCGCTTGTTGTTCATCCTCACCTTTAGTGTGTTGTTATTTTATCTCAAAAGTAGAGTTGTTCTTTGTTGTCTATCCCACTCCTTTAGTGTGTTGCTTAACTCTAAAGTCGATCTATACGTTTGTTGTTCATCCCTCTCCTTTAATGTGTTGATTTTATATCTCAATTAGAGTTGTTTGTTTGTTCTCAATCCCACTCCTTTTTTGTGTTGTTTAACTCTCAACTAGATTTATACATTTGTTGTTCATCCCTCTCATTTAATGTGTTGTTTTTATCTCTCAAGTAGAGTTGTTCGTTTGTTGTCAATCCCACTCCTTTTTTGTGTTGTTTAACTCTCAACTAGATTTATACGTTTGTTGTTCATCCCTCTCCTTTGGTGTGTTGTTTTTATCTCTCAAGTAGTGTTGCTCGATTGTTGTCTATCCCACTCCTTTAGTGTGTTGCTTAACTCTAATGTAGAGTTCTTATTTATTTTATTACTCTCCTTGTGTGTTGTTTTAATCTCAAACGGACTTCTCTGCTTGTAATTTTCCCATTCCATTATTGTGTTTCTTTACTCTCAATAGAGTTTTACATTTGTTGTTTATCTCACTCCTTTGTGTGTTGTTTAAAATTCCAAGAGAGTTCTTCGCTTCGATACTCTTACTCCTTCCGCTTATTGTTTAAATCTCAAATAGATTTCTCTGTTTGTAAGTATCCCACCTTTATTGTGTTGCTTAACCTCATGTAGAGTTTTACATTTGTTGCTTATCTCACTCCTTATTTGTGTTGTTTAACTCTCAAGTAGAGTTCGTCAGTGTTAATCTTACTCCTTTTGAGTATTGATTAAATCTTGAATAGACTTCTTCATTCGACATTTTCCCATTCTGTTAGTGTGTTGTTTAACTCTCAAGTAGAGTTATTCGTTTGTTGTTCATCCCTCACCATTAGTGTGTTTTTTTATCTCAAAAGTAGAGTTGTTCTTTTGTTGTCTATTCCACTCTTTCTGAGTGTTGTTTAACTCAAATAGATTTATACGTTTGTTGTTCATCCCTCTCCTTTAGTGTGTTGTTTTTATCTCTCAAGTAGAGTTGTTCGTTTGTTGTCAATCCCACTCCTTTGGTGTGTTGTTTAACTCTCAACTAGATTTATACATTTGTTGTTCATCCCTCTCCTTTAATGTGTTGTTTTTATCTCTCAAATAGAGTGGTTTGCTTGTTGTCAATCCCACTCCTTTTTTGTGTTGTTTAACTCTCAACTAGATTTATACATTTGTTGTTCATCCCTCTCCTTTAATGTGTTGTTTTTATCTCTCAAGTAGAGTTGTTCGCTTGTTGTCAATCCCACTCCTTTTTAGTATGTTGTTTAACTCTCAAGTAGAGGTCTTCGCTTCTTTATTTTACTCCTTGTGTGTTGTTTTAATCTCAAACGGACTTCTCTCTGCTTGTAATTTTCCCATTCCATTATTGTGTTTCTTTACTCTCAATAGAGTTTTACATTTGTTGTTTATCTCACCTTATGTGTGTTGTTTAAAATTCCAGTAGAGTTCTTCGCTTCGATACTCTTACTCTTCCGTTTATTGTTTAAATATCAAAAAGATTTCTCTGCTTGTAAGTATTCACACCTTTATTGTGCGGCTTAACCCTCATGTAGAGTTTTACATTTGTTGCATATCTCACTCTTTATTTGTGTTGTTTAACTCTCAAGTAGAGTTCGTCGTTTGTGTTAATCTTACTCCTTTTGAGTATTGATTAAATCTTGAATAGACTTCTTCATTCGACATTATCCCACTCTGTTAGTGTGTTGTTTAATTCTCAAGTAGAGTTATTCGTTCGTTGTTCATCCCTCACCTTTAGTGTGTTGTTATTTTATCTCAAAAGTAGAGTTGTTCTTTTGTTGTCTATCCCACTCCTTCTGAGTGTTGTTTAACTCAAGTAGATTTATACGTTTGTTGTTCATCCCACTCCTTTAGTGTGTTGTTTAACTCTGAAGTAGATTTATACGTTTGTTGTTCATCCCTCTTCTTTAGTGTGTTGTTTAACTCTAAACTAGATTTATACATTTGTTGTTCATCCCTCTCCTTTAGTGTGTTGTTTTAATCTCTCAAGTTGAGTTGTTCGTTTTTTGTCAATCCCACTCCTTTGGTGTGTTATTTAACTCTCAAGTAGATTTATACGTTTGTTGTTCATCCCTCTCCTTTAGTGTGTTGTTTTTATCTCTCAAGTACAGTTGTTCATTTGTTGTCTATCACACCTTTAGTATGTTGTTTAACTCTCAAGTAGAGGTCTTCGTTCTTTATTTTATTACTCCTTGTGTGTTGTTTTTAATCTCAAACGGACTTCTCTGCTTGTAATTTTCCCATTCCATTATTGTGTTTCTTTACTCTCAATAGAGTTTTACATTTGTTGTTTATCTCACTCCTTATGTGTGTTGTTTAAAATTCCAAGTAGAGTTCTTCATTTCTCGATACTCCTTCCGCTTATTGTTTAAATCTCAAATAGATTTCTCTGCTTGTAAGTATCCCACACCTTTATTGTGTTGCTTAACCTCATGTAGAGTTTTACATTTGTTGCTTATCTCACTCCTTATTTGTGTTGTTTAACTCTCAAGTAGAGTTCGCTTGTTGTTAATCTTACTCCTTTGAGTATTGATTAAATCTTGAATGACTTATTCATTCGACATTATCCCTCTCCTTTAGTGTATTGTTTTAATCTCTCAAGTAGAGTTGTTCGTTTGTTGCCAATCCCTCACCTTTAGTGTGTTGTTATTTTATCTCAAAAGTAGAGTTGTTCTTTTGTTGTCTATCCCACTCCTTCTGAGTGTTGTTTAACTCAAGTAGATTTATACGTTTGTTGTTCATCCTTCTCCTTTACTGTATTGTTTTTATCTCTCAAGTAGAGTTGTTCGTTTGTTATCAATCCCACTCCTTTTTTGTGTTGTTTAACTCTCAACTAGATTTATACATTTGTTGTTCATCCCTCTCCTTTAGTGTGTTGTTTTTATCATTAAAGTAGAGTTGTTCGTTTGTTGTCAATTCCACTCCTTTTGTGTGTTGTTTAACTCTCAAGTAGATTCATACGTTTTTTTGTTCATCCCTCTCCTTTAATGTATTGTTTTTATCTCTCAAGTACAGTTGTTCGTTTGTTGTCTATCCCACTCCTTTAGTGTGTTGTTTAACTCTCACGTAGAGGTCTTCGTTCTTTATTTTATTACTCGTCTTGTGTGTTGTTTTAATCTCAAACGGACTTCTTTGTTCGTAATTTTACCATTACATTATTGTGTTTCTTTACTCTCGAATAGAGTTTTACATTTGTTGTTTATCTCACTCCTTATGTGTGTTGTTTAAAATTCCAGTAGAGTTCTTCATTTCTGGTACTCTTACTCCTTGCGTTTATTTTTTAAATCTCAAATAGATTTCTCTGTTTGTAAGTATCCCACACCTTTATTGTGTTGCTTAACCCTCATGTAGAGTTTAACATTTGTTGTTTATCTCACTCCTTATTTGTGTTGTTTAACTCTCAAGTAGAGTTCGTCGTTTGTGATAATCTTACTCCTTTTGAGTATTGATCAAATCTTGAATAGAGTTCTTCATTCGACATTTTCCCATTCTGTTAGTGTGTTGTTTAACTCTCAAGTAGAGTTATTCGTTTGTTGTTCATCCGTCACCTTTAGTGTGTTGTTATTTTATCTCAAAAGTAGAGTTGTTCTTTTGTTGTCTATCCCACTCCTTCTGAGTGTTGTTCAACTCAAGTAGATTTATACGTTTGTTGTTAATACCTCTCCTTTACTGTATTGTTTTTATCTCTCAAGTAGAGTTGTTCTTTTGTTATCAATCCCACTCCTTTTTTATGTTGTTTAACTCTCAACTAGATTTATACATTTTTTGTTCATCCCTCTCCTTTAGTGTGTTGTTTTAATCTCTCAAGTAGAGTTGTTCGTTTGTTGTCTATCCCACTCCTTTGGTTTTTTTATTTAGCTCTCAAGTAGATTTATACGTTTGTTTTTCATCCCTCTCCTTTAGTGTGTTGTTTTTATCTCTCAAGTAGTATTGTTCGATTTTTGTCTATCTCACTCCTTTAGTATGTTGTTTAACTCTCATGTAGAGTTCTTCGTTCTTTATTTTATTATTCGTCTTGTGTGTTGATTTAATCTCAAACGGACTTCTCTGTTTGTAATTTTCCCATTGCATTATTGTGTTGCTTTACTCTCAAATAGAGTTTTACAATTGTTGTTTATCTCACTCCTTACGTGCGTTGTTTAAATCTCCATTAGAGTTCTTCGTTTCTGATACTCTTACTCATTCCGTTTATTGTTTAAATCTCAAATAGATTTCTCTGTATGTAAGTATCCCACTCCTTTATTGTGCGGCTTAACCCTCATGTAGAGTTTTACATTTGTTGCATATCTCACTCTTTATTTGTGTTGTTTAACTCTCAAGTAGAGTTCGACGTTTGTGTTAATCTTACTCCTTTTGAGTATTGATTAAATCTTGAATAGACTTCTTCATTCGACATTATCCCACTCTGTTAGTGTGTTGTTTAATTCTCAAGTAGAGTTATTCGTTTGTTGTTCATCCCTCACCTTTAGTGTGTTGTTATTTTATCTCAAAAGTAGAGTTGTTCTTTTGTTGTCTATCCCACTCCTTCTGAGTGTTGTTTAACTCAAGTAGATTTATACGTTTGTTGTTCATCCCTCTCCTTTACTGTATTGTTTTTATCTCTCAAGTAGAGTTGTTCGATTTTATCAATCCCACTCCTTTTTTATGTTGTTTAACTCTCAACTAGATTTATACATTTGTTGTTCATCCCTCTCCTTTAGTGTGTTGTTTTAATCTCTCAAGTAGTGTTGTTCGTTTTTTGTCAATCCCACTCCTTTGGTGTGTTATTTAACTCTCAAGTAGATTTATACGTTTGTTGTTCATCCCTCTCCTTTAGTGTGTTGTTTTTATCTCTCAAGTAGTATTGTTCGATTTTTGTCTATCCCACTCCCTTAGTATGTTGTTTAACTCTCAAGTAGAGGTCTTCGTTATTTATTTTATTACTCTCCTTTAGTGTGTTGTTTTAATCTCAAACAGACTTCTCCGCTTGTAATTTTCCCATTCCATTATTGTGTTTCTTTACTCTCAATGTAGTTTTACAATTGTTGTTTATCTCACTCCTTATGTGTGTTGTTTAAATTTTCAGTAGAGTTCTTCGTTTATGATACTCTTACTCATTCCGTTTATTGTTTAAATCTCAAATAGATTTCTCTGTTTGTAAGTATCCCACTCCTTTATTGTGCTGCTTAACCCTCATGTAGAGTTTTACATTTGTTGCTTATCTCACTCCTTATTTGTGTTGTTTGACTCTCAAGTAGAGTTCGTCGTTTGTGTTAATCTTACTCCTTTTGAGTATTGATTAAATCTTGAATAGACTTCTTCATTCGACATTATCCCACACTGTTAGTGTGTTGTTTAACTCTCAAGTAGAGTTATTCGTTTGTTGTTCATCCCTCACCTTTAGTGTGTTGTTATTTTATCTCAAAAGTGGAATTGTTCTTTTGTTGTCTATCCCACTCCTTCTGAGTGTTGTTTAACTCAAGTAGATTTATACGTTTGTTGTTCATCCCTCTCCTTTAATGTATTGTTTTTATCTCTCAAGTAGAGTTGTTCGCTTGTTGTCAATCCCACTACTTTTGTGAGTTGTTTCACTCTCAAGTAGATTTATACGTTTGTTGTTCATCCCTCTCCTTTAATGTGTTGTTTTTATATCTCAATTAGAGTTGTTCGCTTGTTGTCAATCCCACTCCTTTGGTGTGTTGTTTAACTCTCAAGTAGATTTATACGTTTGTTGTTCATCCCTCTCCTTTAGTGTGTTGTTTTTATCTCACAAGTAGAGTTGTTCATTTGTTGTCTATCACACTCCTTTAGTATGTTGTTTAACTCTCATGTAGAGTTCTTCGTTCTTTATTTTATTACTCGTCTTGTGTGTTGTTTTAATCTCAAACGGACTTCTTTGTTTGTAACTTTCCCATTCCATTATTGTGTTGCTTTACTCTCGAATAGAGTTTTACAATTGTTGTTTATCTCATTCCTTATGTGTGTTGTTTAAATCTCCAGTAGAGTTCTTCGTTTTTGATATTCTTACTCATTCCGTTTATTGTTTACATCTCAAATAAATTTCTCTGTTTGTAAGTACCCCACTCCCTTATTGTATTGCATAACCCTCATGTAGGGTTTAACATTTGTTGTTTATCTCACTCCTTATTTGTGTTGTTTAACTCTCAAGTAGAGTTCGTCGTTTGTGATAATCTTACTCCTTTTGAGTATTGATCAAATCTTGAATAGAGTTCTTCATTCGACATTTTCCCATTCTGTTAGTGTGTTGTTTAACTCTCAAGTAGAGTTATTCGTTTGTTGTTCATCCCTCACCATTAGTGTGTTTTTTTATCTCAAAAGTAGAGTTGTTCTTTTGTTGTCTATTCCACTCCTTCCGTGTGTTGTTTCACTCTCAAGTAGATTTATACGTTTGTTGTTCATCCCTCTCCTGTACTGTGTTGTTTTTTATCTCTCAAGTAGAGTTGTTCATTTGTTGTCAATCACACAACTTTTTTGTGTTGTTTAACTCTCAACTAGATTTATACATTTGTTGTTCATCCCTCTCCTTTAATGTGTTGTTTTTATCTCTCAAGTAGAGTTGTTCGCTTGTTGTCAATCCCACTCCTTTGGTGTGTTGTTTAACTCTCATGTAGATTTATTCGTTTGTTATTCATCCCTCCTTTAGTGTGTTGTTTTTATCTCTCAAGTAGAGTTGTTCGCTTGTCTATCCCACTCCTTTAGTGTGTTGTTTAACTCTCATGTAGAGGTCTTCGTTATTTATTTTATTACTCATCTTTAGTGTTGTTTTAATCTCAAACGGTTTCTCTGCTTGTAATTTTCCCATTCCATTATTGTGTTGTTTTACTCTCAAGTAGAGTTTTACATTTGTTGTTTATCTCACTCCTTAGTGTGTTGTTTAAAATCTCAAGTAGAGTTCTTCATTTTCTATACTCTCCTTCCATTTATTGTTTAAATCTCAAATAGATTTCTCTGTTGTTGTATCCCCCACCTTTATTGTGTTGCTTAACCCTCATGTAGAGTTTTACATTTGTTGTTTATCTCACTCCTTATTTGTGTTGTTTAACTCTCAAGTAGAGTTGTCGTTTGTTAATCTTACTCCTTTGAGTATTGATTAAATCTTGAATAGACTTCTTCATTCGACATTATCCCACTCTTTAGTGTGTTGTTTAACTCTCAAGTAGATTTATTCGCTTGTTGTTCATCCTCACCTTTAGTGTGTTGTTATTTTATCTCAAAAGTAGAGTTGTTCTTTTGTTGTTCATCCCACTCCTTCCGTGTGTTGTTTAACTCAAGTAGATTTATACGCTTGTTGTTCATCCCTCTTTAGTGTGTTGTTTTTATCTCTCAAGTAGAGTTGTTCGCTTGTTGTCAATCCCACTCTTTTTTGTGTTGTTTAACTCTCAAGTAGATTTATACATTTGTTGTTCATCCCTCTCCTTTAGTGTGTTGTTTTTATCTCTCAAGTAGAGTTGTTCGCTTGTCAATCCCACTCCTTTTGTGTGTTGTTTAACTCTCAAGGAGATTTATACAATTATTGTTCATCCCTCTCCTTTACTGTCTTGTTTTTATCTCTCACGTTGAGTTGTTCGCTTGTTGTCTATCCCACTCCTTTAGTGTGTTGTTTAACTCTCAAGTAGAGGTCTTCGCTTTATTTTATTACTCTCCTTGTGTTGTTTTAATCTCAAACGGACTTCTCTCGTAATTTTCCCATTCCATTATTGTGTTTCTTTACTCTCAAGTAGTTTTACATTTGTTGTTTATCTCACTCTTATGTGTGTTGTTTAAAATTCCTCAAGTAGAGTTCTTCGCTTGTTGATACTCTTACTCCTTCCGCTTATTGTTTAAATCTCAAATAGATTTCTCTGTTTGTAATCATCCCACCTTTATTGTGTTGCTTAACCCTCATGTAGAGTTTTACATTTGTTGTTTATCTCACTCCTTATTTGTGTTGTTTAACTCTCAAGTAGTTCGCTTGTTGTTCATCTTACTCCTTTGAGTATTGTTTAAATCTTGAATAGACTTCTTCATTCGACATTATCCCACTCTTTAGTGTGTTGTTTAACTCTCAAGTAGATTTATTCGCTTGTTGTTCATCCCTCACCTTTAGTGTGTTGTTTTTTTATCATCTCTCAGTAGTTGTTCTTTTGTTGTCTATCCCACTCCTTCCGTGTGTTGTTTAACTCTCAAGTAGATTTATACGCTTGTTGTTCATCCCTCTCTTTAGTGTGTTGTTTTTATCTCTCAAGTAGAGTTGTTCGATTGTCAATCCCACTTTTTGTGTTGTTTAACTCTCAAGTAGATTTATACATTTGTTGTTCATCCCTCTCCTTTAGTGTGTTGTTTTATCTCTCAAGTAGAGTTGTTCGCTTGTTGTCAATCCCACTCCTTTTGTGTGTTGTTTAACTCTCAAGTAGATTTATACATTTGTTGTTCATCTCTCCTTTAGTGTGTTGTTTTTATCTCTCAAGTAGAGTTGTTCGCTTGTTGTCTATCCCACTCCTTTAGTGTGTTGTTTAACTCTCAAGTAGAGGTCTTCGTTATTTATTTTATTACTCATCTTGTGTTGTTTTTTAATCTCAAACAGACTTCTCTCGTTTGTAATTTTCCCATTCCATTATTGTGTTTCTTTTCTCTCAAGTAGAGTTTTACATTTGTTGTTTATCTCACTCCTTATGTGTGTTGTTTTAAATCTCAAGTAGAGTTCTTCATTTCTATACTCTTACTCCTTCCGCTTATTGTTTAAATCTCAAATAGATTTCTGTTGTTCATCCCACTCCTTTATTGTGTTGCTTAACCCTCATGTAGAGTTTTACATTTGTTGTTTATCTCACCTTATTTGTGTTGTTTAACTCTCAAGTAGAGTTATACGCTTGTTGTTAATCTTACCTTTTGAGTATTGATTAAATCTTGAATAGACTTCTTCATTGTCATTATCCCACTCTTTAGTGTGTTGTTTAACTCTCAAGTAGATTTATTCGCTTGTTGTTCATCCCTCACCTTTAGTGTGTTATTTTATCTCAAAAGTAGAGTTATTCTTCTGTTGTCTATCCCACTCCTTTTTTGTGTTGTTTAACTCTCAACTAGATTTATACGTTTGTTGTGTATCCCTCTCCTTTAGTGTGTTGTTTTTATCTCTCAAGTAGAGTTGTTCATTTGTTGTCAATCCCACTCCTTTTCTGTGTTGTTTAACTCTCAACTTGATTTATACATTTGTTGTTCATCACTCTCCTTTAGTGTGTTGTTTTTATCTCTGAAGTAGAGTTGTTCGCTTGTTGTCAATCCCACTCCCTTGGTGTGTTGTTTGACTCTCAAGTAGATTTATACGTTTGTTGTTCATCCCTCTCCTTTAGTGTGCTGTTTTTATCTCACAAGTAGAGTTGTTCGTTTGATGTCTATCCCACTCCTTTAGTGTGTTGCTTAACTCTCAAGTAGAGTTATTCGATCGTTCTTTTATTACTCCTTTAGTGTGTTGTTTTAATCTCAAACGGACTTCTTGCTTGTAATTTTCCCATTCCATTATTGTGTTTCTTTTACTCTCAAGTAGTTTTACATTTGTTGTTTATCTCTCCTTATGTGTGTTGTTTAAAATCTCAAGTAGTTCTTCATTTCGATACTCTTACTCCTTCCGCTTATTGTTTAAATCTCAAATAGATTTCTACGCTTGTTGTTCATCCCACCTTTATTGTGTTGCTTAACCTCATGTAGTTTTACATTTGTTGTTTATCTCACTCCTTATTTGTGTGTTTTAACTCTCAAGTAGTTTATCGCTTGTGTTAATCTTACCTTTTGAGTATTGTTTAAATCTTGAATAGACTTGTTCATTCGACATTATCCCACTCCTTTAGTGTGTTGTTTAACTCTCAAGTAGAGTTATTCGCTTGTTGTTCATCCCTCACCTTTAGTGTGTTATTTTATCTCAAAAGTAGAGTTGTTCTTTTGTTGTTCATCCCACTCCTTAGTGTGTTGTTTAAATCTCAAGTAGATTTATACGCTTGTTGTTCATCCTCTCCTTTTAGTGTTGTTTTTATGTCTCAAGTGGTGTTGTTCGATTGTTGTCAATCCCACTCCTTTTTTGTGTTGTTTAACTCTCAACTAGATTTATACATTTGTTGTTCATCCCTTTCCTTTAATGTGTTGTTTTTATCTCTCAAGTAGAGTTGTTCACTTGTTGTCAATCCCACTCCTTTGGTGTGTTGTTTAACTCACAAGTAGATTTATACGTTTGTTATTCATGCCTCTCGTTTAGTGTGTTGTTTTTATCTCTCAAGTTGAGTTGTTCATTTGTTGTCTATCCCACTCCTTTAGTGTGTTGCTTATCTCACATGTAGAGGTCTTCGTTCTTTATTTTATTACTCGTCTTGTGTGTTGTTTAATCTCAATCGGACTTCTCTGTTGGTAATTTTCCCATTCCATTATTGTGTTGCTTTACTTTCAAATAGAGTTTTACATTTGTTGTTTATCTCAGTCCTTATGTGTGTTGTTTAAATCTCCAGTAGGGTTCTTCGTTTTTGATACTCTTACTCCTTCCGTTTATTGTTTAAATCTCAAATAGATTTCTCTTGTTGTTCATCCCACTCCTTTATTGTGTTGCTTAACCTCATGTAGAGTTTTACATTTGTTGTTTATCTCACTCCTTATTTGTGTTGTTTAACTCTCAAGTAGAGTTATACGCTTGTTGTTCATCTTACCTTTGAGTATTGATTAAATCTTGAATAGACTTCTTCATTCGACATTATCCCACTCCTTTAGTGTGTAACTTAACTCTCAAGTAGCGTTATTCCTTTGTTGTTCATCCCTCACCTTTAGTGTGGTGTTTTTATCTCTCCAGTAGAATTGTTCATTTGTTGTCTATCCCACTCTTTCTGTGAGTTGTTTAACTCTCAAGCAGATTTATACGTTTATTGTTCATCCCTCTCCTTAAGTGTATTGTTTTTATCTCTCAAGTAGAGTTGTTCATTCGTTGTCTATCCCACTCCTTCAGTGTGTGCTTAACTCTCAAGTAGATTTATACGTTTGTTGTTCATCCCTCTCCTTTAGAGTGTTGTTTTTATCTCTCAACTAGAGTTGTTCGTTTGTTGTCAATCCCAAACCTTTTTTGTGTTGTTTAACTCTCAACTAGATTTATACGTTTGTTGTTCATCCCTCTCCTTTAGTGTGTTGTTTTTATCTCAAGTAGACTTCTCTGTTTGTAATTTTCCCATTCCATTATTGTGTTGCTTTACTCTCAAGTAGATTTTACATTTGTTGTTCATCCCTCTCCTTATGTGTGTTTTTTAAATCTCAAGTAGAGTTGTTCATTTCATCTTACTCCTTCCGCTTATTGTTTAAATCTCAAATAGATTTCTCGTTTGTTCAATCTCCTTTATTGTGTTGCTTAACTCTCAAGTAGAGTTTTACATTTGTTGTTCATCCCACTCCTTATGTGTTGTTTAACTCTCAAGTAGATTCGCTTGTTCATCTTACTCCTTTTGAGTATTGTTTAAATCTTGAATAGACTTGTTCATTGTTATCCCACTCTTTAGTGTGTTGTTTAACTCTCAAGTAGATTTATACGCTTGTTGTTCATCCCTCCTTCAGTGTGTAGTTTTTATCTCACAAGTAGAGCTGTTCATTTGTTGTCTATCCCACTACTTTAGTGTGTTGTTTAACTCTCAAGTAGATTTATACGTTTGTTGTTCATCCCTCTCCTTTAATGTGTTGTTTTTATCTCTCAAGTAGAGTTGTTCGCTTGTTGTCAATCCCACTCCTTTGGTGTGTTGTTTAACTCTCAACTAGATTTATACATTTGTTGTTCATCCCTCTCCTTTAATGTGTTGTTTTTATCTCTCAAGTAGAGTTGTTGGCTTGTTGTCTATCCCACTCCTTTAGTGTGTTGTTTAACTCTCAAGTAGTTTATTTTATTACTCGTGTGTTGTTTTAATCTCAACTTCTCTGCTTGTAATTTTCCCATTCCATTAGTGTGTTGCTTTACTCTCAAGTAGAGTTTTACATTTGTTGTTTATCTCACTCCTTATGTGTGTTGTTTAAAATTCAGTAGAGTTCTTCGCTTTACTCCTTCCGCTTATTGTTTAAATCTCAAATAGATTTCTGCTTGTGTTCATCCCACTCCTTTATTGTGTTGCTTAACCTCAAGTAGAGTTTTACATTTGTTGTTTATCTCACTCCTTATTTGTGTTGTTTATCTCTCAAGTAGATTTCGCTTGTTGTTCATCTTACTCCTTTCGAGTATTGTTTAAATCTTGAATAGACTTCTTCATTCGACATTATCCTCTCTTAGTGTGTTGTTTAACTCTCAAGTAGATTTATTCGCTTGTTGTTCATCCCTCACCTTTAGTGTGTTGTTTTTATCTCAAGTAGAGTTGTTCTTTTGTTGTCATCCCACCTTCCGTGTGTTGCTTAACTCTAAAGTCGATTTATATGTTTGTTGTTCATCCCTCTCCTTTAGAGTGTTGTTTTTATCTCTCAAGTAGAGTTGTTCGTTTGTTGTCAATCCGACTCCTTTTTTGTGTTGTTTAACTCTCAACTAGATTTATACGTTTGTTGTTCATCCTCCTTTAATGTGTTGTTTTTATCTCTCAAGTAGAGTTGTTCGCTTGTTGTCAATGCCACTCCTTTGGTGTGTTGTTTAACTCTCATGTAGATTTATACGTTTGTTATTCACCCCTCTCCTTTAGTGTGTTGTTTTTATCTCTCAAGTTGAGTTGTTCATTTGTTGTCTATCCCACTCCTTTAGTGTGTTGCTTATCTCTCATGTAGAGGTCTTCGTTCTTTATTTTATACGTTTGTGTGTTGTTTTATTCTAAAACGTACTTCTCTTGTAATTTTCCCATTCCATTATTGTGTTGCTTTACTCTCAAGTAGTTTTACAATTGTTGTTTATCTCACTCCTTATGTGTGTTGTTTAAATTTTCAGTAGAGTTCTTCGTTTATGATACTCTTACTCATTCCGTTTATTGTTTAAATCTCAAATAGATTTCTCTGTTTGTAAGTATCCCACTCCTTTATTGTGCTGCTTAACCCTCATGTATAGTTTTACATTTGTTGTTTATCTCACTCCTTATTTGTGTTGTTTAACTCTCTAGTAGAGTTTATACATTTGTTGTTAATCTTACTCCTTTTGAGTATTGTTTAAATCTTGAATAGACTTGTTCATTCGACATTATCCCACTCTTTAGTGTGTTGTTTAACTCTCAAGTAGATTTATTCGCTTGTTGTTCATCCCTCACCTTTAGTGTGTTGTTTTTATCTCTCAAGTAGAGTTCTTCGTTTGTTGTCAATCCCACTCCTTCCGTGTGTTGTCTAACTCTCGAGTAGATTTATACGTTTGTTGTTCATCCCTCTCCTTTAGTGTGTTGTTTTTATCTCTCAAGTAGTATTGTTCGATTTTTGTCTATCCCACTCCTTTAGTGTGTTGTCTAACTCTCGAGTAGATTTATACTTTTGTTGTTCATCACTCTCCTTTAGGGTGTTGTTTTTATCTCTCAAGTAGACTTGTTCGCTTGTCAATCCCACTCCTTTGTTGTGTTGTTTCACTCTCAAGTAGATTTATACGTTTGTTGTTCATCCCTCTCATTTAGTGTGTTGTTTTTATCTCTCAAGTAGAGTTGTTCTTTTGTTGTCTATCCCACTCCTTTAGTGTGTTGGTTAACTCTGAAGTATATTTATTCGCTTTTATTTTATTACTCCTTTAGTGTGTTGTTTTAATCTCAAAGTAGTTGTTCGTAATTTTCCCATTCCATTATTGTGTTGCTTTACTCTCAAGTAGTTTTACATTTGTTTATCTCACTCCTTATGTGTGTTGTTTAAATCTCCAGTAGAGTTCTTTCGCTTTGATACTCTTACTCCTTTTATTGTTTAAATCTCAAATAGATTTCTATGTTCATCCCACTCCTTTATGTGTTGCTTAACCCTCATGTAGTTTTACATTTGTTGTTTATCTCACTTTATTTGTGTTGTTTAACTCTCAAGTAGATTTATACGCTTGTTGTTCATCTTACTCCTTTAGTGTGTTGTTTTTTATCTCTAAAGTAGAGCTGTTCTTTTGTTGTCTATCCCACTCCTTCCGTGTGTTGTTTAACTCATAAGTAGATTTATACGTTTGTTGTTCATCCCTCTCCTTTAGGGTGTTGTTTTTATCTCTCAAGTACAGTTGTTCTTTTGTTGTCTATCCCACTCTTTCTATGTGTTGTTTAACTCTCAAGCAGATTTATACGTTTATTGTTCATCCTTCTCCTTTAATGTGTTGTTTTTATCTCTCAAGTTGAGTTGTTCGTTTGTTGTCTATCCCACTCCTTTAGTATGTTGCTTAACTCTCAAGTAGATTTATACGTTTGTTGTTCATCCCTCTCCTTTAGTGTGTTGTTTTTATCTCTCAAGTAGTGTTGTTCGATTATTGTCTAATCCACTCCATTAGTGTGTTGTTTAACTCTCAAGTAGATTTTCGCTTCTTTATTTTATTACTCCTTTAGTGTGTTGTTTTAATCTCAAACGACTTCTCTGCTTGTAATTTTCCCATTCCATTATTGTGTTGCTTTACTCAAGTAGAGTTTTACATTTGTTGTTTATCTCTCCTTATGTGTGTTGTTTAAAATTCAAGTAGAGTTCTTCATTTGATACTCTTACTCCTTCCGCTTATTGTTTAAATCTCAAATAGATTTCTATGCTTGTTGTTCATCCCACTCCTTTATCAGGTTGCTTAACCTCATGTATAGTTTTACATTTGTTGTTTATCTCACTCCTTATTTGTGTTGTTTAACTCTCAAGTAGAGTTATACGCTGCTTGTTCATCTTACTCCTTTGAGTATTGTTTAAATCTTGAATAGACTTGTTCATTCGACATTATCCCACTCTGTTAGTGTGTTGTTTAATTCTCAAGTAGAGTTATTCGTTCGTTGTTCATCCCTCTCCTTTAGTGTGTTGTTTTAATCTCTCAAGTAGTGTTGTTCGTTTTTTGTCAATCCCACTCCTTTGGTGTGTTATTTAACTCTCAAGTAGATTTATACGTTTTTTGTTCATCCCTCTTCTTTAGTGTGTTGTTTTTATCTCTCAAGTAGTATTGTTCGATTTTTGTCAGTCCCACTCTTTTTTGTGTAGCTTAACTCTCAAGTAGATTTATACGTTTGTTGTTCATCCCTCTACTTTAGTGTGTTGTTTTTATCTCTAAAGTAGAGTTGTTCATTTGTTGTCTATCCCACTCCTTTAGTGTGTTGTTTTTATCTCTCAAGTAGAGTTGTTCGTTCTTTATTTTATTACTCGTCTTGTGTGTTGTTTTAATCTCAAACGGACTTCTCTGTTTGTAATTTTCCCATTCCATTATTGTGTTGCTTTACTCTCGAATAGAGTTTTACAATTGCTGTTTATCTCACTCCTTATGCTTGTTGTTTAAATCTCTAGTAGAGTTCTTCGTTTCTGATAGTCTTACTCATTCCGTTTATTCTTTAAACTCAAATAGATTTCTCTGTTTGTAAGTATCCCACTCCTTTATTGTGTTGCTGAACCCTCATGTAGAGTTTTACATTTGTTGCTTATCTCACTCCTTATTTTTGTTGTTTAACTCTCAAGTAGAGTTCGCTTGTTGTTAATCTTACCCTTTTGAGTATTGTTTAAATCTTGAATGACTTCTTCATTCGACATTATCCCACTCCTTTCGTGTGTTGTTTAACTATCAAGTAGATTTATTCGTTTGTTGTTCATCCCTCACCTTTAGTGTGTTGTTTTTTATCTCTAAAGTAGAGTTGTTTTGTTGTTCATCCCACTCTTCCGTGTGTTGTTTAATTCTCAAGTACATTTATACGTTTGTTGTTCATCCCTCTCCTTTAGTGTGTTGTTTTTATCTCTCTAGTAGAGTTGTTCGATTGTTGTCAATCCCACTCGTTCAGTGTGTAGCTAAACTCTGAAGTAGATTTATACGTTTCTTGTTCGTCCCTCTCCTTTAGGGTGTTGTTTTTATCTCTCTAGTAGTGTTGTTCGCTTGTTGTCAATCCCACTCCTTTGGTGCGTTGTTTAACTCTGAAGTAGATTTATACGTTTGTTGTTCATCCCTCTCCTTTAGGGTGTTGTTTTTATCTCTCTAGTAGTGTTGTTCGATTGTTATCTAACCCACTCCTTTATTGTGTTGCTTAACACTCAAGTAGATTTATACGTTATTTTATTACTCCTTTAGTGTGTTGTTTTAATCTCAAACAGACTTCTCTGTTTGTAATTTTCCCATTCCATTATTGTGTTGCTTTACTCTCAAGTAGATTTTTACATTTGTTGTTCATCTCTCTCCTTATGTGTGTTGTTTAAATCTCAAAGAGAGTTCTTCATTTTGATATTCTTACTCATTCCGTTTATTGTTTACATCTCAAATAAATTTCTCTGTTTGTAAGTACCCCACTCCCTTATTGTATTGCATAACCCTCATGTAGGGTTTAACATTTGTTGTTTATCTCACTCCTTATTTGTGTTGTTTAACTCTCAACTAGATTTATACATTTGTAGTTCATCTTACTCCTTTTGAGTATTGTTTAAATCTTGAATAGACTTCTTCATTGTCTATCCCACTCCTTTAGTGTGTTGTTTAACTCTGAAGTAGATTTATACATTTGTTGTTCATCCCTCTCCTTTAGGGTGTTGTTTTTATCTCTCAAGTAGAGTTGTTCTTTTGTTGTCTATCCCACTCTTTCTATGTGTTGTTTAACTCTCAAGTAGATTTATACGTTTGTTGTTCATCCTTCTCCTTTAATGTGTTGTTTTTATCTCTGAAGTAGTGTTGTTCGATTGTTGTCTATCCCACTCCTTTAGTGTGTTGTTTATCTCTGAAGTAGATTTATACGTTTGTTGTTCATCCCTCTCCTTTAGGGTGTTGTTTTTATCTGTCAAGTAGAGTTGTTCTTCTGTTGTCTATCCCACTCCTTTTTTGTGTTGTTTAACTTTCAACTAGATTTATACGTTTGTTGTGTATCCCTATCCTTTAGTGTGTTGTTTTTATCTCTCAAGTAGAGTTGTTCATTTGTTGTCTATCCCACTCCTTTAGTGTGTTGTTTAACTCTGAAGTAGATTAATACGCTTTTATTTTATTACTCCTTTAGTGTGTTGTTTTAATCTCAAACGGACTTCTCTGTAATTTTCCCATTCCATTAGTGTGTTGCTTTACTCTCAATAGAGTTTTACATTTGTTGTTCATCTCTCTTTAGTGTGTTGTTTAAATCTCCAAGTAGAGTTGTTCGCTTTGATACTCTTACTCCTTCCGCTTATTGTTTAAATCTCAAATAGATTTATACTCTTGTTGTACATCCCTCTCCTTTATTGTGTTGCTTAACTCTCAAGTAGAGTTGTTCATTTGTTGTTTATCCCACTCCTTATTTGTGTTGTTTAACTCTCAAGTAGATTTATACGCTTGTTGTTCATCTTACCCTTTTGAGTGTTGTTTAAATCTCTGAAGTAGTGTTGTTCGATTATGTCTATCCCACTCCTTTGGTGTGTTGTTTAACTCTCAAGTAGATTTATACGTTTGTTGTTCATCCCTCTCCTTTAGTGTGTTGTTTTTATCTCACAAGTAGAGATGTTCATTTGTTGTCTATCCCACTACTTTAGTGTGTTGTTTAACACTGGAATAGATTTATACGTTTGTTGTTCATCCCTCTCCTTTAATGTGTTGTTTTTATCTCTCAAGTAGAGTTGTTCGCTTGTTGTCAATCCCACTCCTTTGGTGTGTTGTTTAACTCTCAAGTAGATTTATACGTTTGTTATTCATCCCTCTCCTTTAGTGTGTTGTTTTTATCTCTCAAGTTGAGTTGTTCATTTGTTGTCTATCCCACTCCTTTAGTGTGTTGCTTATCTCTCATGTAGAGGACTTCGTTCTTTATTTTATTACTCGTCTTATGTGTTGTTTTAATCTCAAACGGACTTCTCTGTTTGTAATTTTCCCATTCCATTGTTGTGTTCCTTTACTCTCGAATAGAGTTTTACATTTGTTGTTTATCTCAGTCCTTATGTGCGTTGATTAAATCTCCAGTAGGGTTCTTCGTTTTTGAAACTCTTACTCCTTCTGTTTATTGTTTAAATCTCAAATAGATTTCTATGTTTGTAAGTATCCCACTCCTTTATTGTGTTGCTTAACCTCATGTATAGTTTTACATTTGTTGTTTATCTCACTCCTTATTTGTGTTGTTTAACTCTCAAGTAGAGTTCGTCGTTTGTGATAATCTTACTCCTTTTGAGTATTGTTTAAATCTTGAATAGACTTCTTCATTCGACATTATCCCACTCTGCTAGTGTGTTGTTTAACTCTCAAGTAGATTTATACGTTTGTTGTTCATCCCTCTCCTTTAGTGTGTTGTTTTTTATCTCTAAAGTAGAGCTTTTCTTTTGTTGTCTATCCAACTCCTTCCGTGTGTTGTTTAACTCTCAAGTAGATTTATACGTTTGTTGTTCATCCCTCTCCTTTAGGGTGTTGTTTTTATCTCTCAAGTAGAGTTGTTCTTTTGTTGTCTATCCCACTCCTTTAGTGTTGTTTAACTCTCAACTAGATTTATACATTTGTTGTTCATCCCTCTCCTTTAATGTGTTGTTTTTATCTCTCAAGTAGAGTTGTTCGCTTGTTGTCAATCCCACTCCTTTGGTGTGTTGTTTAACTCTCATGTAGATTTATACGTTTGTTATTCATCCCTCTCCTTTAGTGTGTTGTTTTTATCTCTCAAGTTGAGTTGTTCATTTGTTGTCTATCCCACTCCTTTAGTGTGTTGCTTATCTCTCATGTAGAGGTCTTCGTTCTTTATTTTATTACTCGTCTTGTGTGTTGTTTTAATCTCAATCGGACTTCTCTGTCTGTAATTTTCCCATTGCATTATTGTGTTGCTTTAATTACGAATAGAGTTTTACATTTGTAGTTTATCACGGTCCTTATGTGTGTTGTTTAAATCTCCAGTAGGGTTCTTCGTTTTTGATACTCTTACTTCTTCCGTTTATTGTTTAAATCTCAAATAGATTTCTATGTTTGTAAGTATCCCACTCCTTTATTGTGTTGCTTAACCCTCATGTATAGTTTTACATTTGTTGTTTATCTCACTCCTTGTTTGTGTTGTTTAACTCTCAAGTAGATTTATACGCTTGTTGTTAATCTTACTCCTTTTGAGTATTGTTTAAATCTTGAATAGACTTCTTCATTCGACATTATCCCACTCCTTTAGTTTGTTGTTTAACTCTGAAGTAGATTTATACGTTTGTTGTTCATCCCTCTCCTTTAGGGTGTTATTTTTATCTGTCAAGTAGAGTTGTTCTTCTGTTGTCTATCCCACTCCTTTTTTGTGTTGTTTAACTCTCAACTAGATTTATACGTTTGTTGTGTATCCCTCTCCTTTAGTGTGTTGTTTTTATCTCTCAAGTAGAGTTGTTCGTTTGTTGTCAATCCCACTCCTTTTTTGTGTTGTTTAACTCTCAACTTGATTTATACATTTGTTGTTCATCCCTCTCCTTTAGTGTGTTGTTTTTATCTCTGAAGTAGAGTTGTTCATTTGTTGTCTATCCCACTCCTTTAGTGTGTTGTTTAACTCTGAAGTAGATTTATACGCTTTTATTTCATCCTCTCCTTTAGTGTGTTGTTTTTATCTCAAGTACTTCTTGTAATTTTCCCATTCCATTAGTGTGTTGCTTTACTCTCAAGTAGATTTATACATTTGTTGTTCATCTCTCCTTAGTGTGTTGTTTTTATCTCTCAAGTAGAGTTGTTCATTTGTTGTCTTACTCCTTCCTTTAGTGTTGTTTGACTCTCAAGTAGATTTATACGTTTGTTGTTCATCCCTCTCCTTTAGTGTGTTGTTTTATCTCACAAGTACAGTTGTTCATTTGTTGTCTATCCCACTCCTTTAGTGTGTTGTTTAACTCTAAAGTAGATTTATACGTTTGTTGTTCATCCCTCTCCTTTAGGGTGTTGTTTTTATCTCTCAAGTAGAGTTGTTCATTTGTTGTCTATCCCACTCCTTTAGTGTGTTGTTTAACTCTGAAGTAGATTTATACGTTTGTTGTTCATCCCTCTCCTTTAGGGTGTTGTTTTTATCTCTCAAGTAGAGTTGTTCTTTTGTTGTCTATCCCACTCCTTTAGTGTGTTGTTTAACTCTGAAGTAGATTTATACGTTTGTTGTTCATCCCTCTCCTTTCGAGTGTTGTTTTTATCTCTCAAGTAGAGTTGTTCTTTTGTTGTCTATCCCACTCCTTTGGTGTGTTGTTTAACTCTCAAGTAGATTTATACGTTTGTTGTTCATCCCTATCCTTTAGTGTGTTGTTTTTATCTCTCAAGTTGAGATGTTCATTTGTTGTCTATCCCACTCCTTTAGTGTGTTGTTTAACTCTCGTGTAGAGGTCTTCGTTCTTTATTTTATACGTTTGTGTGTTGTTTTAATCTCAAACGGACTTCTCTGTTTGTAATTTTCCTATTCCATTGTTGTGTTGCTTTACTCTCGAATAGAGTTTTACATTTGTTGTTTATCTCAGTCCTTATGTGTGTTGTTTAAATCTCCAGCAGGGTTCTTCGTTTTTGAGACTCTTACTCCTTCCATTTATTGTTTAAATCTCAAATAGATTTCTATGTTTGTAAGTATCCCACTCCTTTATTGTGTTGCTTAACCCTCATGTATAGTTTTACATTTGTTGTTTATCTCACTCCTTATTTGTGTTGTTTAACTCTCAAGTAGAGTTCGCTGCTTGTTGATAATCTTACTCCTTTTGAGTATTGTTTAAATCTTGAATAGACTTCTTCATTCGACATTATCCCACTCTGCTAGTGTGTTGTTTAACTCTCAAGTAGATTTATACGTTTGTTGTTCATCCCTCTCCTTTAGAGTGTTGTTTTTATCTCTCAAGTAGAGTTGTTCGTTTGTTGTCAATCCCACTCCTTTTTTGTGTTGTTTAACTCTCAAGTAGATTTATACGTTTGTTGTTCATCCCTCTCCTTTAATGTGTTGTTTTTATATCTCAGGTAGAGTTGTTCGTTTGTTGTCAATCCCACTCCTTTTTTGTGTTGTTTAACTCTCAACTAGATTTATACATTTGTTGTTCATCCCTCTCCTTTAATGTGTTGTTTTTATCTCTCAAGTAGAGTTGTTCGCTTGTTGTCAATCCCACTCCTTTGGTGTGTTGTTTAACTCTCAAGTAGATTTATACGTTTGTTGTTCATCCCTCTCCTTTAGTGTGTTGTTTTATCTCACATGTACAGTTGTTCATTTGTTGTCTATCCCACTCCTTTAGTGTGTTGCTTATCTCTCATGTAGAGGTCTTCGTTCTTTATTTTATTACTCGTCTTGTGTGTTGTTTTAATCTCAAACGGACTTCTCTGTTTGTAATTTTCCCATTCCATTATTGTGTTGCTTTACTCTCGAATAGAGTTTTACAATTGCTGTTTATCTCACTCCTTATGCTTGTTGTTTAAATCTCCAGTAGAGTTCTTCGTTTCTGATTGTCTTACTCATTCCGTTTATTGTTTAAATCTCAAATAGATTTCTCTGTTTGTAAGTATCCCACTCCTTTATTGTGTTGCTTAACCCTCATGTAGAGTTTTACATTTGTTGCTTATCTCACTCCTTATTTGTGTTGTTTAACTCTCTAGTAGAGTTATACGCTTGTTGTTAATCTTACCTTTGAGTATTGTTTAAATCTTGAATAGACTTCTTCATTCGACATTATCCCACTCCGCTAGTGTGTTGTTTAACTCTCAAGTAGAGTTGTTCGTTTGTTGATCATCCCTCACCTTTAGTGTGTTGTTTTTTATCTCTAAAGTAGAGCTGTTCTTTTGTTGTCTATCCCACTCCTTCCGTGTGTTGTTTAACTCTCAAGTAGATTTATACGTTTGTTGTTCATCCCTCTCCTTTAGTGTGTTGTTTTTATCTCTCAAGTAGAGTTGTTCGTTTGTTGTCTATCCCACTCCTTTTTTGTGTTGTTTAACTCTCAACTAGATTTATACATTTGTTGTTCATCCCTCTCCTTTAATGTGTTGTTTTTATCTCTCAAGTAGAGTTGTTCGCTTGTTGTCAATCCCACTCCTTTGGTGTGTTGTTTAACTCTCAAGTAGATTTATACGTTTGTTGTTCATCCCTCTCCTTTAGTGTGTTGTTTTTATCTCACAAGTAGAGTTGTTCATTTGTTGTCTATCCCACTCCTTTAGTGTGTTGTTTAACACTGAAGTAGAGGTCTTCGTTTATTGTTATTACTCTCCTTTAGTGTGTTGTTTTAATCTCAAACGACTTCTCATGTTGTAATTTTCCCATTCCATTAGTGTGTTTAACTCTCGAATAGAGTTTTACATTTGTTGTTTATCTCAGTCCTATGTGTGTTGTTTAAATCTCCAGCAGGGTTCTTCGTTTTTGAGACTCTTACTCCTTCCATTTATTGTTTAAATCTCAAATAGATTTCTATGTTTGTAAGTATCCCACTCCTTTATTGTGTTGCTTAACCCTCATGTATAGTCTTACATTTGTTGTTTATCTCAGTCCTTATTTGTGTTGTTTAACTCTCAAGTAGATTTATGCTTTGTGATAATCTTACTCCTTTTGAGTATTGTTTAAATCTTGAATAGATTTCTTCATTCGACATTATCCCACTCTGCTAGTGTGTTGTTTAACTCTCAAGTAGATTTATACGTTTGTTGTTCATCCCTCTCCTTTAGGGTGTTGATTTTATCTCTCAAGTAGAGCTTTTCTTTTGTTGTCTATCCAACTCCTTCCGTGTGTTGTTTAACTCTCAAGTAGATTTATACGTTTATTGTTCATCCATCTCTTTTAGGGTGTTGTTTTTATCTCTCAAGTAGAGTTGTTCTTATGTTGTCTATCCCACTCCTTTTTTGTGTTGTTTAAATCTCAACTAGATTTATACATTTGTTGTTCATCCCTCTCCTTTAATGTGTTATTTTTATCTCTCAAGTAGAGTTCTTCACTTGTTGTCAATCCCACTCCTTTGGTGTGTTGTTTAACTCTCAAGTAGATTTATACGTTTGTTATTCATGCCTCTCGTTTAGTGTGTTGTTTTTATCTCTCAAGTTGAGTTGTTCATTTGTTGTCTATCCCACTCCTTTAGTGTGTTGCTTATCTCTCATGTAGAGGTCTTCGTTCTTTATTTTATTACTCATCTTGTGTGTTGTTTTAATCTCAAACGGACTTCTCTGTTTGTAATTTTCCCATTCCATTGTTGTGTTGCTTTACTCTCGAATAGAGTTTTACATTTGTTGTTTATCTCAGTCCTATGTGTGTTGTTTAAATCTCCAGCAGGGTTCTTCGTTTTTGAGACTCTTACTCCTTCCATTTATTGTTTAAATCTCAAATAGATTTCTATGTTTGTAAGTATCCCACTCCTTTATTGTGTTGCTTAACCCTCATGTATAGTTTTACATTTGTTGTTTATCTCACTCCTTATTTGTGTTGTTTAACTCTCAAGTAGATTTATACGCTTGTTGTGATAATCTTACTCCTTTTGAGTATTGTTTAAATCTTGAATAGACTTCTTCATTCGACATTATCCCACTCTGCTAGTGTGTTGTTTAACTCTCAAGTAGATTTATACGTTTGTTGTTCATCCCTCTCCTTTAGAGTGTTGTTTTTATCTCTCAAGTAGAGTTGTTCGTTTGTTGTCAATCCCACTCCTTTTTTGTGTTGTTTAACTCTCAAGTAGATTTATACGTTTGTTGTTCATCCCTCTCCTTTAATGTGTTGTTTTTATATCTCAATTAGAGTTGTTTGTTTGTTGTCAATCCCACTCCTTTTTTGTGTTGTTTAACTCTCAACTAGATTTATACATTTGTTGTTCATCCCTCTCCTTTAATGTGTTGTTTTTATCTCTCAAGTAGAGTTGTTCGCTTGTTGTCAATCCCACTCCCTGGGTGTGTTGTTTGACTCTCAAGTAGATTTATACGTTTGTTGTTCATCCTTCTCCTTTAGTGTGTTGTTTTATCTCACAAGTACAGTTGTTCATTTGTTGTCTATCCCACTCCTTTAGTGTGTTGTTTAACTATAAAGTAGATTTATACGTTTTTTGTTTATTAATCTCCTTTATTGTGTTGTTTTTATCTCAAAGTAGACTCTGTTTGTAATTTTCCCATTCCATTAGTGTGTTGCTTTACTCTCAAGTAGTTTTACATTTGTTGTTCATCCTCTCCTTAGTGTGTTGTTTAAATCTCCAAGTAGAGTTCTTCGCTTGATACTCTTACTCCTTCCGCTTATTGTTTAAATCTCAAATAGATTTCTAGTTTGTTGTTCATCCCACCTTTTAGTGTGTTGTTTTAACTCTCATGTAGAGTTTTACATTTGTTGTTATCTCACTCCTTATTTGTGTTGTTTAACTCTCAAGTAGATTTCGCTTGTTAATCTTACTCCTTTAGGTATTGTTTAAATCTTGAAGACTTCTTCATTCGACATTATCCCACTTTAGTGTGTTGTTTAACTCTCAAGTAGATTTATTCGCTTGTTGTACATCCCTCTCCTTTAGTGTGTTGTTTTTATATCTCAAGTAGAGTTGTTCTTTGTTTGTATATCCCACTACTTCATTGTTGTTTAACTCTCAAGTAGATTTATACGTTTGTTGTTCATCCCTCTCCTTTAGTGTGTTGTTTTTATCTCTCAAGTAGAGTTGTTCGTTTGTTGTCAATCCCACTACTTTTTTGTGTTGTTTCACTCTCATGTAGATTTATACGTTTGTTGTTCATCCCTCTCCTTTAGTGTGTCGTTTTTATCTCTCAAGTAGAGTTATTCGTTTGTTGTGTATCCCACTCCTTTTGTGTGTTGTTTAACTCTCAAGTAGATTTATACGTTTGTTGTTTATCCCTCGCCTTTTGTGTGTTGTTTTTATCTCACAAGTAGAGTTGTTCGTTTGTTGTCTATCCCACTCCTTTAGTGTGTTGTTTAACTCTTAAGTAGATTTATACGTTTATTGTTCATCCCTCTTCTTTAGTGTGTTGTTTTTATCTCAAGTAGACTTGTTTGTAATTTTCCCATTCCATTAGTGTGTTGCTTTAACTCTCAAGTAGATTTATACATTTGTTGTTCATCTCTCTCTTAGTGTGTTGTTTAAATCTCAAGTAGAGTTGTTCGCTTGTCACTCTTACTCCTTCCATTTATTGTTCAACGCTCAAGTAGATTTATACATTTGTCGTACATCCCTCTCCATTAGTGTGTTCTTTTTATCTCTCAAGTAGAGTTATTCGTTTGTTGTGTATCCCACTCCTTTTGTGTGTTGTTTAACTCTCAAGTAGATTTATACGTTTGTTGTTCATCCTTCTCCTTTTGGGTGTTGTTTTATCTCTGAAGTAGTTGTTCATTTGTCATTATCCCACTCCTTTAGTGTGTTGCATAACTCTCAAGTCGATTTATACTTTTGTTGTTCATCCCTCTCCTTTAGTGTGTTGTTTTTATCTCACAAGTAGAGTTGTTCATTTGTTGTCTATCCCACTCCTTTAGTGTGTTGTTTAACTCTGAAGTAGATTTATACGTTTGTTGTTCATCCCTCTCCTTTAGGGTGTAGTAGAGTTGTTCTTCTGTTGTCTATCCCACTCCTTTTTTGTGTTGTTTAACTTTCAACTAGATTTATACGTTTGTTGTGTATCCCTATCCTTTAGTGTGTTGTTTTTATCTCTCAAGTAGAGTTGTTCGTTTGTTGTCAATCCCACTCCTTTTTTGTGTTGTTTAACTCTCAACTTGATTTATACATTTGTTGTTCATCCCTCTCCTTTAGTGTGTTGTTTTTATCTCTGAAGTAGAGTTGTTCGCTTGTTGTCAATCCCACTCCTTTAGTGTGTTGTTTAACTCTCAAGTAGATTCGTTATTTATTTTATTACTCTCCTTTAGTGTGTTGTTTTAATCTCAAACGACTTCTCTGCTTGTAATTTTCCCATTCCATTGTTGTGTTGCTTTACTCTCAAGTAGTTTTACATTTGTTGTTCATCTCTCTCCTTATGTGTGTTGTTTAAATCTCCAAGTAGAGTTCTTCGCTTGTGACTCTTACTCCTTCCATTTATTGTTTAAATCTCAAATAGATTTCTATGTTTGTAAGTATCCCACCTTTATTGTGTTGCTTAACCCTCATGTAGTTTTTACATTTGTTGTTTATCTCACTCCTTATTTGTGTTGTTTAACTCTCAAGTAGAGTTCATCGCTTGTGATAATCTTACTCTTTGAGTATTGTTTAAATCTTGAATAGACATTATCCCACTCCTTTTAGTGTGTTGTTTAACTCTCAAGTAGTAGATTTATACGCTTGTTGATCATCCCTCTCCTTTAGTGTGTTGTTTTTATCTCAAGTAGAGTTGTTCTTTGTTGTTCATCCCACCTTTCCTTGTGTTGTTTAACTCTCAAGTAGATTTATACGTTTGTTGTTCATCCTTCTCCTTTAATGTGTTGTTTTTATCTCTCAAGTAGTGCTGTTCGATTGTTGTCTATCCCACTCCTTTAGTGTGTTGTTTATCTCTGAAGTAGATTTATACGTTTGTTGTTCATCCCTCTCCTTTAGTGTGTTGTTTTTATCTTTCAAGTAGTGTTGTTCGCTTGTTGTCAATCCCACTCCCTTGGTGTGTTGTTTGACTCTCAAGTAGATTTATACGTTTGTTGTTCATCCCTCTCCTTTAGTGTGTTGTTTTTATCTCACAAGTAGAGTTGTTCATTTGTTGTCTATCCCACTCCTTTAGTGTGTTGTTTAACTCTGAAGTAGAGGTCTTCGCTTTTATTTTATTACTCTCTTTGTGTTGTTTTAATCTCAAACGGACTTCTCTGCTTGTAATTTTCCCATTCCATTAGTGTGTTGCTTTACTCTCAATAGAGTTTTACATTTGTTGTTTATCTCTCTCCTTATGTTTGTTGTTTAAATCTCCAAGTAGGTTCTTCGTTTTGATACTCTTACTCCTTCCGCTTATTGTTTAAATCTCAAATAGATTTCTATGTTTGTTGTTCATCCCACTCCTTTATCAGTGTTGCTTAACTCTCATGTATAGTTTTACATTTGTTGTTTATCTCACTCTTATTTGTGTTGTTTAACTCTCAAGTAGATTTATACGCTTGATAATCTTACTCCTTTTGAGTATTGTTTAAATCTTGAATAGACTTCTTCATTCGACATTATCCCACTCCGCTAGTGTGTTGTTTAACTATCAAGTAGAGTTATTCGTTTGTTGATCATCCCTCACCTTTAGTGTGTTGTTTTTTATCTCTAAAGTAGAGATTTTCTTTTGTTATCTATCCCACTCCTTCCGTGTGTTGTTTAACTCTCAAGTAGATTTATACGTTTGTTGTTCATCCCTCTCCTTTAGTGTGTTGTTTTTATCTCTCAAGTTGAGTTGTTCATTTGTTGTCTATCCCACTCCTTTTTTGTGTTGTTTAACTCTCAAGTAGATTTATACGTGTGTTGTTCATCCCTCTCCTTTAATGTGTTGTTTTTATATCTCAATTAGAGTTGTTTGTTTGTTGTCAATCCCACTCCTTTTTTGTGTTGTTTAACTCTCAACTAGATTTATACATTTGTTGTTCATCCCTCTCCTTTAGTGTGTTGTTTTTATCTCTCAAGTAGAGTTGTTCATTTGTTGTCTATCCCACTCCTTTAGTGTGTTGTTTAACTCTAAAGTAGATTTATTCGCTTTTATTTTATTACTCTCCTTAGGTGTTGTTTTAATCTCAAACGGACTTCTGTTGTTTTCCCATTCCATTAGTGTGTTGCTTTACTCTCAATAGAGTTTTACATTTGTTGTTCATCTCTTTAGTGTGTTGTTTAAATCTCCAAGTAGAGTTCTTCGCTTGAGACTCTTACTCCTTCCATTTATTGTTTAAATCTCAAATAGATTTATATGTGTTGTTCATCCCTCCTTTATTGTGTTGCTTAACTCTCATGTAGAGTTTTACATTTGTTGTTTATCCCACTCCTTATTTGTGTTGTTTAACTCTCAAGTAGAGTTCGCTGCTTGTTGTTCATCCCTCTCCTTCTGTGTATTGTTTAAATCTCGAATAGACTTCTTCGTTTGACATTATCCCACTCCTTTAGTGTGTTGTTTAACTCTGAAGTAGATTTATACGTTTGTTGTTCATCCCTCTCCTTTAGGGTGTTGTTTTTATCTCTCAAGTAGAGTTGTTCTTTTGTTGTCTATCCCACTCCTTTAGTGTGTTGTTTAACTCTCAAGTAGATTTATACGTTTGTTGTTCATCCCTCTCCTTTAGTGTGTTGTTTTTATCTCTCAAGTAGAGTTGTTCGTTTGTTGTCTATCCCACTCCTTCTGTGTGTTGTTTAACTCTCAAGTAGATTTATACGTTTGTCGTTAATCCCTCTCCTTTAATGTGTTGTTTTTATCTCTCAAGTAGTGTTGTTCGATTGTTGTCTATCCCACTCCTTTTGTGTGTTGTTTAACTCTCAAGTAGATTTATACGTTTGTTGTTCATCCCTCTCCTTTAGTGTGTTGTTTTTATCTCTCAAGTAGAGTTGTTCATTTGTTGTCTATCCCACTCCTTTAGTGTGTTGTTTAACTCTCAAGTAGATTTATTCGCTTTTATTTCATCCCTCTCCTTTAGTGTTGTTTTAATCTCAATGTTCTGCTTGTCCATTCCATTAGTGTGTTGCTTTACTCTCAAGTAGATTTATACGTTTTTTGTTCATCCCTCTCCTTAGTGTGTTGTTTTTATCTCTCAAGTAGTTGTTCGCTTTGTCTTACTCCTTCCATTTATTGTTTAACTCTCAAGTAGATTTTTACGTTTGTTGTTCATCCCTCTCCTTTAATGTGTTGTTTTTATCTCACAAGTAGAGTTGTTAATTTGTTGTCTATCCGACTCCTTTAGTGTGTTGTTTAACACTGAAATAGATTTATACGTTTGTTGTTCATCCCTCTCCTTTAGTGTGTTGATTTTATCTCTCAAGTTGAGTCGTTCGTTTGTTGTTTATCCCACTCCTTTAGTGTGTTGCTTAACTCTCAAGTAGAGTTATACGTTTGTTGTTCATCCCTCTCCTTTCGTGTGTTGTTTTTATCTTTCAAGTAGTGTTGTTCGATTGTTGTCTATCCCACTCCTTTAGTGTGTTGTTTAACTCTGAAGTAGATTTATACGTTTGTTGTTCATCCCTCTCCTTTAGTGTGTTGTTTTTATCTCTCAAGTAGAGTTGTTCGTTTGTTGTCTATCCCACTCCTTTTTTGTGTTGTTTAACTCTCAAGTCGATTTATACTTTTGTTGTTCATCCCTCTCCTTTAGTGTGTTGTTTTTATCTCACAAGTAGTGTTGTTGGATTTTTGTCTATCCCACTCATTTTAGTGTGTAGCTTAACTCTCAAGTAGATTCATACGTTTGTTGTTCATCCCTCTCCTTTAGTGTGTTGTTTTTATCTCTCAAGTTGAGTTGTTCATTTGTTGTCTATCCCACTCCTTTAATGTGTTGCTTAACTCCCATGTAGAGGACTTCGTTCTTTATTTTATTACTCGTCTTGTGTGTTGTTTTAATCTCAAACGGACTTCTCTGTTTGTAATTTTCCCATTCCATTGTTGTGTTGCTTTACTCTCGAATAGAGTTTTACATTTGTTGTTTATCTCAGTCCTATGTGTGTTGTTTAAATCTCCAGTAGGGTTCTTCGTTTTTGAGACTCTTACTCCTTCCATTTATTGTTTAAATCTCAAATAGATTTCTATGTTTGTAAGTATCCCACTCCTTTATTGTGTTGCTTAACCCTCATGTATAGTTTTACATTTGTTGTTTATCTCACTCCTTATTTGTGTTGTTTAACTCTCAAGTAGAGTTCGTCGTTTGTGATAATCTTACTCCTTTTGAGTATTGTTTAAATCTTGAATAGACTTCTTCATTCGACATTATCCCACTCCGCTAGTGTGTTGTTTAACTCTCAAGTAGAGTTATTCGTTTGTTGATCATCCCTCACCTTTAGTGTGTTGTTTTTTATCTCTAAAGTAGAGCTGTTCTTTTGTTGTCTATCCCACTCCTTCCGTGTGTTGTTTAACTCTCAAGTAGATTTATACGTTTGTTGTTCATCCCTCTCCTTTAGTGTGTTGTTTTTATCTCTCAAGTAGTGTTGTTCGATTGTTGTCTATCCCACTCCTTTGGTGTGTTGTTTAACTCTGAAGTAGATTTATACGTTTGTTGTTCATCCCTCTCCTTTAGAGTGTTGTTTTTATCTCTCAAGTAGAGTTGTTCGTTTGTTGTCAATCCCACTCC
The DNA here is from genome assembly GCA_026545765.1 of Plantago major. Lineage (NCBI taxonomy): Eukaryota > Viridiplantae > Streptophyta > Magnoliopsida > Lamiales > Plantaginaceae > Plantago > Plantago major. Next base: position 35,230,518 of record CM048842.1, read on the forward strand.
TTTTTTGTGTTGTTTAACTCTCAAGTAGATTTATACGTTTGTTGTTCATCCCTCTCCTTTAGTGTGTTGTTTTATCTCACAAGTACAGTTGTTCATTTGTTGTCTATCCCACTCCTTTGGTGTGTTGTTTAACTCTAAAGTAGATTTATACGTTTGTTGTTCATACCTCTCCTTTAGGGTGTTGTTTTTATCTCAAGTAGAGTTCTTTGTTGTTTTTCCCACTCCTTTAGTGTGTTGCTTAACTCAAGTAGATTTATACATTTGTTGTTCATCCTCTCCTTAGTGTGTTGTTTTTATCTCTCAAGTAGAGTTGTTCATTTTCATATCTTACTCCTTTAGTGTGTTGTTTAACTTTGAAGTAGATTTATACTTTTGTTGTTCATCCCTCTCCTTTAGTTTGTCGTTTTTAAATCTAAAGTAGAGTTGTTCGCTTGTTGTCAATCCCACTCCCTTGGTGTGTTGTTTGACTCTCAAGTAGATTTATACGTTTGTTGTTCATCCCTCTCCTTTAGTGTGTTGTTTTATCTCACAAGTACAGTTGTTCATTTGTTGTCTATCCCACTCCTTTAGTGTGTTGTTTAACTCTAAAGTAGATTTATACGTTTGTTGTTCATCCCTCTCCTTTAGGGTGTTGTTTTTATCTCTCAAGTAGAGTTGTTCTTTTGTTGTCTATCCCACTCCTTCAGTGTGTGCTTAACTCTCAAGTAGATTTATACGTTTGTTGTTCATCCCTCTCCTTTAGTGTGTTGTTTTTATCTCTCAAGTAGAGTTGTTCGTTTGTTGTCTATCCCACTCCTTTGGTTTTTTTATTTAGCTCTCAAGTAGATTTATACGTTTGTTGTTCATCCCTCTCCTTTAGTGTGTTGTTTTTATCTCTCAAGTAGTGTTGTTCGATTGTTGTCTATCCCACTCCTTTGGTGTGTTGTTTAACTCTCAAGTAGATTTATACGTTTGTTGTTCATCCCTCTCCTTTAGTGTGTTGTTTTTATCTCTCAAGTAGAGTTGTTCTTTTGTTGTCTATCCCACTCCTTTAGTGTGTTGCATAACTCTCATGTAGAGTTCTTCGTTCTTTATTTTATTACTCGTCTTGTGTGTTGTTTTAATCTCAAACGGACTTCTTTGTTTGTAACTTTCCCATTCCATTATTGTGTTGCTTTACTCTCGAATAGAGTTTTACAATTGTTGTTTATCTCATTCCTTATGTGTGTTGTTTAAATCTCCAGTAGAGTTCTTCGTTTTTGATATTCTTACTCATTCCGTTTATTGTTTACATCTCAAATAGATTTCTATGTTTGTAAGTATCCCACTCCTTTATTGTGTTGCTTAACCCTCATGTATAGTTTTACATTTGTTGTTTATATCACTCTTATTTGTGTTGTTTAACTCTCAAGTAGATTTATACGCTTTGTGTTAATCTTACCCTTTGAGTATTGTTTAAATCTTGAATAGACTTCTTCATTCGACATTATCCCACTCCTTTAGTGTGTTGTTTAACTCTCAAGTAGAGTTATTCGTTTGTTGTTCATCCCTCTCCTTTAGTGTGTGTTTTTTATCTCAAGTAGAGTTGTTCTTTTGTTGTTCATCCCACTCCTTCCGTGTGTTGTTTAACTCTCAAGTAGATTTATACGCTTGTTGTTCATCCCTCTCCTTTAGTGTGTTGTTTTTATCTCTCAAGTAGTGTTGTTCGATTGTTGTCTATCTCACTCCTTTAGTGTGTTGCGTAACTCTAAAGTCGATCTATACGTTTGTTGTTCATCGCTCTCCTTTAATGAGTTGATTTTATATCTCAAGTAGAGTTGTTTGCTTGTTGTCAATCCCACTCCTTTGGTGTGTTGTTTAACTCTCAAGTAGATTTATACATTTGTTGTTCATCCCTCTCCTTTAGTGTGTTGTTTTTATCTCACAAGTAGAGTTGTTCATTTGTTGTCTATCCCACTCCTTTAGTGTGTTTCGTAACTCTAAAGTAGATTTTCGCTTTTATTTTATTACTCCTTTAGGTGTTGTTTTAATCTCAATTGTAATTTTCCCATTCCATTAGTGTGTTGCTTTACTCTAATAGAGTTTTACATTTGTTGTTCATCTCTCTCCTTATGTGTGTTGTTTAAATCTCCAAGAGAGTTGTTCGCTTTTTCTTACCCTTCCATTTATTGTTTAAATCTCAAGTAGATTTATATGTTTGTTGTTCATCCCTCTCCTTTATCAGGTTGCTTATCTCTCAAGTAGAGTTGTTCATTTGTTGTTTATCCCACTCTTATTTGTGTGTTGTTTAACTCTCAAGTAGATTTATACGCTTTGTTCATCCTACTCCTTTAGTGTGTTGTTTAAATCTCTGAATAGAGTTGTTCATTTGTTGTCTATCCCACTCCTTTAGTGTGTTTTTTAACTCTAAAGTAGATTTATACGTTTGTTATTCATCCATCTCCTTTAGTGTGTTGTTTTCATCTCTGAAGTTGTGTTGTTCGATTGTTGTCCATCCCACTCCTTTAGTGTGTTGTTTAACACTGATGTAGATTTATACGTTTGTTGTTCATCCCTCTCCTTTAGAGTGTTGTTTTTATCTCTCAACTAGAGTTGTTCGTTTGTTGTCAATCCCAAACCTTTTTTGTGTTGTTTAACTCTCAACTAGATTTATACGTTTGTTGTTCATCCCTCTCCTTTAGTGTGTTGTTTTTATCTCTCAAGTAGAGTTGTTCGCTTGTTGTCAATCCCACTCTTTTGGTCTGTTGTTTAACTCTCAAGTAGATTTATACGTTTGTTGTTCATCCCTCTCCTTTAGTGTGTTGTTTTTATCTCACAAGTAGAGTTGTTCATTTGTTGTCTATCCCACTCCTTTAGTGTGTTTCGTAACTCTAAAGTAGATTTATACGTTTGTTGTTCATCCCTCTCCTTTAGTGTGTTGTTTTTATCTCAAGTAGTTCTCTGTTGTCCCATTCCTTTAGTGTGTTGCTTTACTCTCAAGTAGATTTACATTTGTTGTTCATCCCTCTCTTAGTGTGTTGTTTTCTCAAGTAGATTTCTTTGTTGTTCATCCCACTCCTTTAGTGTGTTGTTTAACTCTCAAGTAGATTTTACATTTGTTGTTCATCCCTCTCCTTATTTGTGTTGTTTTATCTCTCAAGTAGAGTTGTTCATTTGTTGCACTCCTTTAGTGTGTTGTTTCACTCTCAAGTAAATTTATACGCTTGTTGTTCATCCCTCTCCTTTACTGTGTTGTTTTTATCTCAAGTAGAGTTGTTCGTTTGTTGTTCATCCCACTCCTTTAGTGTGTTGTTTAACTCTCAAGTAGATTTATACGTTTGTTGTTCATCCCTCTCCTTTAGTGTGTTGTTTTTATCTCACAAGTAGAGTTGTTCATTTGTTGTCTATCCCACTCCTTTAGTGTGTTGTTTAACTCTGAAGTAGATTTATACGTTTGTTGTTCATCCCTCTCCTTTAGGGTGTTGTTTTTATCTCTCTAGTAGTGTTGTTCGATTGTTGTCTATCCCACTCCTTTAGTGTGTTGCATAACTCTCAAGTAGATTTATACGTTTGTTGTTCATCCCTCTCCTTTAGTGTGTTGTTTTTATCTCTCAAGTTGAGTTGTTCATTTGTTGTCTATCCCACTCCTTTTGTGTGTTGCTTAACTCTCATGTAGTGGTCTTCGTTCTTTATTTTATTACTCATCTTGTGTGTTGTTTTAATCTCAAACGGACTTCTCTGTTTGTAATTTTCCCATTCCATTGTTGTGTTGCTTTACTCTCGAATAGAGTTTTACATTTGTTGTTTATCTCAGTCCTATGTGTGTTGTTTAAATCTCCAGTAGGGTTCTTCGTTTTTGAGACTCTTACTCCTTCCATTTATTGTTTAAATCTCAAATAGATTTCTATGTTTGTAAGTATCCCACTCCTTTATTGTGTTGCTTAACCCTCATGTATAGTTTTACATTTGTTGTTTATCTCACTCCTTATTTGTGTTGTTTAACTCTCAAGTAGAGTTCGTCGTTTGTGATAATCTTACTCCTTTTGAGTATTGTTTAAATCTTGAATAGACTTCTTCATTCGACATTATCCCACTCCGCTAGTGTGTTGTTTAACTCTCAAGTAGAGTTATTCGTTTGTTGATCATCCCTCACCTTTAGTGTGTTGTTTTTTATCTCTAAAGTAGAGCTTTTCTTTTGTTGTCTATCCAACTCCTTCCGTGTGTTGTTTAACTCTCAAGTAGATTTATACGTTTGTTGTTCATCCCTCTCCTTTAGTGTGTTGTTTTTATCTCTCAAGTAGTGTTTTTCGATTGTTGTCTATCCCACTCCTTTAGTGTGTTGCTTAACTCTCAAGTAGATTTATACGTTTGTTGTTCATCCCTCTCCTATAATGTGTTGTTTTTATCTCTCAAGTAGAGTTGTTCGTTTGTTGTCAATCCCACTACTTTTGTGTGTTGTTTAACTCTCAAGTAGATTTATACGTTTGTTGTTCATCCCTCTCCTTTAGTGTGTTGTTTTTATCCCTCAAGTAGTGTTGTTCATTTGTTGTGTATCCCACTCCGTTAGTGTGTTGCTTAATTCTCAAGTAGATTTATACGTTTGTTGTTCATCCCTCTCCTTTAGTGTGTTGTTTTTATCTCAAGTGAGTTGTGCTTGTTGTTATCCCACTCCTTTAGTGTGTTGTTTAACTCTCAAGTAGATTTATACATTTGTTGTTCATCCCTCTCCTTTAGTGTGTTGTTTTTATCTCACAAGTAGAGTTGTTCATTTGTCTTACTCCTTTATTGTTTAACTCTCAAGTAGATTTATACGCTTGTTGTTCATCCCTCTCCTTTAGTGTGTTGTTTTATCTCTCAAGTAGAGTTGTTCATTTGTTGTTCATCCCACCTTATTTGTGTTGTTTAACTCTCAAGTAGATTGTTCATTGTTGTTCATTATCCCACTCTTTAGTGTGTTGTTTAACTCTCAAGTAGATTTATACGCTTGTTGTTCATCCTCTCCTTTAGTGTGTTGTTTTTATCTCAAGTAGAGTTGTTCTTATGTTGTCTATCCCACTCCTTTAGTGTGTTGCTTAACACTCAAGTAGATTTATACGTTTGTTGTTCATCCCTCTCCTTTAGTGTGTTGTTTTTATCTCTCAAGTTGAGTTGTTCATTTGTTGTCTATCCCACTCCTTTAGTGTGTTGTTTAACTCTGAAGTAGATTTATACGTTTGTTGTTCATCCCTCTCCTTTAGGGTGTTGTTTTTATCTCTCTAGTAGTGTTGTTCGATTGTTGTCTATCCCACTCCTTTAGTGTGTTGCATAACTCTCAAGTCGATTTATACTTTTGTTGTTCATCCCTCTCCTTTAGTGTGTTGTTTTTATCTCTCAAGTTGAGTTGTTCATTTGTTGTCTATCCCACTCCTTTAATGTGTTGCTTAACTCTCATGTAGAGGTCTTCGTTCTTTATTTTATTACTCGTCTTGTGTGTTGTTTTAATCTCAAACGGACTTCTCTGTTTGTAATTTTCCCATTCCATTGTTGTGTTCCTTTACTCTCGAATAGAGTTTTACATTTGTTGTTTATCTCAGTCCTTATGTGTGTTGATTAAATCTCCAGTAGGGTTCTTCGTTTTTGAGACTCTTACTCCTTCTATTTATTGTTTAAATCTCAAATAGATTTCTATGTTTGTAAGTATCCCACTCCTTTATTGTGTTGCTTAACCTCATGTATAGTTTTACATTTGTTGTTTATCTCACTCCTTATTTGTGTTGTTTAACTCTCAAGTTAAGTTCGTCGTTTGTGATAATCTTACTCCTTTTGAGTATTGTTTAAATCTTGAATAAACTTCTTCATTCGACATTATCCCACTCCGCTAGTGTGTTGTTTAACTCTCAAGTAGAGTTATTCGTTTGTTGATCATCCCTCACCTTTAGTGTGTTGTTTTTTATCTCTAAAGTAGAGCTTTTCTTTTGTTGTCTATCCCACTCCTTTAGTGTGTAGCTTAACTCTCAAGTAGATTCATACGTTTGTTGTTCATCTCTCTCCTTCAATGCGTTGTTTTTATCTCTCAAGTAGAGTTGTTCATTTGTTGTCTATACCACTCATTTTGTGTGATGTTTAACTCTGAAGTAGATTTATACATTTGTTGTTCATCCCTCTCCTTTAGGGTGTTGTTTTTATCTCTCAAGTAGTGTTGTTCGATTGTTGTCTAACCCACTCCTTTAGTGTGTAGCTTAACACTCAAGTAGATTCATACGTTTGTTGTTCATCTCTCTCCTTCAATGTGTTGTTTTTATCTCTCAAGTAGAGTTGTTCATTTGTTGTCTATCCCACTCCTTTAGTGTGTTATTTAACTCTAAAGTAGATTTATACGTTTGTTGTTCCTCCCTCTCCTTTAGGGTGTTGTTTTTATCTCAAGTAGTTGTTGTTAGTGTGTTGTTTAACCTCAAGTTTGTTGTTCATCCCTCTCTTAGTGTTGTTCGATTGTTGTCTAACCCACTCCTTTAGTGTGTAGCTTAACACTCAAGTAGATTTATACATTTGTTGCTCATCCCTCTCTTTTAGTGTGTTGTTTTTATATCACAAGTAGAGTTGTGCATTTGTTGTCTATCCCACTCCTTTAGTGTGTTGTTTAACTCTGAAGTAGATTTATACGTTTATTGTTCAACCCTCTCCTTTAGGGTGTTGTTTTTATCTCTCAAGTAGAGTTGTTCTTTTGTTGTCTATCCCACTCCTTTTTTGTGTTGCATAACTCTCAAGTGGATTTATACTTTTGTTGTTCATCCCTCTCCTTTAGTGTGTTGTTTTTATCTCAGAAGTAGAGTTGTTCATTTGTTGTCTATCCCACTCCTTTAGTGTGTTGTTTAACTCTGAAGTAGATTTATACGTTTGTTGTTCATCCCTCTCCTTTAGGGTGTTGTTTTTATCTCTCTAGTAGTGTTGTTCGATTGTTGTCTATCCCACTCCTTTAGTGTGTAGCTTAACTCTCAAGTAGATTCATACGTTTGTTGTTCATCCCTCTCCTTTAGTGTGTTGTTTTTATCTCTCAAGTTGAGTTGTTCATTTGTTGTCTATCCCACTCCTTTAGTGTGTTGCTTAACTCTCATGTAGAGGTCTTCGTTCTTTATTTTATTACTCGTCTTGTGTGTTGTTTTAATCTCAAACGGACTTCTCTGTTTGTAATTTTCCCATTCCATTCATGTGTTGCTTTACTCTCGAATAGAGTTTTACATTTGTTGTTTATCTAAGTCCTTATGTGTGTTGATTAAATCTCCAGTAGGGTTCTTCGTTTTTGAGACTCTTACTCCTTCTGTTTATTGTTTAAATCTCAAATAGATTTCTATGTTTGTAAATATCCCACTACTTTATTGTGTTGCTTAACATTCATGTATAGTTTTCCATTTGTTGTTTATCTCACTCCTTATTTGTGTTGTTTAACTCTCAAGTTAAGTTCGTCGTTTGTGATAATCTTACTCCTTTTGAGTATTGTTTAAATCTTGAATAGACTTCTTCATTCGACATTATCCCACTCCGCTAGTGTGTTGTTTAACTCTCAAGTAGTGTTATTCGTTTGTTGATCATCCCTCACCTTTAGTGTGTTGTTTTTTATCTCTAATGTAGAGCTTTTCTTTTGTTGTCTATCCAACTCCTTCCGTGTGTTGTTTAACTCTCAAGAAGATTTATACGTTTGTTGTTCATCCCTCTCCTTTAGTGTATTGTTTTTATCTCTCAAGTAGTGTTGTTCATTTGTTGTCTATACCACTCATTTTGTGTGATGTTTAACTCTGAAGTAGATTTATACATTTGTTGTTCATCCCTCTCCTTTAGGGTGTTGTTTTTATCTCTCAAGTAGTGTTGTTCGATTGTTGTCTAACCCACTCCTTTAGTGTGTAGCTTAACACTCAAGTAGATTTATACATTTGTTGCTCATCCCTCTCTTTTAGTGTGTTGTTTTATCTCTCTCAAGTAGTTGTTCGCTTGTTGTTCATCCCTCTTCTTTAGTGTGTTGTTTAACTCTAAACTAGATTTATACATTTGTTGTTCATCCCTCTCCTTTAGTGTGTTGTTTTTATCTACTAGGTAGTGTTGTTCGATTGTTGTCTAACCCACTCCTTTAGTGTGTTGTTTAACTCTGAAGTAGATTTATACGTTTGTTGTTCATCCCTCTACTTTAGGGTGTTGTTTTTATCTCACAAGCTGTTGCTTAACACTCAAGTAGATTTATACATTTGTTGTTCATCCCTCTCCTTAGTGTGTTGTTTATCTCTCAAGTAGACTTGTTCATTTGTTGTCTATCCCACTCCTTTTGTGTGTTGCTTAACTCTCAAGTAGATTTATACATTTGTTGTTCATCCCTCTCCTTTAGTGTGTTGTTTTTATCTCACAAGTAGAGTTGTTCATTTGTTGTCTATCCCACTCCTTTAGTGTGTTCTTTAACTCTAAAGTAGATTTATACTTTTGTTGTTCATCCCTCTCCTTTAGTGTGTTGTTTTTATCTCACAAGTAGAGTTGTTCATTTGTTGTCTATCCCACTCCTTTAGTGTGTTGTTTAACTCTGAAGTAGATTTATACGTTTGTTGTTCATCCCTCTCCTTTAGGGTGTTGTTTTTATCTCTCAAGTAGAGTTGTTCTTTTGTTGTCTATCCCACTCCTTTAGTGTATTGCTTAACACTCAAGTAGATTTATACGTTTGTTGTTCATCCCTCTCCTTTAGTGTGTTGTTTTTATCTCACAAGTAGAGTTGTTCATTTGTTGTCTATCCCACTCCTTTAGTGTGTTTTTTTTTTTTTTTGGCTGCTACTACTTTTATTCATCCACTAAGGGGAAAAGAAGGAACTCATGGGGGTTTATAGGAACCCATGAGCAAAAGTACAAGCAAGACTCTCAAGGCATTAGCATACCAAGTGCAAGCATAGTCTAAGCTATTACAAACCATAATGTACAACAAAAAGGTCTTAGCTATATTACAAGAATAGAGATTTCTTGTAGTTAATCTACCTCTTCTAGCCTTAACAGGACAGCTTGCTTGCAGAATCAAAAGAAGAGTTACAAGCTGCTAAGTAATAAAAGTGACCCCTTGCTATTACAACCCAATAGCTAAGAGGAACACACGAAAGATAGTTCTTTAGCACTTTACAAGTAACTAAATCCATATGCCTATTTTCACAAAAGGTATTCTTTCCACAGGTAGCAGTTAGGTAGTTAGTCTTGACATGAGTAGTTAGCAAGTTAGACTGGACATCCAAACCTTCCAACAAGTCAAACAGATCCTGCACAAAAAGGTTAGCTACAAGAGACATAATACATAGTATTTATCTACCAAGGTTTAAATGGTGCAGACAACATTGTGTAAGCCCAACAAAACCTATCAGAAGAACTACATCATGTATTTATCACTAGCTCAAGACAGAACATATAGGAAGGAGGGATGTTGAAGATTGTTTCCTCAGCAGCTACAACCAACTCTTCCCTATAGCTGTCTATTAAAACAAAAGACCTGGGGAAACCAAAAAGGCCACAACTGAACCATACAACAATCAAACTGGGGTGAAGCAAAGCTAAAAGCTTGTAGCCAACTACAGGGAGCTCATGCCAATAGAGCCTCAGACTTGAGGGGAGCTTTAAAATGCTGGATCCTTGTCTAAATTGACAGAGGAGCATCACTTCTCCCAGAAGAAAATGGCACAATTCAGTTATAAGCCTAGAACTAGACTCAGACAAGAGGGGAGGAAAGGGGAGGATTAGGATCAGAGTGAGATCATCATTTCCAAAAGCCTTGACAGTCCAAAACCTACAAATAGATTCTGGCCTCTCAAGGAAAGGGAAAGAAATGTACCTTCTAGGCTTCCAATTAGCCTCATTGGGATTACCTTCTCTATCAAAAGAGAGTAGCATTCCCTCAGTTGGACAGATCTCAAACAAGTGAGTCTTTTTTGCTTTTTCTGACATTTGGGGATTCTCAAGTAAGGTATACCAGTGTTATCAGAATATACCAACTTTTTTATCTCTTGTGTGCTGTGACCAATGTCAAACACTTTGCTCACTCTGCTTTTCAATGCATCCTTGGCCAAGTAGTCTGCAACTGCATTGCCCTCCCTGTGTATATGTTGATACAGAACCTCCATGTTCCTTGTGTTAGCCTGCACTTGTTGAAATAGTTGAAAAACTTTCCAATTTGAAACTGAGCTATTAGAATTCAGAGCAGTAATGACATTTTTGGCATCAGATTCAATTATAACTTTTCCAAAGCCCATCTGCAAGCAAACTTTGATACCCATAAGTACAGCATACACTTCTGCTTCAAAAATGGTTTTCTTTCCAATGAAGTGTTGGTAAAGTTTCAAAACTCTACCATTGGAACATCTTATGACTCCTGCAGAAGAAGCAAGGTTAGTGCCAGTGTGATGTGACCCATCTGAGTTCACTTTAACCCAAGTTGGGGGTGGCCTAAGCCAGTAAACTAGGATAAGAGGTTTGGTCACAGAATTCACAGTACTCAGACCCAAAAATTCAGCAAAAGATCTATCACCTTTCCACAGACTTGAGGGGATTTTAAAGGACAAATGAATGGTCTTGAGCTGGTTCAAAACTAAAATTATAATCCCATAAGCTGTAATTTTCTTTGATCTATATTTAGCATCATTCCTCATTTTCCAAGAGAACCAGGCTATCAACAAGGGAATTATAATCCTAATATGATCAGTATGAGAGAAATCAGTGGAAAATCTCCAGGCATTCAGTCTAGCAAGCACAGAATGAGCATGTGAGCAACTTACACTAAAATGGTTGGAAAACCACAGCCAAGCCTTATTTACTTCAGAATTATGTAAAATAACATGTTTTAAAGTTTCAATTTGAGCACAGCATTGACATTTAGAAGCTAAAGAAATGCCATACTTCTGAATCTTGCTTTCTACAGGTAACCAGCCTTGCAACAGCTTCCACCAAAACACAAAAATAGTAGGGGACACATAAGGGCTCCAAATGACTTCAAAAACCACAGAAAGAGCCCTAGGAGTTCTAACTAAGCCTCTAGCTGTCTTAGTACTGAAAGTGCCAGAAGAGGAGAGTTTCCAAATGGGGAAAGACTCAGAGGCACCATCACAGGGAACATTTAAAAAAACTTGTGCACATAGATTAGTAGGCAAAGAAGAACTAAGTTTTTCAAAGCTCCAGTCATTACCATTCATCCACTCACTCAATTGAGTGTTCTCCTCAACTGAAGTACCTGCAGCCACTCTCAAATTTTCCTCCGTTAGTTCATGAAACCAATGGTCATTCCAAGCATACATCTTCCCAGCTCCTGTGTTCCAGAACATGTTGTCCTGAGTGATTTTACTCACTTTAAGGATCCTTCTCCAAGTGGGAGAGTCAGAGCCTTTGGGGAGACAGTTACCAGGGAACAAGTTTCTAGCATATTTAAAGTGCATAAAGCCTGCCCAAAGAGAGTTGTTTTCTCTGAATTTAAACCATAGCTTAATGGCAAAAGCTTTAGCCAAATCTTCAAGCCTGATTACATTTAGACCTTTTTCATTGTTAGGAAAACAAATATTAGCCCATGTAGTCCAATGCAATCTTTTTTGAAGTGGGGTAGAACCCCAAAAGAATTTTGCAAAAATCTGTTCAATTTCAGAGAAAACAGCTTTAGGTGGGTTAAGTGCTTGCAAAATATGCACAGGAATGGAGTTTAGGACACTCTTAATCAGGGTCAATCTACTGCCTTGAGACAGTAAATCAAGATTCCAACCTGAAAATTTAGCCCTAATTTTTGCCATCAAAGGAATATACAAGCTTTTCTTTTTGTTCCCCTTGGCAATGGGAGCCCCCAAGTAAGTGAAAGGGAAAGACATGGCAGGCATGCCTAAAATGTTTAGGATCTGAGCATGATTAGCTCTTTTCCCTGGCAACAACCACTTTTTTGTAAATTGATTTCTTGACCTGACTGAGACTCATATTTAAGCAAAAAGCTTTTTAGAGCAGAAACAGAAGCATGAGAGCCATTACAAAAGATGATGCAGTCATCTGCAAAAGCCAAGTGGGAAATAGGGAGACCTTTTGGGACTTTGAAATGCATGCAAGGGTTTCTTTCAAACAGATCATTCAGAGACCTTGTTAGATATTCATTCATCAAAACAAAGAGGGCAGGAGACAAGGGGTCACCTTGTCTCATGCCTCTATTAGCCTGCACAAAACCACAAGAAACTCCATTCACAATGAAGTTGTAGTAGCAAGAAGTTACAATTCTCAACATCATTCCAATCCAGAAATCAGAGAAACCAAAAGATCTCAACATTACTTCCAAGTAATCCCACCTAACCTTATCATAGGCCTTTTTCATATCAAGTTTGACTATAATGTTAGCACCTCTAACTTTATTGTCAACAACAAGGGAAATTTCTTGTGCCAAAAGAATATTATCAATAATAGCCCTACCTTTTATAAACCCACTTTGATTTTTGGAAATTAAAGAAGGTAAAATATAAGCAATCCTATCATTTAATAATTTTGAAATTATTTTTTGCACATTAGAACACAGGCTTATGGGTCTGTAATCTCCCCACTCCAAGGGATCAGGCTTTTTTGGGATCAAAACTATAGCAGTGTGAACAAAACCCAAGGGAATTGGATTGCCAGCAAAAAAGTCTAAAACACATTCAAGCAGATCATTCTTTATTGTAGTCCAACAAGTTTGAAAAAACTTTCCAGTAAAGCCATCAGGCCCAGGTGCAGAGTCAGCTTTTAAGCCTCTAACAACTTCCTCTAATTCACTCAGAGTGGGGGGTTTGCAAAGCTCATCATTTTGGTTATCAGTAAGGGCAGTGGCAGGCAGAGACATATATGGGGGAAGAATAGGGGATAGGGGACCAGCAAAATGTTCAGAAAAGTACTGAACAGCAGACTCTTGGATCTCTTTAGCATTAGTGACAACATTACCATGAGAAGAGATAGAGTGAATGCCCATTCTAGCTTGCTTTCTTTTGACCATATTATGAAAGAGAGCAGTGTTCCTTTCACCCTGAGTACACCAAGAGGCAGATGCTTTTTGTTTCCAATAAGCTTCTTCCTGATCTAGTGCTTTGTTGAAAAGAGCTTGTTTAAGTTTTAGAGAATCCTTGTTTCTACCAGAAGGGTCTAGGGCTACTTGCATTTCTGCCTTGGCAACCTCATCCCCAAGAGATTTGACTTTGTTCAAAACATTTCCAAAGACAGTTTTGTTCCAGAAAATTAAAAACTGTTTTAGCCTGTAAAGTTTTTCTTTGAACTTTCCCATACCACTCAACCTTGCAGGGAGGTTCCAATTAAGTTCCACAACTTTTTGAAAATCAGGATGAAGTACCCACATGTTTTGAAATTTGAAGGATCCTTTTTTAAAAACAGAGGGAGAATAGGCATTCACTACTAAGGGTCTGTGATCAGATTCCTCCAAAATACCATGTTTAACAGAGGTGCAATTAAACATATCACTCCAAGCATTATTGAACAGTATCCTATCCAGTCTTTGCTCAATGCCATTTCCTTTGGCCCAAGTGAAAGGGTGGCCAGAGAATCCCAAGTCTCTTAGCCCATTTAACAAGATGCAGTCATTGAAATCCTGCATTGCATTGAGATTTGGCAAGGCTCCCCCAAGTCTCTCCTCAGTAGAGGTGATAATGTTGAAATCCCCCCCCCCCCACACACACCATGGTGTAGCAGAAGGGACACCTAAATTGACCAGACCATCCCACAGAACATACCTATCTCTTCTACTGCATTTAACATAAACAAAAGTAGCCAAAAAGGAAACTTTGGTAGCTGCAGGGGTTATAAGACAATGCACAAATTGTTCTTCATTTTTTAAAACTTCTATTTTATACTGTACAATAGAGCAGATCCAAATTTTGTTGTTAACATTTTGTGCAATATTATCAAACCCCAGTAGTCTACAAAATTTTGGAGAATTTAGATCCACTAGAGGTTCAAAAAGTACTAGAATATCAAGTTTTTCAGTTCTTTTGTAAAAGAAAGCTAACTGTTGAGATTTTGGGTTCCCAATTCCCCTTATGTTCCAGAGTTGTATAATCATTGGGAACCAGTGTTCAAGGTGGAGCCAGCACTAGCTTTTTTTGAGTTTCTGGTATTCCTTCCAGCAGTTGCATAAGTAGGAACATAAGGGAAAAAATCTTTTTTCTTTTTTTGTTTTTTGCTAGCATTAGAAGAGATAGTATCCTTTCTAATGGACTCTACTGAGACAGTAATAGAGATAGAGTTAGAGATAACCTTCTCCCCATTAGCATCATTTCCTTGTGCACAGGGTTCCTGTGGATATCCTTCATAATCAGATGTCAAAGGAGAGTATGGAAGTCCATCACTGTACTTCCTTCTCTGATCCTGCAAAATATTGGGTTCCACCATTAGACTTGTATCAAAATTATCATTAAAAGCTAGGGCACCAAAAAGAATAGGCACTCCCCTGTCTATTTCATTTTCTGTGTTATGCAAGCTTCCTTCATCTTCTGATGTACTTCCAGTGCCATCCTCCTCTGCAGGTGGAGTCATAAAAATAAAGCTGACTCGGCTTCGACTTCTCTTTCTCCTTCGAGAGAAGTTGGAGGTAGGGCCCTTGCGATCTCTTAATCTGGTCACACAGTTTTCTCCCTTCTTTGTGGGCCCGAGACTCTCCCTTGGAAGTAGAAAGGCTGTAAAGGGTTGAGCGGGTGACTCCCATCCTTGCTCCATCGGTGGGTAGATGAATTGATTAGCTCAAGAACTTGAATATCGAGTACCATTATATTCATCTTTGCTCATCCACGTGATTTCCTTGCAATCTCTCCTTTGCACCTTGAGAGGATTGTTAGATACCAACATTCCATGGATCTGGCGTAGGCGAGGTTACCATTTCCTTCCTCTATATAAGGTTGGCCATAGACATTGTAGTTGTACTAACTTTTTTGGGTACCACTCCTTTAGTGTGTTGTTTAACTCTCAAGCAAGAGTTATTAGTTTGTTATTAACCCTCTCCAAAGTGTCTTGTTTTATCTCTCAGAAGAGTAGAGTTGTTGGTTTTGTTGTTTATTCAACTCCTTTTTTGTGTTTTGTTTAACTCTCAAGTAGAGTTTATTACGTTAGATTTATTTTATTACTCCGGCGTATTATTGTTTAAATCTCAAATTATTGACTTCACCATTTGAATGGTATCTCACTTCTTCATTGTTTTGTTTAACTCTAGACTGGGAACTTTTACATTTGTTGTTTAACCCGCTCATTATGGCCTGTGTGGTTTTAACTTTTCAGTAAAATTCTTAAGTTTGTTATCTTTCACTCTTACTCTTTCTATGCATTGTTTAAATCTCGAATGAAACTGACACTTCATTAGAGCATTATCCCTCCTTTTAGTGTGTTGTTTTAACTCTACAGTAGAGTTATTAGATTCGTTGGTTGTTCATCCCTACTCTCCAAAAGTGTGTTGTTTTTATCTCTCAAGTAGAGTTGTTGGTTTTGTTGTTTATTCAACTCCTTTTGTGTTTTGTTTAACTCTCCAGTAGGGATTCTTAGATTCGTTATTTTATTACCTCACTTGTGTGCATTTAAATCTCCAGAGTGACTTCACCCAGTTTGTAAGTATCTACACTTCTTCATTGTTTTTGTTTGGCTCAGACTAGAATTTTAAATTTTGTTGTTTAACCCACTTCATTATGTTGTGGTTTAACTTTTCAGTAAATTATTAGTTTGTTATACTGCTCTACTTCATACATTCGCATTGTTTAAATCTTTCGAATAGACTTCTTCATTCGACATTATCCCACTCCTTTAATTATGTTGTTTAACTCTCAGTAGAGTTATTAGTTTTGTTGTTCATCCCTCTCCAAAGTATGTTGTTTTTAGCCTCTCAATTAGAGTTGTTGGCTGGTTTTGTTGTTTATTCAACTCCTTTTTGTGTTTTGTTTAACTCTCAAGTAGAGTTCTTCTTTTTAGTTATTTTATTACTTTCCTCTTGTGTGTTGTTTAAATCTCAAATTGTTGACTTCTCTGGATTTTGTAATTATCTCACTTCTTTATTGTTTGTTTAGCTCTAGACTTGAATTTTACATTTTGTTGTTTTAGCCCACTCATTATGTGTGTGGTTTGTAACACTTTCCAGTAGAATTCTTAGATTTGTTATCTTCTTTACTCCTTATCGCATTTTTTTTTTTTTTTTGAGAGGGAAAAGAGAGCGACTAACTGAGAAATAGTAAAGTTAGTAGTAATCTTAATCTTTCGATCGTCCTAGTAACTGTCTAGAAGCTTTTTTTAAGAATCTAGCTAGAAGATTAAAGTATGATGGCGGCGCAGAGCCGGGCGAGGAATGAAGACCTTGAGAGGCGAGATACTCTCCCACTAGTTGGAAAGTGATTATTCCCCCAAGCGACATTAATGAAACTACTGGGGAGGTGGGCTGCGTGGTATTATTCATCCATAATATAGGGGGAAATCACCAGGAGGTTTTTAGAGACCCCAAATACAAAAAGAAGTTTGGAGAGTTTAGCAAGCAAGAAATACAAACCAAAATACTACCACTAATCTTATTACAACCACGAGAATAGATGGCAACGAAAATCTCCCTACAGGTTGAGAGTGATCACCTTTATGCAATAATAAACTTGGCAACTGAGTTGTAAACTTCCATCTGGTACCAGATGCCAGTCTACCGGAACATAGAGCACGAGGCCAATCGAAAAGTGTGCCACATGAAATTGCTGAAACCGATTCTATTTGAGGTAGTAAGCGGTGTCTTTGGGGTTACCATGGTTTAAGGTTCTGCGAACCCAAAAGTATCTTTTGTGACTTGTGGTAATGGTTTAGAGTTTTTCCAAACCAAGTAATAGTCGAGGTGTTAGCAATCGACATTGTTGAGAGATAAAAGGCGATAAGTACAAATCACGCACAAGGTGAAAAGGCCACACATAGCAAAGAAGGTGAAACTCAAAAGACAATAAACTCCACAATGGTAAAGTGACTCCTCAAAGCGACTCGAAAGAAAAAACCATAACAAGACTAAGTACATCTAACCTGCGCAAGATTAACCGGGGCTGACAAGGAGGAAGCTTGAGAGGAGACACAAACTATGCATACCAAGTTATAAGCGGGGTGAAACAAGCAAAAAGCATGGCCAACTACGAGAGGAGCTCATGACCTTTGAAGCCACTAGTGGGGAAAGCAATCTTTGGATCCCTATTCTGAAAGTGCAGGAGGGCATCACTTCTCGAGAATAATATGATATACATAAGGTCAAAGCTATAAGCTTTAACCTCTACACTTCTAACTTCCCACTATTTTACACTACCCAACCCGAAGAGGGGAAAGATAGGGGAGAGAGGGGGTGATCCATCCAGTTCACAATTCTGTCCATCATTTGGATGTTCTTAAATGGTGCAATCCATTCTTATCGGTATAATAATAGGCCTATTTGCCCTAACTTTTTATAAGGGACTCCCGAGGATCATGAAAGTGAATAGTCTTGATCTGGAGTTTTCAAGAAGCCTCCATTTGCCAGCAGTCTGTCTATTTCTTGCATTTCCTTCTGAAAACATGAACTCATCGACCTGTATTTGTTGTCACATAAGCTTGCACAAGCTACTGTCTTTGATAATAAAAGTGGGTTTCGATTACCCAGTTTGACCTCTTGTTTTACGAATAAAGAAGAATAGCCACTTTTAGAGTCCAGTTCTATAATTATGTTCCTCCTTTCTGCATCGAAACCGACAGTTTTAAGCCCTTGCCAAAATACCCAGCGGATTACGCATAAAGTATAGAAGCTGACCCCTATGAAAGTTTGGAAACATTTCAAAATTCTACCATCTTCATCCCCTCGGGATGCCCCCAATTTCTTGACACTTTTTTGAAGAATGATTAAAGGAACCATCGGTGTTCATTTTATTCATTTTGATACTGAGTGGGGGTTTTATTCCGGATAAACTATTTGCACCTTAAGGGCGGTAAGGAGACGGCGAGAGGAATGTTAAATAACCAAAGTTCAGCAATTTTGAAAAGTCCCCAACCCAAAATCTCTTTCTAAAAAGGTTTAGCTTGTATGAGATAAATGAAAATTCATAATAATTCTCCAAATATTAATTGTTCTACCACCGACCTATGATGGCTTTACCCTTATGTTTGGAATCATTTTCTAGCTTGAGCAAGAGAACCGACCTATCAATATAGGTATTAAGGAGTTACGATGTGCTTTTTACTGCATAGTCAGAAGAGAACAACCAATGCCCTTTATACTGCGATAACATTTGCAGAACTGTAGGGAACTATCCCCGAACTTGAAAGCAGTCTGAAAACCACACCCTTACCTTATGACTTTCGGACATTAAACAATAAAAGCATATGCATAATGGTTTCTTAGGAAGAACAACATTGACATTTAGAAATATATGGTTATTCCCTTTTTTCAGAATTTCATCTCACGGATAACAGTTGTGAAAGATCTTCCTGGCTCGAGATAATGGTGGTAGGGATCTACTACTACTAACCCAACAACTACTTAGGATTTTGTTGAGGGGCTTTTTTCTTATCAAGTTCCAGCACGACTTGGTTGAAGAAGACACCATTAAGAAGAAGCTTTCCAAATGGGGGTGACTAGGCACGCACTTGGTCGAGAAAGGGATTAGGAATAAGCATGTCGCTTGTCTTTGCCCGAGTGGAGAACTTCGAATGGTCGGATAGTCGATTCCGATTCCAGTTACTTTCATCACCAAAGTCCTGCGGCTTTTCGAAAAGAGTCCACTTTAGTGCTGGCCAACACTTGTCTTTTCGTAAACTGAAATCCCCAACTCGACCACTCATCTGCCCGAAAAGTATAACAAGAGGCGATGCCCACTTTCCAAGCAGATTAAGATCGGTGACGAAAGTCCTAACACTTAAGTCTTTTCCACACGAAACCCGAATACGTGTTTTTTGCAAAAACAAGGTTAGGAATTTGGTTTTCTTGCAATACTGTGTCACCCATGTCCGAGGAGACTTACGGCCCACCAGAGAGTTTGTTCTCTAAATCTGAAGACAAAGTTTTAGAGAAAGGCCTCACCCTGACTCACGAAGATTTCCAACTAACTCCCTAGCCCTCCCTCTTCAATAGGAACCTGAGAGGCTTCCACTTTGACCGGTGTATTTTCTTTCTAGAATCGATATGGCGTTCCCCCAAAAAAATTTTGAATCTATTAGAGAATTGAAACTTTAGCGAAGAGCTTGTGATGAAGGCCAGATAGGGAGGGTTAGCAATACATATGATGCGAGCAAGATGCCACCTGAGGCATAAGCACTTTTACTTTTTACTTTAAGATCCATCTTCCACCTTGAGGCATAAGGTTAATGTTCCAACTGACCAGTTGTTGTTTCTAATAACTTTATCTAGCATGAGGAAGTTAGACAACACTTTTCTTTCTTCCTTTAAAATAGAGCTCCCCCTATAAATAATAAAAGGGAAGATCAAACACATTAAAACCGGGATCTCTGGCGAATTAAATCCACATTTCCATTTTACCAATATACTGGCATTGCTTTTAGCCATATTGATTTTTTGTTGACGAGACATTCTCATAATGCTTCATAAAATTCCAAAACTTTTGCAACCACGGTTTCAAGCCTTTAGTAAAAGAATCCAAAATCATCGACCAAAAAGCTAAATGGCCCGACAAGGATCTGGATTTTGAATCATAATGTCTGAGGCGAGGGGTTGTTTAAGCCTTTGAGTTGTTGATCACAGAAAGATACTCAGCTAGAATAATAATAAAGAGGTGAGACAAAGAAGGTCCCCTTTTCGGACCATGGGCGGAGACTTGAAACCCTTAGAGGAATAAGTAACTAGCCCGACACTAAAATAATTAAAAGACACGCTAACTAGAGTTAACCCGGTTTGGAGGAAACGAAAATGAAATAACATTTTTTTCTTAATACAAGACCGATTAAGTACGTCGCCGACTTTCATCATGTCAATTTTTCATAACTAGATTAGAGCCTCTAGTCTTAACATCTAAAGAACCTCAACTCTTGAGCAGAAAAGAATGTTGTCAGAAATTAACCTTCCTTTTAAAAAGCCACTACGATTTTCGAGAGAAATTAAACAAAAGGAAGAATAATTGTGACCTATCATTTAACGGTTTAGAAATAATTTTGTGAGAAAAGTTACATAAGCGATGGAGAGTGCGAAAGTCACTCCAGTGAGGAGGAGATTGGATTTTGGGAATGAGAGCAATAGCGTTAGCGAGAGGAAAAACCTAAAGGAGAATTACCACTAAAAGTAATCCTCTCTTGCTTCGACAATCAAATTTGATGGAGTTCTGACAACTTTGGTAAAAGCATGTGATTAGCAACCATCGAACCCTGCGAGGAAGGCATCCCTGTTTAAAACTAAACACGATTAACTTCGGTTCCTCGAATTTAGGGGGTTCACACAATTCAACATTGAATCATCATTAACAAACTCGGAGATCATATTACCAGTCAGGTTCTCAAAATCACACAAATGTATGCACTTCAGCACTTTTCAAAATAATTTAGAAGTGAGTCATGTAACTCTCTGAGGATCGTTGATAACACATTCCCCTCATACTACATACTCTTGATTTTTTTCCTTTTAATCTTTCCTCTTTACCATATTTGTGGAATAAGATTGAATATTCTATCCCCGTAATTAGAACATTACGATAGCTTTTTGCTTCAAGGCTTCCTCCATATTACAGGACTTTTTGAAACTTCAGCCAGATTTTTCTTTGAAAATAGCGATATTAACGATGAAGTATGACGCTCTTCCTTCCGACTTCCCCAGCCTCTGAGGAATCTTCGAGTTTTAAAGTTTTGAAAAAGATTACCAAATTCATGCTTGTTCACCTGTCTTAAATGTTGTTTTAATCTATGGGTTTTTTCCCAAAATTTTTTAAGACCCTATATACATGAGACCAATGCATTTCAATGAGTGGATTCATTTGATTCAGCAACCACATATTTTTTGGAACACGAAGGGTAAGAAGTTCTCCGAGGGAAGGAATGTGCGGTAAGGATGGGAAGTGCATGATTGAGCGACCTTCTAACAGTAGTGACAGAATTACTAGTGAAGGTTTCACTTGGACTTGATTGAATAAGATTCTATCCATCTACCGCTCCCCCACCTTGCCACTTCCAAGTAAAAGGCGGAACCTTGGAAACCCATACAGTAAACCACAATCCGAGTCGAGTTATTGATCATTCATAGCATGCACATTGGGGGGCACCCGGAACATTTCATCACACTTAGAAATTATGTTAAAAGTCCACTTATACACCAAGGTGGAATTGAGACCGCTACGTTCCCAATCTCCATTCCTGATCGTATCTTTCCCTTCTAGTGCATTTAGCATTAATAAAGTCGTTTAAGATAGGGAATGAGGTAGGATGTTGGAAGTGATGCTTAGGTGTAAGTGCTCATAGTCTTAAGGATTTCTAAATCCTTAATTTGCGAGAAGACATTACCCAGGATCTTGTTATTGCGGTTAGCAACTATTTTTTTCCATTTGAACTTTTACAAAAAACAAAAAGCATCGCAAAGGCCACTAGGTTTCTATAATAGCACAATATCTAACTTTGAGAATTTACCAATACCACAATGATTACAAAGATTTCAGTATTACCTATACCTCTAATGTTCCTGATGACCAATGAAATTCTTACCATTCTTCCCTCTTTACCTTTGCTTTCTTGGCGGTTTGCCTAGCCATTTTCACGCTGGGAGGTGATTCTGCATTACTACCAGTGTGCTATCAAGCCTTCATCGGATCCTTGCCACATTCTTCCATTTGAGGTTACATTTGTGGAAGCAATTGCCTTAGCACCGCGGCTGACATACCTTTACGCAAAGACATGGTGTCTGAGTGAAAGTAGGTATGCTCTGATGATGATCTTCTACTATTAATACATAAACAAGAGGCTCCTTATACGCATTGTTTAAATGTCTACAATAGACTTCTTGGTTTTGACATTGTCTGCGACTCCTTTTAGTGAGTTGTTTAACTCTCAAGTAGAGTTATTTGTTTGTTGTTCATCCTGTCAAAGTGTCTTGTTTTTGTATCTCTCAAGTAGGGTTATTAGGTTTGATTATTCAACTCCATTTGTGTTTTGTTTAACTCTCAAGAAGAGTTCTTCGTTCGTTATTTTATTACTCCTCTTGTGTGTTGTTTAAAGCTCAAATTGACTTCTCCGTTTGTAATTATCTCACTTCTTTATTGTTTTGTTTAACTAGACTAGAATTTTACATTTGTTGTTTAACCCACTCATTTTGTGTGTGGTTTAACACTCAAGTAGAGTTCTTCGTTTGTTATACTCTTACTCCTTCTGTGCATTGTTTAAATCTCGAATAGACTTCTTCATTCGACATTATCCCACTCCTTTAGTGTGTTGTTTAACACTCAAGTAGAGTTATTCGTTTGTTATTACTCCTCTTGTGTGTTGTTTAAATCTCAAATTGACTTCACCGTTTTGTTTAACTCTCAAGTAGAGTTCTTCGTTCGTTATTTTATTACTCCTCTTGTGTGTTGTTTAAATCTCAAATTGACTTCACCGTTTGTAATTATCTCACTTCTTCATTGTTTTGTTTAACTCTAGACTAGAATTTTACATTTGTTGTTATCCCTCTCCAAAGTGTGTTGTTGGTTTGTTGTTGGTTTGTTAACCCACTCCAAAGTGTCTTGTTTTTATCTCTCAAGTAGAGTAGTTGGTTTGTTGTTTATTCAACTCCATTTGGGTTTTGTTTAACTCTCAAGTAGAGTTCTTCTCGTTATTTTATTAACCCTCTTGTGTGTTGTTTAAATCTCAAATTGACTTCTCCGTTTGTAATTATCTCACTAATTTATTGTTTTATTTAACTCTAGACTAGAATTTTACATTTGTTGTTTCACCCACTCATTATGTGTGTGGTTTAACACTCAAGTAGAGTTCTTCGTTTGTTCTTTGTTCAAGGATGCTTTGTCTCACTAGGTTGCTTGTATGGCTTTGAAGCGAATTGATTGCAGTATATCGAAATTGCTCATGCTAAAAATTTGAAGATACTTTGATTTGAAAGCAATTCCTTTCATGGCGAAACTTCTCAATTCGGGCAAAGAAGCATCCATTGGAGATACTCGGAATTACAGTTGTTGATTCTTTTCTCTCTTGGAGAGACATGATTTGGTCTACGCCCTTATGTATTTTTACGTGAAAGAATATTTATTGCGGATGCTCCTATCTAATCAAAATATCGATGGGTTTTGGTCCTCATCTGCGGATTACGTCGTTCTCTATTTGCTTAGAGATATGTCTTGTCGCCTTTTCACAGTTTCATAACATTAACTTGCTTGGGCATTCTTTTCTCACATATAGGTTTTTTCCTTCAGGTTTCTGTGGTAGGGTTTTAGCAATTTCGGTTGCGACGTGGGCATTCTGCATCAGCAGGTTATTGTGAAGTTTGTTTGTTGCTTTCACTTTGGTTTCTCTTATTTGCCGCATGTGGAATCGACAGTCTACGTGACTTACCGTTGTTCTTCTTTTCTTTTCTTTTTTTGTCTGTTCGATTCATTCAAAAAAAGTTCTTAATTTCTATACTCTTATTCATACGCATTGTTTAAATCTCTAATAGACTTCTTACGTTTGTGATATCCCACACCTTTTGGTATGTTGTTTTAACTCATTGATTATTAGATTTTGTTATCCATCCCTCTCCCAAGTGTATTTGTTTATATCGCTTTCAGAGCTAGAGATGTTACGTTTTGTTGTTTATTGATTCCTTTTGTGTTTTGTTTAGTCTAAAAGTGGAGTTCTTCATTCGTTGTTTTATTACTCCTCTTGTGTGTTGTTTAAATCTCAAATTGCCTTCTCCGTTTATAATTATCTCACTTCTTTATTGCTTTGTTCTTTCTGACTAGAATTTTACATTGTTGTTAACCCATTCTCATTATGTGTGTGGTTTAACTTTTCGAAGTAAAATTCTTAGATTTGATATCCTCTTTACTCCTTATGTGCATTGTTTAGGCGTCTCTCTAATAGGCTTTCTTTGTTTGGCGTTATGCCCGCGCTTTCTTTTTGTGAGTTGTTTAACTTTCGAATAGAGTTATTCGTTTGACTATTCATTCCCTGCCAAAGTGTCTTTTTTTTATCTACCAGTAGGTTGTTGGTTTGTAGTTTATTCAACTCCTTTTGTGTTTGTTTAACTCTCAGTAGAGTTCTTCATTAGTTGTTTTTGTTACTCCTCTTTTGTGTGTTGTTTAAATCTCAAATTGGCTTCTCCGTTTGTAATTATCTCACTTCTTTGTTGTTTGTTTAACTCTGAACTAGAATTTTTGTTTGTTGTTTAACCCGATTTCTTTCATTATGTGTGTGGTTTAACTTGCTCAGAAGTAAGTTCTTCGTTTGTTATACTCTTCACTCCTTACATTGCATTGTTTTAAATCTAAGATAGACTTCTTCATTAAACATTATCCCACTCCTTTAGTGTTGTTAACTCTCAGTAGAGTTTTTAGTTTGTTCATCCCTCTCCAAGTGTCTTGTGTTTGTCTACTCGGTAGAGTTGTTGAATTTATTTGTTTTATTCGGCTCCTTTTGTGTTTTGTTTAACTTTCTCAAGTAGAGTTCTTGGGTCGTTATTTTATTACTCTGTATTGTTGTTCAAATCTAAATTGACTTCTCCGTTTGTAATTATCTCACTTCTTTATTGTTTTTGTTTAACTCTGGTAGGGTGATTTTTACATTTGTTGTTTAACCGTTCATTATGTCGTTTAACACTCGGTAGAATTTACATTTTGTTATTTAACCCACTCATTATGTGTGGTTTATTGCTTTAGTGAGTTCTTCCGTTTGTTATACTCTTACTCCTTACATGCATTGTTTAAATCTAGAATAAAACTATGGATTTGGGATTATCCCATTTCTTTGGTGTGTTGTTTAACTCTCAAGTAGGTTATTACCGTTTTGTTATTCATCCTCTCCAAAGTGTCTTCATTTATATCGCTCAAATAGAGTTGTTCGCTTATTGTTTATTCAACTCCTTTTGTGTTTTGTTTAACCGTCAAGTAGAGTTTTTTCATTTTATCTCCCTCGGTGTTGTTTAAATCTCGATTGACTTCCGTTTGTAATTATCTTTTTTTTCCATAAATAGAGCATATATTAATAAAAGTAAAAGAGTACAAAGCGTAAAAGTAGAGATTACAAAGGAACCCGAGGGTTACAACGCGAAACAAGTGAAACAAACAAAGAAACAAAAATAACATAACCCGGGATCAAGGTGATCCATGGTTGCAACCGCGGGCCTCGTTAAACCCAGTCATGGAAAATCCAGTGGGAAAAACCCATGGCTGGGAAAAAGAGTGCCTGAGCGTTAGCGTTGCGGAAACCTATATTAAGGTAAACCGTACATGTCCCTGTGTATGTGAGGTCGAATGACATCCAAAGGAGAAGTCCAGAAACCCTCCAGATCCAACTTTGAGAGAGCATCAGCGACAGTGTTGCCTTCACGAAAATATGAGACACCGAAAATCCATGTCACGCATATGATAGAAATCGATAGCCAGTTCGAATTTCCATGGGACCGAGTTAGTACCCGAGAGCAAATTAAGCTACATAAGTAGAATCTCTCTCAACAAATCTTAT
This sequence comes from Plantago major, assembly GCA_026545765.1. Lineage (NCBI taxonomy): Eukaryota > Viridiplantae > Streptophyta > Magnoliopsida > Lamiales > Plantaginaceae > Plantago > Plantago major. The sequence goes on from CM048842.1 coordinate 35,256,066, forward strand.
TATTGTTGTGAGCGATTCAATGCCAATCATAACAGTAACTTAAGCACGTGTGATTTAAGCAACCCATCTACCATTTGAATCTCTAAAAACCCCCGATAGTGTCGAGAGAACTTCCATCCGTGTTGAATTTAATCCATCCGGAGAGATACCATCGGACCTCAATGATATTTCTTCCCCCCAGAATGAAGGACTTGTAAATCAACGATTAGCCATAGAAGAGGGTGGGTTTATTTAACTCCAAATCCAAATAGAATGCACACCATCAAATGAGCAACGATTTGCATGCGTCTCACAGAGAGAATCGAGAGCTTTTGACCCATGGCATATGTAAGCTCTCCAAAACTAGCAATCTCGAAAAGGCTCAAATAGAGTATGCATAGTCCGAGTCGGACAAGGAACTTTAATTATCTCACTTCTTTATTGTTTTGTTTAACTCTAGACTAGAATTTTACATTTGTTGTTTAACCACTCATTATGTGTGGTTTAACACTCAGTAGAGTTCTTCTTTGTTATATTCTTACTCATTGCATTGTTTAAATCTAGAATAGACTTCTTGTTGACATTATCCCATTTCTTTAGTGTGTTGTTTTAACTCTCAAGTAGAGTTATTAGTTTATTCATCCCTCTCCAAAGTGTCTTATATCGCTCAAATAGAGTTGTTGGTTTCTTGTTTATTCAATTCCTTTTGTGTTTTGTTTAACTCTCAAGTAGAGTTTTCGTTATTATTTATCTCCTCTTGTGTTGTTTAAATCTCATTGACTTCTCGTTTAATTATCTCACTTCTTTATTGTTTTGTTTAACTCTGACTAGAATTTTGCATTTGTTGTTTAACCCACTCATTATGTGTGGTTTAACACTCAAGTAGTTCTTCGTTTGTTATACTCTTACTCCTTATGTGCATTGTTTAAATCTCTAATAGACTTCTTGGTTTGACATTATCTCCTCCTTTAGTGTGTTGTTTAACTCTCAAGTTGAGTTATTAGTTTGTTGTTCATCCCTCTCCAAAGTGTCTTGTTTTATCTCAGTAGAGTTGTTGGTTTGTTGTTTAACTCCTTTTGTTTTTGTATAACTCTCAAGTAGAGTTCTTCGTTCGTTATTTTATTACTCTTGTGTTGTTTAAATCTTAAATTGACTTCTCGTTTTATCTCACTTCTTTATTGTTTTGTATAACTCACATTTTACATTTGTTGTTTCTCATTGTGTGTGGTTTAACTAGAATTTACATGCTGTTGTTTATCCTCATGTGTGTGGTTTTAACACTCAATAGAATTCTTTGTTTATTATCTCTTACTCATACATGCATGTTAAATCTCGAATAAACTTTCATTATTTATCCTCCTTTAGTGTGTTGTTTTAACTCTCGTGAGTTATTGTTTGTTATTCATCCCTCTCAAAGTGTCTTGTTTATATAGCTCAAATAAGTTATTCGTTTGTTGTTGTTTAATTCCTTTTGTGTTTTGTTTAACAAGTCTGATTCTTGAATTCATTGTTTTATTCCAACTCTTGTATGTGTTGTTTGAATCTCAAATTAGCTTACGTTTGTAATTATCTCACTGCTTTGTTGTTTTGTTAACTCTGTTTAGAAATTTTACATTTGTTGTTTATACTCATTATGTGTGTTTTAACACTTTCAAGTAAATTCTTGTTTGTTGTCTCTCTTACTCGCCATCATTTTAAATGAATAGACTTCTTCATTAAAAGTATCCCTCCCCTTTAGTGTATTGTTTTTTTAACTCTCAGAAGTAGGACCTTCATTTATTTGTTGTCTCTAAAGTATTATTTGTTTTGTCTCTCAGTAAATTTGTTCGTTTGTTATTTATTCAGATTAGTTTTGTGTTTGTTTGCTCTCCAGATACAGTTCTTAGATTTAGTTATTTTATCTCCCCTGTGTTGTTTAAACTCAGATTGACTCTCCGTTTGTAATTATCCCATTCCTTTATTGTCTTGTTTAACTCTCGAATAGAATTTTACATTTGTTGTTTAACCCACTCATTATGTCTGTGGTTAACACTCAAGTAGAGTTCTTCGTTTGTTATACTCTTTACTCCTTATTTGCATTGTTTAAATCTCTAATAGACTTCTTTGTTTGACATTATCCTCCTTTGGTGTGTTGTTTTAACTCTCAAGTGAAGTTATTAGTTTTATTGTTCATCCCTCTTCCATTCATCTTGTTTATATCGCTCAAATAGAGTTGTTAGTTTATTTGTTTATTCAATTTCCTTTTGTGTTTTGTTTAACTCTCGGAAATAAAGTTTTTCGTTCGTTATTTATCTCCCCCTCGGTGTGTATTTGTTTTAATCTCGAGATTGTCTTCTCCGTTTAGTGTCCCACTCCTTTATTTGTTGTTTAACTCTCGAGTAGAATTTTGTTGTTATTTGTCCACTCCTTGTGTGGTTTAGCTTACTTTCGGGTAGAGTTCTTAGATTTGTTATACTCTTATTTCATACATGCATTAGATTTAAATCTAGAAAGTCTTCTTCATTTGACAATATCCCACACCTTTAGTGTGTTTGTTTATCTAGTAGAGTTGTTCATTTTGTTGTTCATCCCTCTTGAAGTGTGTGTTGTTTTATATATTTCGAGAATAGAGTTGTTAGTTTTGTTGTTTATTCGATTCCTTTTGTGTTTTGTTTAGCTCTCAAATAGAGTTTTTAGTTCGTTATTTATCTCCCTGGTGTATTTATTTAAACTTGAATTGACTCTCCGTTTGTAATTATCCTCCTTTATTATACATTTGTTTAACTCTCGGAATAAATTTTACATTTGTTGTTTAACCCACTCATTATGTAGTTGCCAATGTGCTAGATTTGTTACTCTCTTCTCCTTATATGCGTTATTTAAATCTCTAATAGACTTCTTTTGACATTATGCCACTCCTTTGGTGAGTTGTTTGCTCTCGAATATAATTTATTTCAATCAATTGGACGCCATTTCATTATATACCAATAAATTTTACATTTATTTCCATCCCTCATTATGTAGTTTAACTGCTCAAGTAAATTCTTAGTTTTGTTATACTCTTACTCATACATGCATTGTTTAAATCTGAATAGGCTTTCTTGGTTGACATTGTCCCATTTCTTTGGTGTGTTGTTTTAACTCTCCAGTAGGTTATTAGTTGTTGGTAGTCCGTCTCAAGTACTTGTTTATGTCGCTCAAATAGAGTTGTTAGTTTTATTGTTTATTGACTCCTTTGTTTTGTTTAGTCGATGAGTTTTCATTAGTTATTTTATCTCCCCTCGGATGTGTTGTTTAAATCGATTGACTTCTCCGTTTATGATATCTTTTTCCATAAATAGAGCATATATTAATAAAAGTAAAAAGTACAAAAGCGTAAAGTAAATTACAAAGAACACAGGCGAATTTTCTTGCAACAAGTAAATAAACAAACAAACAAATAACATAACGGATCAGAGTGATCCATGGTTGCAACCGCGAACCTCGTTAAACGATGCGTACGACCGGTGGGAAAAACCGGCCATTTGGGAAAAAAAGAAATGCTTTGGCGTTAGCGTTAACGGCTTTATAATAAAATTAAGCAAATGCGTGTCCTGTGTATGTGAGGTCAGGCCAGCATCGAAGGAGAAGTCGAAACCTCAGATCCGACTTTGAAACGCCGACGGCCGTCATTGCCTTCCTGAAAATATAGAGACGCGAAAATCCATTATCGCGCGCTGTGATGAAATCCAAGCCATCGGTTCGATTTCCATGGGGGTGAGTTAGTACCGTGAGCAGAATTAAACTACGTAGTAGAATCTCTCTCGACCCAATCTTATTGACCCACAGGTGTGAGCCCGATTCAATGCCGATCATAACCGCCGTATTCCGACTGAAAACATAAAGCGTGCCGGTGATTTACAAAGCAACCGTCACGGTACCATTTGAATCTCCTAAAACTGGCCATGATGAAGGGCAGGGCGTAAGAAGAACTTCCATCACGGGTTGAATTTAATCCGTCCGGGAAGAGGCTCTCGCCGGACCTCAATGATATCTAAATGACCAAGCGAGCACCGCCCAAAATCTGAAAGAATGAAGGACTTATCGTCAACGGTTATTAGCCATAGAACGAGAGGGTGGGAATTAACTCTACAGACTCTGGTCGGAAGCAAAATAAATGCACAGAGCAGGAACACCATCAAATAATGAACAGCGATTGCGGCAGCGAGTCGAAAGCACCAAACCACCGATCACAAAGGCAAGCGCCACAAAGAGAATCGAGCTAAATGTTGACCCGTAGCATATAGCGAGCTCTCAAAACTAAAACAATCTCGAAAAGAACTTTGGAAAAGATCAAAATAGAGAGTATGCGGATAGTCAGAGTGAGCGGACGAACCTGTAATTATCTCACTTCTTTGTTGTTTTTGTTTTCTGCTTCTTAGACTAGAAAATTTTACATTTGTTGTTTGTTTAACCCACTCATTATGTACGTAGTTTAACGGCTCAAGTGAAGTTCTTCTTTTGTCCCCATACCACTTACTCCTTACATGCATTGTTTAAATCCTAAGATAGGCTGGCAAGTAAAACTGACATTTCCCATTTCTTTAGTGTGTTGTTTTAACTCCTCGAAGTAGAGTTATTAGTTTTGTTGTTCATCCTCTCCAAAGTGTCTTGTTTGCATACATTTTGAAATAGAGTTGTTGGTTTGTTGTTTTATTCGATTTCCTTTGTGTGTTTGTTTAGTACTCTCGAAGTAGAGGAGTTTGTGGTTAGTTATTTTATTACTCCCTTTTCCGGTGTGTTGTTAAATCGTCAAATTGACTTAGCTCGTTAAATAATTACTCTCACTTCTTTGTTGTTTTGAATTAACTCTAGACTAGGGCCACATTTTGTTGTTGTTTAACTTGCTCGTATGTGTGGTTTATAACACTTTCAAAATGAGAGTTCTTACGTTTGTTGTCTCTTACTCACTTACATACGTGTTTGGATCTCAGAATAGACTTTCTTGGTTTGACATTATCCCTCTCCTTTAGTGTGTTGTTTAACTCTTTCGAAGTTGAGTTATTAGGTTTGTTGTTCATCCCTCTCCAAAGTGTCTTGTTTTTTATCTCGAAGTAGAGTTGTTTGCAGTTTGTTGTTTATTAAACTCCTTTTGTTTTTTATTTAACTCTAGTAGAGTTCTTACCGTTAGATTATTTACTCTTATTGTGTTGTTTAATCTCAAAATTGACTTCTGGTTTTTGGTATCTCCTTCTTTATTGTTTTGTATAACTTTCAAGCAAAATTTTTACATTTTGTTGTTTAACCCTCGTATGTGTGGTTTTAACACTCAGTAAGGTATTCTACATTTTGTTGTTGACCCGCTCATTATGTGTGTAGTTTGCTTTTCAGTGGAGTTCTTACGTTTGTTATACTCTTACTCCTTCACATTGTTTAAATCTAGAATAGGCTTCCTTAGTTTGACATTATCCCATTCCTTTAGTGTATTCCTTTTAACTCTCAAGTAGAGTTATTAGTTTGTTGTTCATCCCTCTTCAAAGTGTCTTGTTCTCTTCATCAGAGAATAGAGTTTGTTGCGTTTGTTGTTTATTCAGTTCCTTTTGTGTTTTGTTTAACTCTCCAAGTAGAGTTTTTAGATTTATTTATCTCCCCACGAATTGTATTGTTTTTAAAATCTGATTGTCTTCTCCGTTTGTAATTATCCCACTCCTTTATTTTTATTATTTCAACTCTCGAGTAAATTTTACATTTGTTGTCACTCATATGTGTGTGGTTTAACACTCGATGAGAGTTCTTAATTTGTTGTCTCTTATTCATACGTACATTGTTTATCTAGAAAAAATCTTCTTCATTTGACAATATCACACCTTTAGTGTGTTGTTTAACTCTCAGTAAGAGTTATTCATTTGTTGTTCATCCCTCTCCCAGTGTATTTGTTTATATGTTTTCGGAAATAGAGTTGTTAGTTTTTGTTTATTTTATTCAATTCCTTTTTGTGTTTTTGTTTAACTCTCAAATAGTGTTTTTTCGTTCGTTATTTATCTCCCCCTCGGTGTATTTATTTAACCGTTGACTCTCGTTTGTAGTATCACTCCTTTATTGTGTTGTTTAACTCTCGAATAGAATTTTTACATTTGTTGTTTAACGCTCGTTATCACATGTGGTTAACACTCGAAGTAGAAAGTTCTTAAATTTGTTATACTCTTACTCCTTATGTCATTGTTTAAATCTAATAGACTTCTTTTGTTTGACATTGCCCTCCTTTAGTGATTTGTTTTAACTTTTTACAAATACTAGTTATTCGTTTGTTCATCCCTCTTAAAAGTGTCTTGTTTTTATCTCTCAGTAGAGTTGTTGGTTTGTTGTTTATTCAATTCCTTTTTATGTTTTGTTTAACTCTCAAATAGGTTTTAGATTCGTTATTTTATCTCTCCCCCTCGAGGGTGTGTTTGTTTAAATCTCAGGATTGACTATAAGATTAAGTAATTATCACTTCTTTATTGTTTTTGTTTAGCTTCACAGACTAGAATTTTGCATTTGTTGTTTAACCCGCTCATTATGTGTGGTTTAACATGATATAGAGTTCTACGTTTGTTACTCTTACTCCTTGTATGCATTGTTGAATCTCTAATAGACTTCTTGGTTTGACATTTATCCTCCTTTGATATGTTGTTTAACTCTAAAGTTATGAGTTATTTGTTTATTTGATGCGTCCTCCAAGTGTTTTTATCTCTGGGAGTAGAGTTGGTTTTGTTGTTTATTCAACTCCTTTTGTTTTTGTTTAACTCTCAGTAGAGTTCTTCGTTAGTGTTTATTGCTGCAATTGTGTTTAAATCTCAAATTGACTCTCCGTTTTAATTGTCTCACTTCTTTGTTATTTTTGTATATTTCAAAGACCAATTTTTGCATTCTTGTTTAGCTTCCACTCGTGTAGTGTGGTTTAACGCTGATGAATTCCATTTGTTGTTTAACCGCTCATTGTAGTATTGGTTTAACACTCCAAGTGGGTTCTTCATTTGTTATACTCTTACTTCTTACGTGCATTATTTAAATCTCGAATAAACTGTAGTTGACATTATCCCATTCCTTTGGTGTGTTGTTTTTAACTCTGATAGAGTTATTAGTTTTGTTCATCCCTCTCCAAAGTGTCTTATTTATATCGCTCGAATAGGGATTTGTTAAGTTTGTTGTTTATTCAATTCTTTGTGTTTTGTTTAACTCTCGAAGTAGGGGATTTTTTTAATTTATTTTATCTCCTACGGTGTGTTGTTTAAATCTCAGATTGTCTTCTCAGTTTACAATTCTACACCTTTATTTTATTGTTTACTGCTTATTTCGGTAGAATTTTACATTTGTTTAACTTACTCATTATGTGTGTAGTTACTTTTCAGTAAATTTTCAATTGTTATACTCTTTTACTCCTTATGTGCATTGTTTAAATCTCTGTGAACTGCTTTGTTTAACCTTATTACCTCCTTTGGTAGGTTGTTTAACTCTCGGTAGAGTTATTAGTTTTGTTATTTATTCAACTCCTTTTGTGTTTTGTTTAACTCTCAAGTAGGTTCTTCCGTTCGTTATTATTACTCTGCTTGTGTGTTGTTGTTTAAATGCAATTGAAACCTGGTTTGTAATTATCTCACTTCTTTGTTTGTTTTAACTTCTAGCTAGAATTTTTACGTTGTTGTTTATCCCACACTCATTATGTGTGTGGTTTAACACTTTCAGTAGAGTTCTTGGTTAGTTGCCTCTTACTCATACATGCATTGTTAAAATCTAGAATGAAGCTTCTTAGTTTGACATTATCCATTTCTTTAGTGTGTTGTTTGCTCTGGTAAGTTATTGTTTGTTGTTCATCCCTCTGAAGTGTCTTGTTTATATCACTTTCGAATGAGTTGTTACGTTTATTGTTTATTCAATTTCCTTTTGTGTTTTTATTTAAGCGCCAGTAAGGATTTTTTGATTCGTTATTTATCTCCCTTTCGGTGTGTTGTTTAAATCTGATTGACTTATCAGATTACGTAATTATGCTCCTTCTTTATTGTTTTTGTTTTAACTTTCTAGAATTAGAATTTTGCATTTTGTTGTTTTAACCCACTCATTATGTGTGGTTTAACACTCAAGTAGAGGATTCTTAGATTTTGTTATACTCTTACTCCTTATATTGCATTATTTAGATCTGTAGACCTCTTGGTTTGACATTTATCCCTCCTTTAGTGTGTTGTTTTGCTTTTCTCGAGTTGGTTATTGGTTTGTTGTTCATCTCTCTCCAAAGTGTCTTGTTTTATCTCTCGGGGTAGAGTTGTTGGTTTGTTGTTTATTCAACTCCTTTTGTTTTTGTTTAACTCTCGTGAAGTTCTTAGATCCGTTATTTTATTTTTTTTTGCAATAGAAGCATATATTAATAAAAAGTAAAAGAGTACAAGCGTAAGTAGAATTGCAATGGAACCCCGCAGGCCCGGGTTACAGCAGCAGAAACAAGTAAAACAAACAAAGAAACAAAATGTAACACACAGGATCAAGGTGATCCCATGGTTGCAACAGCGGGCCTGGGTTAAAAACCCGATGCATTTGGAAAAACCCGATTAGGGAAAACCCGTGGCTGGGAAAAAGGAAGATACTGGCGTTGGCGATGCGGAAACCTATAATAAGGTAAACGGTATGTCCACTGTGTGTGAGGTCGGGCCAACATCGGAGATCGAGAAACCCTCGGATCAACTTTGAGAGGCATCGGTAGTGTTGCCTTCCTGAAAAATATGAGACACCCCAGAAAATCCATTATCGCGCTGCCGGAAATCGATAACCCAGCGGTTCGGGAAGATTTCGGGACGGTTAGTACCGTGAAGCAAATTAAACTACACCGTGGGAATCTGTCTCGACGAATCTTATTCGATACTGGGTGTGAAACCCCGATTCAAATTTGTCGCCGCCATGAAATGCTTCGGCTTCAAAGCATAAAAGCGTACCGGTGATTTACAAAGCGACCCACGTCACGGTACCATTTGAATCTCTAAAACCCGGCCGCGTGGGGAGCAGGGGCGGCAGAGAACTTCCATCGCAGGTGTTGCATTTAATCCATCACGGAGAGGGGATGCCATCCGGACCTCGATATCTCGTGACTTAAGCGGGCACCTTGAATACGAAAGATGAAGGACTTGTAAATCGACTTGATTATTAGCCATAGAACGAGGGTGGGGAATTGTACCGCCTCTGAACTCGAATGACAAATAGAATGCCTAAGCGAGAACACCATCAAATAATAGCGATTGCGCGCGGTCAAAACGCAATGCCGTCACAAAGGCAAGGCAGCCACAAAGAGAATCTGAAACAAATGTTGACCGGCAGCGCTCGCAGAGCTCTCTCCCAAAACTAAAGCTATAATCTCCCGAAAGGAACACACGGAAAAGATCAAATAGAGTAGCCGGATAGTCAAGGTGAATGGACAAGAGACCGATAAATGTGCCCGGCAATCCATAATGACCATAGCAAAAACATGGCAGAGGACGGCAAAACCCGAGCCGCGGGTTTCTCAATGGTTGGAACACCATAAATAGCCTGGCTTTGATAGAGCAGGGGTGGGATAAAAAGGAGCCCATATCCGAATCCCGATCAATCTTAGAAGCGGCGCAAAGGTGATAGGCTTGTAGTGAAAATCGGAACCATCTGAGATTGATCCAGAATCTGATGTCGAACCGGATGGGCAGGATGATAGGAGAGAATGTCGCGGTAACATGCAAACCCATCGAACCATCCAAAGAAACCGACCCGGCCGGTCAATGCTGAAATAGGGAACTTCAGTGATGCCGAGATGAATAGGAATACTGATTACATCGCCAATCACGTAGCGAAACCCGATCATCAAACCCGAGGAAAGCGTGGCGAAGACGCCGACCGCTAACCATCTAGACTTGGTTAGTGTGAAACAATCATAAATCAGAATCAAATCGAGAGCAACATAAGGCGTGGAAGCATGCGAAGCGGCTGGCGAAGATATCTAGATATGGAGCCTTCCATTAAATGTCAAGCAAGGCCGGGACGCCTTATTAGCGTGACATTGAATACCAAGACCACCTGAGACTGGGTTTGCTCGCGCTTCGAAGATAAGTGATACTCTTCGGGGTGTCCCGGTTGGAGCAGTACAGATTACCCGGCATCCATCCACGGCTTAAGAAGGTCAAAATAGCGATAAGCCATCATAGGTGTACAAAGATCCTGTGGATCCTTGATTGAACAAGGCGGCAGCTTGATAAGCCATAGAGAGAGGTGCCCTTCCATTTTACCCTAAACTTTTCTAGAATAGTCGCGAGGAATTTGTAAATGACAAGTCGGTGCCCCGCGGAAAGTGGAACTCCCGAATACGTGAAGGAAGGTGACCTCGATATTATCCATGATTACTGATGGTTCTTCTACGACAAGATTGAAGAGTACTAAGATAAATACAGACCTACACAGTTGAAGTGTTGTCCCGACCCAAGCGGCATATTTTGGGATCCGGAATAGTCAAACCGATTCGCGATTGGTATGCAAAAATAATCATCATCCGCATAAAGAAGGTGAGAAGGAAAAGTAGAAGTTGTCGATGAATAAAGGTGACTCACAGATTGGCGACCTTCCGGAGCTTCTTGAAACCTCCTTGATACAAAGAGAGAAGAGGATCCCTGTGAACTCCACGAGCAGTAGTACCTTGAACCCCATTAATGAGCAGAAACTTTTAAAGTGAAGAATATATAATTAATCCAACTGACAAGGTAGAAGAAAACCGTATTTTGTGAGAAACCACCTTTTACGTTCTTAGTTCGTTATTTTATTATCCTTGTGTGTTGTTTAAATCTCAAATTGACTTCTCCGTTTGTAATTATCTCACTTCTTTATTGTTTTGTATAACTCTGACTAGAAATTTTACATTTGTTGTTTAACCCACTCATTGTGTGTGGTTTAACACTCAGTAGAGTTCTTTGTTTGTTATACTCTTACTCCTTACTTGCAATGTTTAAATCTCGAATAGACTTCTTCATTCGACATTATCCCACTCCTTTAGTGTGTTATTTAACTCTAAAGTAGAGTTATTAGTTTGTTGTTCATCCCTCTCCAAAGTGTCTTGTTTTTATCTCTCAAGTAGAGTTGTTGGTTTGTTGTTTATTCAACTACTTTTGGATTTTGTTTAACTCTCAAGTAGAGTTCTTCGTTCGTTATTTTATTACTCCTCTTGTGTGTTGTTTAAATCTCAAATTGACTTCACCGTTTGTAAGTATCTCACTTCTTTATTGTTTTGTTTAACTCTAGACTAGAATGTTACATTTGTTATTTAACCCACTCATTATGTGTGTGGTTTAACACTCAAGTAGAGTTCTTCGTTTGTTATACTCTTACTCCTTCTGTGCATTGTTTAAATCTCGAATAGACTTATTCGTTTGACATTCCCACTCCTTTAGTGTGTTGTTTAACTCTCAAGTAGAGTTATTCGTTTGTTGTTCATCCCTCTCCAAAGTGTGTTGTTTTTATCTCTCAAGTAGAGTTGTTGGTTTGTTGTTTATTCAACTCCTTTTGTGTTTTGTTTAACTCTCAAGTAGAGTTCTTCGTTCGTTATTTTATTACTCCTCTTGTGTGTTGTTTAAAGCTCAAATTGACTCCTCCGTTTGTAATTATCTCACTTCTTTATTGTTTTGTTTAACTCTAGACTAGAATTTTACATTTGTTGTTTAACCCACTCATTTTGTGTGTTGTGTGGTTTAACACTCAGTAAGTTCTTCGTTTGTTATACTCTTACTCATACATGCATTGTTTAAATCTCGAATAGACTTCTTGTTTGACATTATCCCACTCCTTTAGTGTGTTGTTTAACTCTCAGTAGAGTTATTAGTTTGTTGTTCATCCCTCTCCAAAGTGTCTTGTTTGTATCTCTCAAGTAGAGTTGTTGGTTTGTTGTTTATTCAATTCCTTTTGTGTTTTGTTTAACTCTCAAGTAGAGTTCTAAGTTAGTTATTTTATTACTCCTCTTGTGTGTTGTTTAAATCTCAAATTGACTTCTCCGTTTGTAATTATCTCACTTTTTTATTGTTTTGTTTAACTAGACTAGAATTTTACATTTGTTGTTTAACCCACTCATTATGTGTGTGGTTTAACACTCAAGTAAGTTCTTAGTTTGTTATACTCTTACTCCTTACATGCATTGTTTAAATCTCGAATAGACTTCTTCATTTGACATTATCCACTCCTTTAGTGTGTTGTTTAACTCTCAAGTAGAGTTTCGTTTGTTGTTCATCCCTCTCCAAAGTGTCTTTTTTTATCTCTCAAGTAGAGTTGTTGGTTTGTTGTTTATTCAACTCCTTTTGTGTTTTGTTTAACTCTCAAGTATAGTTTTTAGTTATTTATTTTATTACTCCTCTTGTGTGTTGTTTAAATCTCAAATTGACTTCTCCGTTTGTAATTATCTCACTTCTTTATTGTTTTGTTTAACTCTAGACTAGAATTTTACATTTGTTGTTTAACCCACTCATTTTGTGTGTGGTTTAACACTCAGTAAGTTCTTCGTTTGTTATACTCTTACTCCTTATGTGCATTGTTTAAATCTCGAATAGACTTCTTCATTGACATTATCCCACTCCTTTAGTGTGTTGTTTAACTCTCAAGTAGAGTTATTCGTTTGTTGTTCATCCCTCTCCAAAGTGTGTTGTTTTTATCTCTCAAGTAGAGTTGTTGGTTTGTTGTTTATTCAATTCCTTTTGTGTTTTGTTTAACTCTCAAGTAGAGTTCTTCGTTAGTTATTTTATTACTCCTCTTGTGTGTTGTTTAAATCTCAAATTGACTTCACCGTTTGTAATTATCTCACTTCTTTATTGTTTTGTTCAACTCTAGACTAGAATTTTACATTTGTTGTTTAACCCACTCATTATGTGTGTGGTTTAACACTCAAGTAGAGTTCTTCGTTTGTTATACTCTTACTCCTTACATGCATTGTTTAAATCTCGAATAGACTTCTTCATTGACATTATCCCACTCCTTTAGTGTGTTGTTTAACTCTCAAGTAGAGTTATTCATTTGTTGTTCATCCCTCTCCAAAGTGTCTTGTTTTTATCTCTCAAGTAGAGTTGTTGGTTTGTTGTTTATTCAACTCCTTTTGTGTTTTGTTTAACTCTCAAGTAGAGTTCTTCGTTTGTTATTTTATAACTCCTCTTGTGTGTTGTTTAAATCTCAAATTGACTTCTCCGTTTGTAATTATCTCACTTCTTTATTGTTTTGTTTAACTCTAAACTAGAATTTTACATTTGTTGTTTAACCCACTCATTATGTGTGTGGTTTAACACTCAAGTAGAGTTCTTCGTTTGTTATACTCTTACTCCTTCTGTGCAATGTTTAAATCTCGAATAGACTTCTTCATTCGACATTATCCCACTCCTTTAGTGTGTTGTTTAACTCTCAAGTAGAGTTTCGTTTGTTGTTCATCCCTCTCCAAAGTGTCTTGTTTTTATCTCTCAAGTAGAGTTGTTGGTTTGTTGTTTATTCAACTCCTTTTGTGTTTTGTTTAACTCTCAAGTAGAGTTCTTCGTTCGTTATTTTATTACTCCTCTTGTGTGTTGTTTAAATCTCAAATTGACTTCTCCGTTTGTAATTATCTCACTTCTTTATTGTTTTGTTGAACTCTAGACTAGAATTTACATTTGTTGTTTAACCCACTCATTATGTGTGTGGTTTAACACTCAAGTAGAGTTCTTCGTTTGTTATACTCTTACTCCTTCTGTGCATTGTTTAAATCTCGAATAGACTTCTTCATTTGACATTATCCCACTCCTTTAGTGTGTTGTTTAACTCTCAAGTAGAGTTATTCGTTTGTTGTTCATCCCTCTCCAAAGTGTGTTGTTTTTATCTCTCAAGTAGAGTTGTTGGTTTGTTGTTTATTCAACTCCTTTTGTGTTTTGTTTAACTCTCAAGTAGAGTTCTTTGTTCGTTATTTTATTACTCCTCTTGTGTGTTGTTTAAATCTCAAATTGACTTCACCGTTTGTAATTATCTCACTTCTTTATTGTTTTGTTTAACTCTAGACTAGAATTTTACATTTGTTGTTTAACCCACTCATTATGTGTGTGGTTTAACACTCAGTAAGTTCTTCGTTTGTTATACTCTTACTCCTTTGTGCATTGTTTAAATCTGAATAGACTTCTTCATTTGACATTATCCCACTCCTTTAGTGTGTTGTTTAACTCTCAAGTTGAGTTATTCGTTTGTTGTTCATCCCTCTCCAAAGTGTCTTGTTTTTATATCTCAAGTAGAGTTGTTGGTTTGTCGTTTATTCAACTCCTTTTGTGTTTTGTTTAACTCTCAAGTAGAGTTCTTCGTTCGTTATTTTATTACTCCTCTTGTGTGTTCTTTAAATCTCAAATTGACTTCTCCGTTTGTAATTATCTCACTTCTTTATTGCTTGTTTTAACTCTAGACTAGAATTTTACATTTGTTGTTTAACCCACTCATTTTGTGTGTGGTTTAGCACTCAAGTAGAGTTCTTCGTTTGTTATACTCTTACTCCTTCTGTGCATTGTTTAAATCTCGAATAGACTTCTCCATTCGACATTATCCCACTCCTTTTGTGTGTTGTTTAACTCTCAAGTAGAGTTATTCATTTGTTGTTCATCCCTCTCCAAAGTGTCTTGTTTTTATCTCTCCAGTAGAGTTGTTGGTTTGTTGTTTATTCAACTCCTTTTGTGTTTTGTTTAACTCTCAAGTAGAGTTCTTCGTTCGTTATTTTATTACTCCTCTTGTGTGTTGTTTAAATCTCAAATTGACTTCTCCATTTGTAATTATCTCACTTCTTTATTGTTTTGTTTAACTAGACTAGAATTTTACATTTGTTATTTAACCCAATCATTATGTGTGTGGTTTACACTCAAGTAGAGTTCTTCGTTTGTTATACTCTTACTCCTTATCTGCATTGTTTAAATCTCGAATAGACTTCTTCATTCGACATTATCCCACTCCTTTAGTGTGTTGTTTAACTCTCAAGTAGAGTTATTCGTTTGTTGTTCATCCCTCTCCAAAGTGTCTTGTTTTATCTCTCAAGTAGAGTTGTTTTGTTGTTTATTCAACTCCTTTTGTGTTTTGTTTAACTCTCAAGTAGAGTTCTTAGTTAGTTATTTTATTACTCCTCTTGTGTGTTGTTTAAATCTCAAATTGACTTCTCCATTTGTAATTATCTCACTTCTTTATTGTTTTGTTTAACTCTAGACTTGAATTTTACATTTGTTGTTTAACCACTCATTATGTGTGGTTTTAACACTCAGTAAGTTCTTAGTTTGTTATACTCTTACTCCTTACGTGCATTGTTTAAATCTCGAATAGACTTCTTCATTTGACATTATCCCACTCCTTTAGTGTGTTGTTTAACTCTCAAGTAGAGTTATTAGTTTGTTGTTCATCCCTCTCCAAAGTGTCTTGTTTTATCTCTCAAGTAGAGTTGTTGGTTTGTTGTTTATTCAACAATCCTTTTGTGTTTTGTTTAACTCTCAAGTAGAGTTCTTAGTTCGTTATTTTATTACTCCTCTTGTGTGTTGTTTAAATCTCAAATTGACTTCACCGTTTGTAATTATCTCACTTCTTTATTGTTTTGTTTAACTCTAGACTAGAATTTTACATTTGTTGTTTAACCCACTCATTATGTGTGTGGTTTAACACTTCAGTAAGTTCTTCGTTTGTTATACTCTTACTCCTTATATGCATTGTTTAAATCTCGAATAGACTTCTTCATTTGACATTATCCCACTCCTTTAGTGTGTTGTTTACCTCTCAAGTAGAGTTATTCATTTGTTGTTCATCCCTCTCCAAAGTGTCTTGTTTTATCTCTCAAGTAGAGTTGTTGGTTTGTTGTTTATTCAACTCCTTTTGTGTTTTGTTTAACTCTCAAGTAGAGTTCTTTCGTTATTATTTTATTACTCCTCTTGTGTGTTGTTTAAATCTCAAATTGACTTCTCCGTTTGTAATTATCTCACTTCTTTATTGTTTTGTTTAACTCTAGACTAGAATTTTACATTTGTTGTTTAACCACTCATTATGTGTGTGGTTTAACACTCAGTAAGTTCTTAGTTTGTTATACTCTTACTCCTTACATTGCATTGTTTAAATCTCGAATAGACTTCTTCATTTGACATTATCCCACTCCTTTAGTGTGTTGTTTAACTCTCAAGTAGAGTTATTCGTTTGTTGTTCATCCCTCTCCAAAGTGTCTTGTTTATATCTCTCAAGTAGAGTTGTTGGTTTGTTGTTTATTCAAATCCTTTTGTGTTTTGTTTAACTCTCAATTAGATTTCTTCGTTAGTTATTTTATTACTCAACTTGTGTATTGTTTAAATCTAAAATTGACTTCCGTTTGTAATTATCTCACTTCTTTATTGTTTTGTTTAACTCTGACTAGAATTTTACATTTGTTGTTTAACCCACTCATTATGTGTGTGGTTTAACACTCAGTAAGTTCTTCGTTTGTTATACTCTTACTCCTTCTGTGCATTGTTTAAATCTCGAATAGACTTCTTCATTCGACATTATCCCACTCCTTTAGTGTGTTGTTTAACTCTCAAGTAGAGTTATTCGTTTGTTGTTCATCCCTCTCCAAAGTGTCTTGTTTTTATCTCTCAAGTAGAGTTGTTGGTTTGTTGTTTATTCAACTCCTTTTGTGTTTTGTTTAACTCTCAAGTAGAGTTCTTCATTCGTTATTTTATTACTCCTCTTGTGTGTTGTTTAAATCTCAAATTGACTTCTCCGTTTGTAATTATCTCACTTCTTTATTGTTTTGTTTAACTCTAGAATAGAATTTTACATTTGTGGTTTAACCCGCTCATTATGTGTGTGGTTTAACTTTTCAGTAAGTTCTTCGTTTGTTATACTCTTACTCATACATGCATTGTTTAAATCTCGAATAGACTTCTTCATTGACATTATCCCACTCCTTTAGTGTGTTGTTTAACTCTCAAGTAGAGTTATTAGTTTGTTGTTCATCCCTCTCCAAAGTGTCTTGTTTTTATCTCTCAAGTAGAGTTGTTGGTTTGTTGTTTATTCAACTCATTTTGTGTTTTGTTTAACTCTCAAGTAGAGTTCTTAGTTCGTTATTTTATTACTCCTCTTGTGTGTTGTTTAAATCTCAAATTGACTTCACCGTTTGTAATTATCTCACTTCTTTATTGTTTTGTTTAACTCTAGACTAGAATTTTACATTTGTTGTTTTAACCCACTCATTATGTGTGGTTTAACACTCAGTAAGTTCGTCGTTTGTTATACTCGTACTCCTTCAGTGCATTGTTTAAATCTCGAATAGACTTCTTCGTTTGACATTATCCACTCCTTTAGTGTGTTGTTTAACTCTCAATTAGAGTTATTCGTTTGTTGTTCATCCCTCTCCAAAGTGTCTTGTTTATATCTCTCAAGTAGAGTTGTTGGTTTGTTGTTTATTCAACTCCTTTTGTGTTTTGTTTAACTCTCAACTAGAGTTCTTAGTTAGTTATTTTATTACTCCTCTTGTGTGTTGTTTAAATCTCAAATTGACTTCACCGTTTGTAATTATCTCACTTCTTTATTGTTTTGTTTAACTCTAGACTAGAATTTTACATTTGTTGTTTAACCCACTCATTATGTGTGTGGTTTAACACTCAGGTAGAGTTCTTCGTTTGATATACTCTTACTCCTTATTAGCAGTGTTTAAATCTCCAATTGACTTCTTCATTGACAGTATGCCACTCCTTTAGTGAGTTGTTTAACTCTCAAGTAGAGTTATTAATTTGTTGTTCATCCCTCTGCAAACTGTCTTGTTTTATATCTCTCAAGTAGAGTTGTTGGTTTGTTGTTTATTCAACTCCTTTTGTGTTTTGTTTAACTCTCAAGTTGAGTTCTTCGTTCGTTATTTTATTACTCCTCTTGTGTGTTGTTTAAATCTCAAATTGACTTCACCGTTTGTAATTATCTCACTTCTTTATTGTTTTGTTTAACTCTAGACTAGAATTTTACATTTGTTGTTTAACCCACTCATTATGTGTGTGGTTTAACACTCAAGAAGAGTTCTTCGTTTGTTATACTCTTACTCCTTCTGTGCATTGTTTAAATCTCGAATAGACTTCTTCATTCGACATTATCCCACTCCTTTAGTGTGTTGTTTAACTCTCAAGTAGAGTTATTCGTTTGTTGTTCATCCCTCTCCAAAGTGTCCTGTTTATATCGCTCAACTAGAGTTGTTGGTTTGTTGTTTATTCAACTCCTTTTGTGTTTTGTTTAACTCTCAAGTAGAGTTCTTTGTTCGTTATTTTATTACTCCTCTTGTGTGTTGTTTAAATCTCAAATTGACTTCTCCGTTTGTAATTATCTCACTTCTTTATTGTTTTGTTTAACTCTAGACTAGAATTTTACATTTGTTGTTTAACCCACTCATTATGTGTGGTTTAACACTCAGTAAGTTCTTAGTTTGTTATACTCTTACTCCTTACATGCATTGTTTAAATCTCGAATAGACTTCTTCATTGACATTATCCCACTCCTTTAGTGTGTTGTTTAACTCTCAAGTAGAGTTATTAGTTTGTTGTTCATCCCTCTCCAAAGTGTCTTGTTTTATCTCTCAAGTGGAGTTGTTGGTTTGTTTTTTATTCAAGTCCTTTTGTGTTTTGTTTAACTCTCAAGTAGAGTTCTTTGTTCGTTATTTTATTACTCCTCTTGTGTGTTGTTTAAATCTCAAATTGACTTCTCCGTTTGTAATTATCTCACTTCTTTATTGTTTTGTTTAACTCTAGACTAGAATTTTACATTTGTTGTTTAACCACTCATTATGTGTGTGGTTTAACACTCAAGTAAGTTCTTCGTTTGTTATACTCTTACTCCTTACATGCATTGTTTAAATCTCGATTAGACTTCTTCGTTTGACATTATCACACTCCTTTAGTGTGTTGTTTAACTCTCAAGTAGAGTTATTCGTTTGTTGTTCATCCCTCTCCAAAGTGTCTTGTTTTTATCTCTCAAGTAGAGTTGTTGGTTTGTTGTTTATTCAACTCCTTTTGTGTTTTGTTTAACTCTCAAGTAGAGTTCTTAGTTCGTTATTTTATTACTCCTCTTGTGTGTTGTTTAAATCTCAAATTGACTTCTCCGTTTGTAATTATCTCACTTCTTTATTGTTTTGTTTAACTCTAGACTAGAATTTTACATTTGTTGTTTAACCCACTCATTATGTGTGGTTTAACACTTCAGTAAGTTCTTAGTTTGTTATACTCTTACTCCTTACATGCATTGTTTAAATCTCGAATAGACTTCTTCATTGACATTATCCCACTCCTTTAGTGTGTTGTTTAACTCTCAAGTAGAGTTTCGTTTGTTGTTCATCCCTCTCCAAAGTGTCTTGTTTTTATCTCTCAAGTAGAGTTGTTGGTTTGTTGTTTATTCAACTGCTTTTGTGTTTTGTTTAACTCTCAAGTAGAGTTCTTCGTTCGTTATTTTATTACTCCTCTTGTGTGTTGTTTAAATCTCAAATTGATTTCGCCGTTTGTAATTATCTCACTTCTTTATTGTTTTGTTTAACTCTAGACTAGAATTTTACATTTTTTGTTTAACCCACTCATTATGTGTGTGGTTTAATACTCAAGTAGAGTTCTTCGTTTGTTATACTCTTACTCCTTCTGTGCATTGTTTAAATCTCGAATAGACTTCTTCATTCGACATTATCCCACTCCTTTAGTGTGTTGTTTAACTCTCAAGTAGAGTTATTCGTTTGTTGTTCATCCCTCTCTAAAGTGTGTTGTTTTTATCTCTCAAGTAGAGTTGTTGGTTTGGTTTTTATTCAACTGCTTTTGTGTTTTGTTTAACTCTCAAGTAGAGTTCTTCGTTCGTTATTTTATTACTCCTCTTGTGTGTTGTTTAAATCTCAAATTGATTTCTCCATTTATAATTATCTCACTTCTTTATTGTTTTGTTTAACTCTAGACAAGAATTTTACATTTGTTGTTTAACCCACTCATTATGTGCGTGGTTTAACACTCAAGTAGAGTTCTTCGTTTGTTATACTCTTACTCCTTCTGTGCATTGTTTAAATCTCGAATAGACTTCTTCATTCGACATTATCCCACTTCTTTAGTGTGTTGTTTAACTCTCAAGTAGAGTTATTCGTTTGTTGTTCATCCCTCTTCAAAGTGTCTTGTTTATATCGCTCAAATAGAGTTGTTCGTTTGTTGTTTATTCAAATCCTTTTGTGTTTTGTTTAACTCTCAAGTAGAGTTCTTCGTTCGTTATTTTATTACTCCTCTTTTGTGTTTTTTAAATCTCAAATTGACTTCTCCGTTTGTAATTATCTCACTTCTTTATTGTTTTGTTGAACTCTAGACTAGAATTTTACATTTGTTGTTTAACCCACTCATTATGTGTGTGGTTTAACACTCAAGTAGAGTTCTTCGTTTGTTATACTCTTACTCCTTCTGTGCATTGTTTAAATCTCGAATAGACTTCTTCATTCGACATTATCCCACTCCTTTAGTGTGTTGTTTAACTCTCAAGTAGAGTTATTCGTTTGTTGTTCATCCCTCTCCAAACTGTCTTCTTTTTATCTCTCAAGTAGAGTTGTTGGTTTGTTGTTTATTCAACTCCTTTTGTGTTTTGTTTAACTCTCAAGTAGAGTTCTTCGTTCGTTATTTTGTTACTCCTCTTGTGTGTTGTTTAAATCTCAAATTGACTTCGCCGTTTGTAATTATCTCACTTCTTTATTGTTTTGTTTAACTCTAGACTAGAATTTTACATTTGTTGTTTAACCCACTCATTATGTGTGGTTTAAAACTCAAGTATAGTTCTTCTTTTTTTATAATCTTACTCATACATGCATTGTTTAAATCTCGAATAGACTTCTTCATTTGACATTATCCCACTCCTTTAGTGTGTTGTTTAACTCTCAAGTAGAGTTTCGTGTGTTGTTCATCCCTCTCCAAAGTGTGTTGTTTTTATCTCTCAAGTAGAGTTGTTGGTTTGTTGTTTATTCAACTCCTTTTGTGTTTTGTTTAACTCTCAAGTAGAGTTATTAGTTAGTTATTATTACTCCTCTTGTGTGTTGTTTAAATCTCAAATTGACTTCTCCGTTTGTAATTATCTCACTTCTTTATTGTTTTGTTTAACTCTAGACTAGAATTTTACATTTGTTGTTTAACCCACTGATTATGTGTGTGGTTTAACACTCAAGTAGAGTTCTTCGTTTGTTATACTCTTACTCCTTCTGTGCATTGTTTAAATCTCGAATAGACTTCTTCATTCGACATTATCCCACTCCTTTAGTGTTGTTTAACTCTCAGTAGAGTTATTCGTTTGTTGTTCATCCCTCTCCAAAGTGTCTTGTTTTTATCTCTCAAGTAGAGTTGTTGGTTTGTTGTTTATTCAACTCCTTTTGTGTTTTGTTTAACTCTCAAGTAGAGTTCTTCATTCGTTATTTTATTACTCCTCTTGTGTGTTGTTTAAATCTCAAATTGACTTCTCCGTTTGTAATTATCTCACTTCTTTATTGTTTTGTTTAACTCTAGACTAGAATTTTACATTTGTTGTTTAACCCACTCATTATGTGTATGGTTTAACACTTTCAGTAAGTTCTTAGTTTGTTATACTCTTACTCCTTATATGCATTGTTTAAATCTCGAATAGACTTCTTCATTCGACATTATCCACTCCTTTAGTGTGTTGTTTAACTCTCAAGTAGAGTTATTAGTTTGTTGTTCATCCCTCTCCAAAGTGTCTTGTTTTATCTCTCAAGTAGAGTTGTTGGTTTGTTGTTTATTCAACTCCTTTTGTGGTTTGTTTAACTCTCAAGTAGAGTTCTTAGTTCGTTATTTTATTACTCCTCTTGTGTGTTGTTTAAATCTCAAATTGACTTCTCGTTTGTAATTATCTCACTTCTTTATTGTTTTGTTTAACTCTATACTAGAATTTTACATTTGCTGTTTAACCACTCATTATGTGTGTGGTTTAACTTTTCAGTAGAGTTCTTCGTTTGTTATACTCTTACTCCTTCTGTGCATTGTTTAAATCTCGAATAGACTTCTTCATTCGACATTATCCCACTCCTTTTGTGTGTTGTTTAACTCTCAAGTAGAGTTATTCATTTGTTGTTCATCCTTCTCCAAAGTGTCTTGTTTTTATCTCGCAAGTAGAGTTGTTGGTTTGTCGATTATTCAACTCCTTTTGTGTTTTGTTTAACTCTCAAGTAGAGTTCTTCGTTCGTTATTTTATTACTCCTCTTGTGTGTTGTTTAAATCTCAAATTGACTTCTCCGTTTGTAATTATCTCACTTCTTTATTGTTTTGTTTAACTCTGAACTAAATTTTACATTTGTTGTTTAACCCACTCATTATGTGTGGTTTAACACTCAGTAAGTTCTTCGTTTGTTATACTCTTACTCCTTACATGCATTGTTTAAATCTCGAATAGACTTCTTCATTTGACATTATCCCCTCCTTTAGTGTGTTGTTTAACTCTCAAGTAGAGTTATTAGTTTGTTGTTCATCCCTCTCCAAAGTGTCTTGTTTTATCTCTCAAGTAGAGTTGTTGGTTTGTTGTTTATTCAACTCCTTTTGTGTTTTGTTTAACTCTCAAGTAGAGTTCTTCGTTTGTTATTTTATTACTCCTCTTGTGTGTTGTTTAAATCTCAAATTGACTTCTCCGTTTGTAATTATCTCACTTCTTTATTGTTTTGTAACTCTAGACTAGAATTTTACATTTGTTGTTTAACCCACTCATTATGTGTGTCGTTTAACACTCAAGTAAAGTTCTTCGTTTGTTATACTCTTACTCCTTATGTGCAATGTTTAAATCTCGAATAGACTTCTTCATTCGACATTATCCCACTCCTTTAGTGTGTTGTTTAACTCTCAAGTAGAGTTTCGTTTGTTGTTCATCCCTCTCCAAAGTGTCTTGTTTTTATCTCTCAAGTAGAGTTGTTGGTTTGTTGTTTATTCAACTCCTTTTGTGTTTTGTTTAACTCTCAAGTAGAGTTCTTCGTTCGTTATTTTATTACTCCTCTTGTGTGTTGTTTAAATCTCAAATTGACTTCACCGTTTGTCATTATCTCACTTCTTTATTGTTTTGTTTAACTCTAGACTAAAATTTACATTTGTTGTTTAACCCACTCATTATGTGTGTGGTTTAACACTCAAGTAGAGTTCTTCGTTTGTTATACTCTTACTCCTTATGTGCATTGTTTAAATCTCGAATAGACTTCTTCATTCGACATTATCCCACTCCTTTAGTGTGTTGTTTAACTCTCAAGTAGAGTTTCGTTTGTTGTTCATCCCTCTCCAAAGTGTGTTGTTTTTATCTCTCAAGTAGAGTTGTTGGTTTGTTGTTTATTCAACTCCTTTTGTGTTTTGTTTAACTCTCAAGTAGAGTTCTTCGTTCGTTATTTTATTACTCATCTTGTGTGTTGTTTAAATCTCAAATTGACTTCACCATTTGTAATTATCTCACTTCTTTATTGTTCTGTTTAACTCTAGACTAGAATTTTACATTTGTTGTTTAACCCACTCATTATGTGTGTGGTTTAACACTCAGTAAGTTCTTAGTTTGTTATACTCTTACTCCTTATGTGCATTGTTTAAATCTCGAATAGACTTCTTCATTTGACATTATCCACTCCTTTAGTGTGTTGTTTTACTCTCAATAGAGTTATTCATTTGTTGTTCATCCCTCTCCAAAGTGTCTTGTTTTTATCTCTCAAGTAGAGTTGTTGGTTTGTTGTTTATTCAACTCCTTTTGTGTTTTGTTTAACTCTCAAGTAGAGTTCTTTGTTCGTTATTTTATTACTCCTCTTGTGTGTTGTTTAAATCTCAAATTGACTTCTCCGTTTGTAATTATCTCACTTCTTTATTGTTTTGTTTAACTCTAGACTAGAATTTTACATTTGTTGTTTAACCCACTCATTATGTGTGTGGTTTAACTCTCAAGTAGAGTTCTTCGTTTGTTATACTCTTACTGCTTCTGTGCATTGTTTAAATCTCGAATAGACTTCTTCGTTTGACATTATCCCACTCCTTTAGTATGTTGTTTAACTCTAAAGTAAAGTTATTCGTTTGTTGTTCATCCCTCTCCAATGTGTCTTTTTTATATCGCTCAAATAGAGTTGTTCGGTTGTTGTTTATTGAATTCCTTTTGTGTCATTTTTAACTCCCAAGTAGAGTTTTTCGTTCGTTATTTTATTACTCCTCTTGTGTGTTGTTTAAATCTCAAATTGACTTCTCCGTTTGTATTTATCTCACTTCTTTATTGTTTTGTTTAACTCTGACTAGAATTTTACATTTGTTGTTTATCCCACTCCTTATGTGTGTGGTTTAACTCTCAAGTAGAATTCTTCGTTTGTTATACTCTTACTGCTTCTGTGCATTGTTTAAATCTCGAATAGACTTCTTCATTTGACATTATCCCACTCCTTTAGTATGTTGTTTAACTCTCATGTAAAGTTATTCGTTTGTTGTTCGTCCCTCTCCAATGTGTCTTTTTTATATCGCTCAAATAGAGTTGTTCGGTTGTTTTTTATTGAATTCCTTTTGTGTCATGTTTAATCCCAAGTAGAGTTTTTCGTTCGTTATTTTATTATTCCTATTGTGTGTTTTTTAAATCTCAAATTGACTTCCGTTTGTAATTATCTCACTTCTTTATTGTTTTGTTTAACTCTAGACTAGAATTTTACATTTGTTGTTTAACCCACTCATTATGTGTGTGGTTTAACAGTCAAGTAAGTTCTTAGTTTGTTATACTCTTACTCCTTACATGCATTGTTTAAATCTCGAATAGACTTCTTCGTTTGACATTATCCCAGTCCTTTAGTATGCTGTTAAACTCTCAAGTTGAGTTATTCGTTTGTTGTTCATCCCTCTCCAATGTGTCTTGTTTTTATCTCTCAAGTAGAGTTGTTGGTTTGTTGTTTATTCAACTCCTTTTGTGTTTTGTTTAACTCTCAAGTAGAGTTCTTAGTTTCGTTATTTTATTACTCCTCTTGTGTGTTGTTTAAATCTCAAATTGACTTCTCCGTTTGTAATTATCTCACTTCTTTATTGTTTTGTTTAACTCTAGACTAGAATTTTACATTTGTTGTTTAACCCACTCATTATGTGTGTGGTTTAACACTCAGTAAGTTCTTCGTTTGTTATACTCTTACTCCTTACATGCATTGTTTAAATCTCGAATAGACTTCTTCATTGACATTATCCACTCCTTTAGTGTGTTGTTTAACTCTCAAGTAGAGTTTCGTTTGTTGTTCATCCCTCTCCAAAGTGTCTTGTTTTTATCTCTCAAGTAGAGTTGTTGGTTTGTTGTTTATTCAACTCCTTTTGTGTTTTGTTTAACTCTCAAGTAGAGTTCTTCGTTCGTTATTTTATTACTCCTCTTGTGTGTTGTTTAAATCTCAAATTGACTTCTCCGTTTGTAATTATCTCACTTCTTTATTGTTTTGTTTAACTCTAGACTAGAATTTTACATTTGTTGTTTAACCCACTCATTATGTGTGTGGTTTAACACTCAAGTAGAGTTCTTCGTTTGTTATACTCTTACTCCTTATGTGCATTGTTTAAATCTCGAATAGACTTCTTCATTCGACATTATCCCACTCCTTTAGTGTGTTGTTTAACTCTCAAGTAGAGTTTCGTTTGTTGTTCATCCCTCTCCAAAGTGTCTTGTTTTTATCTCTCAGGTAGAGTTGTTGGTTTGTTGTTTATTCAACTCCTTTTGTGTTTTGTTTAACTCTCAAGTAGAGTTCTTCGTTCGTTATTTTATTACTCCTCTTGTGTGTTGTTTAAATCTCAAATTGACTTCACCGTTTGTCATTATCTCACTTCTTTATTGTTTTGTTCAACTCTAGACTAGAATTTTACATTTGTTGTTTAACCGACTCATTATGTGTGTGGTTTAACACTCTAGTAGAGTTCTTCGTTTGTTATACTCTTACTCCTTCTGTGCATTGTTTAAATCTCGAATAGACTTCTTCATTCGACATTATCCCACTCCTTTTGTGTGTTGTTTAACTCTCAAGTAGAGTTATTCATTTGTTGTTCATCCCTCTCCAAAGTGTCTTGTTTTTATCTCTCAAGTAGAGTTGTTGGTTTGTTGTTTATTCAACTCCTTTTGTGTTTTGTTTAACTCTAAAGTAGAGTTCTTTGTTTGTTATTTTATAACTCCTCTTGTGTGTTGTTTAAATCTCAAATTGACTTCTCCGTTTGTAATTATCTCACTTCTTTATTGTTTTGTTTAACTCTAGACTAGAATTTTACATTTGTTGTTTAACCCACTCATTATGTGTGTGGTTTAACACTCAGTAAGTTCTTCGTTTGTTATACTCTTACTCCTTCTGTGCATTGTTTAAATCTCGAATAGACTTCTTCATTCGACATTATCCCACTCCTTTAGTGTGTTGTTTAACTCTCAAGTAGAGTTATTCATTTGTTGTTCATCCCTCTCCAAAGTGTCTTGTTTTTATCTCTCAAGTAGAGTTGTTGGTTTGTTGTTTATTCAACTCCTTTTGTGTTTTGTTTAACTCTCAAGTAGAGTTCTTCGTTCGTTATTTTATTACTCCTCTTGTGTGTTGTTTAAATCTCAAATTGACTTCTCCGTTTGTAATTATCTCACTTCTTTATTGTTTTGTTTAACTCTAGACTAGAATTTTACATTTGTTGTTTAACCCACTCATTATGTGTGTGGTTTAACACTCAGTAAAGAGTTCTTAGTTTGTTATACTCTTACTCATACATGCATTGTTTAAATCTCGAATAGACTTCTTCATTTGACATTATCCCTCCTTTAGTGTGTTGTTTAACTCTCAAGTAGAGTTATTAGTTTGTTGTTCATCCCTCTCCAAAGTGTCTTGTTTTATCTCTCAAGTAGAGTTGTTGGTTTGTTGTTTATTCAACTCCTTTTGTGTTTTGTTTAACTCTCAAGTAGAGTTCTTAGATTATTTTATTACTCCTCTTGTGTGTTGTTTAAATCTCAAATTGACTTCTCGTTTGTAATTATCTCACTTCTTTATTGTTTTGTTTAACTCTAGACTAGAATTTTACATTTGTTGTTTAACCCACTCATTATGTGTGGTTTAACACTCAGTAAGTTCTTCGTTTGTTATACTCTTACTCCTTATGTGCATTGTTTAAATCTCGAATATACTTCTTCATTGACATTATCCCACTCCTTTAGTGTGTTGTTTAACTCTCAAGTAGAGTTTCGTTTGTTGTTCATCCCTCTCCAAAGTGTCTTGTTTTTATCTCTCAAGTAGAGTTGTTGGTTTGTTGTTTATTCAACTCCTTTTGTGTTTTGTTTAACTCTCAAGTAGAGTTCTTCGTTCGTTATTTTATTACTCCTCTTGTGTGTTGTTTAAATCTCAAATTGACTTCACCGTTTGTAATTATCTCACTTCTTTATTGTTTTGTTTAACTCTAGACTAGAATTTTACATTTGTTGTTTAACCCACTCATTATGTGTGGTTTAACACTCAGTAAGTTCTTAGTTTGTTATACTCTTACTCCTTATGTGCATTGTTTAAATCTCGAATATACTTCTTCATTGACATTATCCACTCCTTTAGTGTGTTGTTTAACTCTCAAGTAGAGTTATTTAGTTTGTTGTTCATCCCTCTCCAAAGTGTCTTGTTTTATCTCTCAAGTAGAGTTGTTGGTTTGTTGTTTATTCAACTCCTTTTGTGTTTTGTTTAACTCTCAAGTAGAGTTCTTTGTTCGTTATTTTATTACTCCTCTTGTGTGTTGTTTAAATCTCAAATTGACTTCTCCGTTTGTAATTATCTCACTTCTTTATTGTTTTGTTTAACTCTAGACTAGAATTTTACATTTGTTGTTTAACCCACTCATTATGTGTGTGGTTTAACACTCAGTAAGTTCTTCGTTTGTTATACTCTTACTCATACATGCATTGTTTAAATCTCGAATAGACTTCTTCATTGACATTATCCACTCCTTTAGTGTGTTCTTTAACTCTCAAGTAGAGTTATTCGTTTGTTGTTCATCCCTCTCCAAAGTGTCTTGTTTTTATCTCTCAAGTAGAGTTGTTGGTTTGTTGTTTATTCAACTCCTTTTGTGTTTTGTTTAACTCTCAAGTAGAGTTCTTCGTTCGTTATTTTATTACTCCTCTTGTGTGTTGTTTAAATCTCAAATTGACTTCACCGTTTGTAATTATCTCACTTCTTTATTGTTTTGTTTAACTCTAGACTAGAATTTTACATTTGTTGTTTAACCCACTCATTATGTGTGTGGTTTAACACTCAAGTAGAGTTCTTCGTTTGTTATACTCTTACTCCTTCTGTGCATTGTTTAAATCTCGAATAGACTTCTTCATTCGACATTATCCCACTCCTTTAGTGTGTTGTTTAACTCTCAAGTAGAGTTATTCGTTTGTTGTTCATCCCTCTCCAAAGTGTCTTGTTTTTATCTCTCAAGTAGAGTTGTTGGTTTGTTGTTTATTCAACTCCTTTTGTGTTTTGTTTAACTCTCAAGTAGAGTTCTTCGTTCGTTATTTTATTACTCCTCTTGTGTGTTGTTTAAATCTCAAATTGACTTCACCGTTTGTAATTATCTCACTTCTTTATTGTTTTGTTTAACTCTAGACTAGAATTTTACATTTGTTGTTTAACCCACTCATTATGTGTGTGGTTTAACACTCAAGTAGAGTTCTTCGTTTGTTATACTCGTACTCCTTCTGTGCATTGTTTAAATCTCGAATAGACTTCTTCGTTTGACATTATCCACTCCTTTAGTGTGTTCTTTAACTCTCAAGTAGAGTTATTCGTTTGTTCTTTATCCCTCTCCAAATTGTCTTGTTTTTATCTCTCAAGTAGAGTTGTTGGTTTGTTGTTTATTCAACTCCTTTTGTGTTTTGTTTAACTCTCAACTAGAGTTCTTCGTTCGTTATTTTATTAGTCCTCTTGTGTGTTGTTTGAATCTCAAATTGACTTCTCCTTTGTAATTATCTCACTTCTTTATTGTTTTGTTTAACTCTAGACTAGAATTTTACATTTGTTGTTTAACCCACTCATTATGTGTGAGATTTAACACTCAAGTAGAGTTCTTCGTTTATTATACTCTTACTCCTTCTGTGCATTGTTTAAATCTCGAATAGACTTCTTCATTCGACATTATCCCACTCCTTTTGTGTGTTGTTTAACTCTCAAGTAGAGTTATTCGTTTGTTGTTCATCCCTCTCCAAAGTGTCTTGTTTTTATCTGTCAAGTAGAGTTGTTGGTTTGTTGTTTATTCAACTCCTTTTGTGTTTTGTTTAACTCTCAAGTAGAGTTCTTCGTTCGTTATTTTATTACTCCTCTTGTGTGTTGTTTAAATCTCAAATTGACTTCACCGTTTGTAATTATCTCACTTCTTTATTGTTTTGTTCAACTCTAGACTAGAATTTTACATTTGTTGTTTAACCCACTCATTATGTGTGTCGTTTAACACTCAAGTAGAGTTCTTCGTTTGTTATACTCTTACTCCTTATGTGCATTGTTTAAATGTCTAATAGACTTCTTCGTTTGACATTATCCCATTCCTTTAGTGTGTTGTTTTAACTCTCAAGTAGAGTTATTCGTTTGTTGTTCATCCCTCTCCAAAGTGTCTTGTTTTTATCTCTCAAGTAGAGTTGTTGGTTTGTTGTTTATTCAACTCCTTTTGTGTTTTGTTTAACTCTAAAGTAGAGTTCTTCGTTCGTTATTTTATTACTCCTCTTGTGTGTTGTTTAAATCTCAAATTGACTTCACCGTTTGTAATTATCTCACTTCTTTATTGTTTTGTTTAACTCTAGACTAGAATTTTACATTTGTTGTTTAACCCACTCATTATGTGTGTGGTTTAACACTCAAGTAGAGTTCTTTGTTTGTTATACTCTTACTCCTTATGTGCATTGTTTAAATCTCGAATATACTTCTTCATTCGACATTATCACTCTCCTTTAGTGTGTTGTTTAACTCTCAAGTAGAGTTATTCGTTTGTTGTTCATCCCTCTCCAAAGTGTCTTGTTTTTATCTCTCAAGTAGAGTTGTTGGTTTGTTGTTTATTCAACTCCTTTTGTGTTTTGTTTAACTCTAAAGTAGAGTTCATATATAGTTATTTTATTACTCCTCTTGTGTGTTGTTTAAATCTCAAATTGACTTCTCCGTTTGTAATTATCTCACTTCTTTATTGTTTTGTTTAACTCTAGACTAGAATTTTACATTTGTTGTTTAACCCACTCATTATGTGTGTGGTTTAACACTCAAGTAGAGTTCTTCGTTTGTTATACTCTTACTCCTTATGTGCATTGTTTAAATCTCGAATAGACTTCTTCATTTGACATTGTCACACTCCTTTAGTGTGTTGTTTAACTCTCAAGTAGAGTTATTCGTTTGTTGTTCATCCCTCTCCAAAGTGTCTTGTTTATATCGATCAAATAGAGTTGTTCGTTTGTTGTTTATTCAATTCCTTTTGTGTTTTGTTTAACTCTCAAGTAGAGTTCTTCGTTCGTTATTTTATTACTCCTCTTGTGTGTTGTTTAAATCTCAAATTGACTTCACCGTTTGTAATTATCTCACTTCTTTATTGTTTTGTTTAACTCTAGACTAGAATTTTACATTTGTTGTTTAACCCACTCATTATGTGTGTGGTTTAACTTTTCAGTAGAGTTCTTCGTTTGTTATACTCTTACTCCTTTGTGCATTGTTTAAATCTTGAATAGACTTCTTCATTTGACATTATCCCACTCCTTTAGTGTGTTGTTTAACTCTCAAGTAGAGTTATTAGTTTGTTGTTCATCCCTCTCCAAAGTGTCTTGTTTTATCTCTCAAGTAGAGTTGTTGGTTTGTTGTTTATTCAACTCCTTTTGTGTTTTGTTTAACTCTCAAGTAGAGTTCTTAGTTAGATATTTAATTACTCCTCTTGAGTGTTGTTTAAAACTCAAATTGACTTCTCAGTTTGTAATTATCTCACTTCTTTATTGTTTTGTTTAACTCTGAACTAGAATTTTACATTTGTTGTTTAACCCACTCATTATGTGTGGTTTTAACACTCAGTAGAGTTCTTCGTTTGTTATACTCTTACTCTTTCTATGCATTGTTTAAATCTCGAATAGACTTCTTCGTTTGACACTATCCCACTCATTTAGTGTGTTGATTAACTCTCAAGTAGAGTTATTCGTTTGTTGTTCACTACCTCTCAAAATTGTCTTGTTTTTATCTCTCAAGTAGACTTGTTCGTTTTGTTGTTTATTCAACTCCTTTTGTGTTTTGTTTAACTCTCAAGTAGAGTTCTTAGTTATTATTTTATTACTCCTCTTGTGTGTTGTTTAAATCTCAAATTGACTTCACCGTTTGTAATTATCTCACTTCTTTATTGTTTTGTTTAACTCTCTGAACTAGAATTTTACATTTGTTGTTGTTTAACCCACTCATTATGTGTGTGGTTTAACACTCAGTAAGTTCTTCGTTTGTTATACTCTTACTCATACATGCATTGTTTAAATCTCGAATAGACTTCTTCATTGACATTATCCCACTCCTTTAGTGTGTTGTTTAACTCTCAAGTAGAGTTATTAGTTTGTTGTTCATCCCTCTCCAAAGTGTCTTGTTTTATCTCTCAAGTAGAGTTGTTGGTTTGTTGTTTATTCAACTCCTTTTGTGTTTTGTTTAACTCTCAAGTAGAGTTCTTTGTTCGTTATTTTATTACTCCTCTTGTGTATTGTTTAAATCTCAAATTGACTTCTCCATTTGTAATTATCTCACTTCTTTATTGTTTTGTTTAACTTTAGACTATAATTTTACATTTGTTGTTTAACCCTCTCATTATGTGTGAGGCTTAACACTCAAGTAGAGTTCTACGTTTGTTATACTCTTACTCCTTCTATGCATTGTTTAAATCTCGAATAGACTTCTTCGTTGGACAATATCCACTCCTTTAGTGTGTTGTTTAACTCTCAAGTAGAGTTATTCGTTTGTTGTTCATCCCTCTCCAATTTGTCTTTTTTTTCCTCTCAAGTAGAGTTGTTGGTTTGTTGTTTATTCAACTCCTTTTGTGTTTTGTTTAACTGTCACGTAGAGTTCTTCGTTCGTTATTTTATTACTCCTCTTGTGTGTTGTTTAAATCTCAAATTGACTTCTCCGTTTGTAATTATCTCACTTCTTTATTGTTTTGTTTAACTCTAGACTAGAATTTTACATTTGTTGTTTAACCCACTCATTATCTGTGTGGTTTAACACTCAGTAAGTAAGTTCTTAGTTTGTTATACTCTTACTCCTTACATGCATTGTTTAAATCTCGAATAGACTTATTCGTTTGACATTATCCACTCCTTTAGTGTGTTGTTTAACTCTCAAGTAGAGTTTCGTTTGTTGTTCATCCCTCTCCAAAGTGTCTTGTTTTTATCTCTCAGGTAGAGTTGTTGGTTTGTTGTTTATTCAACTCCTTTTGTGTTTTGTTTAACTCTCAAGTAGAGTTCTTTGTTCGTTATTTTATTACTCCTCTTGTGTGTTGTTTAAATCTCAAATTGACTTCACCGTTTGTAATTATCTCACTTCTTTATTGTTTTGTTTAACTCTAGACTAGAATTTTACATTTGTTGTTTAACCCACTCATTATGTGTGTGGTTTAACACTCAAGTAGAGTTCTTCGTTTGTTATACTCTTACTCCTTACGTGCATTGTTTAAATCTCGAATAGACTTCTTCATTCGACATTATCCCACTCCTTTAGTGTGTTGTTTAACTCTCAAGTAGAGTTTCGTTTGTTGTTCATCCCTCTCCAAAGTGTGTTATCTCTCAAGTAGAGTTGTTGGTTTGTTGTTTATTCAACTCCTTTTGTGTTTTGTTTAACTCTCAAGTAGAGTTCTTCGTTCGTTATTTTATTCCTCCTCTTGTGTGTTGTTTAAATCTCAAATTGACTTCACCGTTTGTAATTATCTCACTTCATTAGTGTTTTGTTTAACTCTAGACTAGAATTTTACATTTGTTGTTTAACCCACTCATTATGTGTGTGGTTTAACACTCAGTAAGTTCTTCGTTTGTTATACTCTTACTCATACATGCATTGTTTAAATCTCGAATAGACTTCTTCATTGACATTATCCCTCCTTTAGTGTGTTGTTTAACTCTCAAGTAGAGTTAATCATTTGTTGTTCATCCCTCTCCAAAGTCTAGTTTTTATCTCTCACGTAGAGTTGTTGGTTTTTTTTTTATTAAACTCCTTTTGTGTTTTGTTTAAATATCAAGTAGAGTTCTTAGTTAGTTATTTTATTACTCCTCTTGTGTGTTGTTTAAATCTCAAATTGACTTCACCGTTTGTAATTATCTCACTTCTTTATTGTTTTGTTTAACTCTAGACTAGAATTTTACATTTGTTGTTTAACCCACTCATTATGTGTGTGGTTTAACACTCAAGTAAGTTCTTAGTTTGTTATACTCTTACTCCTTATGTGCATTGTTTAAATCTCGAATAGACTTCTTCATTTGACATTATCCACTCCTTTAGTGTGTTGTTTAACTCTCAAGTAGAGTTATTAGTTTGTTGTTCATCCCTCTCCAAAGTGTCTTGTTTTTATCTCACAAGTAGAGTTGTTGGTTTGTTGTTTATTCAACTCCTTTTGTGTTTTGTTTAACTCTCAAGTAGAGTTCTTAGTTAGTTATTTTATTACTCCTCTTGTGTGTTGTTTAAATCTCAAATTGACTTCACCGTTTGTAATTATCTCACTTCTTTATTGTTTTGTTTAACTCTAGACTAGAATTTTACATTTGTTGTTTAACCCACTCATTATGTGTGTGGTTTAACTTTTCAGTAAGTTCTTCGTTTGTTATACTCTTACTCCTTACGTGCATTGTTTCAATCTCGAATAGACTTCTTCGTTTGACATTATCCCACTCCTTTAGTGTGTTGTTTAACTCTCAAGTAGAGTTATTCGTTTGTTGTTCATCCCTCTCCAAAGTGTCTTGTTTTATCTCTCAAGTAGAGTTGTTGGTTTGTTGTTTATTCAACTCCTTTTGTGTTTTGTTTAACTCCCAACTAGAGTTCTTAGTTCGATAATTTATTAAACCACTTGTGTGTTGTTTAAATCTCAAATTGACTTCACCGTTTGTAATTATCTCACTTCTTTATTGTTTTGTTTAACTCTGACTAGAATTTTACATTTGTTGTTTAACCACTCATTATGTGTGTGGTTTAACACTCAGTAAGTTCTTAGTTTGTTATACTCTTACTCATACATGCATTGTTTAAATCTCGAATAGACTTCTTCATTTGACATTATCCCACTCCTTTAGTGTGTTCTTTAACTCTCAAGTAGAGTTATTCGTTTGTTGTTCATCCCTCTCCAAAGTGTCTTGTTTTATCTCTCAAGTAGAGTTGTTGGATTGTTGTTTATTCAACTCCTTTTGTGTTTTGTTTAACTGTCACGTAGAGTTCTTAGATTCGTTATTTTATTACTCCTCTTGTGTGTTGCTTAAATATCTAATTGACTTCTCCGTTTGTAATTATCCCACTCCTTTATTGCGTTGTTTAACTCTCGAGTAGAATTTTACATTTGTTGTTTAACCCACTCATTATGTGTGTGGTTTAACACTCAAGTAGAGTTCTTCGTTTGTTATACTCGTACTCCTTCTGTGCATTGTTTAAATCTCGAATAGACTTCTTCGTTTGACATTATCCACTCCTTTAGTGTGTTGTTTAACTCTCAAGTAGAGTTATTCGTTTGTTCTTTATCCCTCTCCAAATTGTCTTTTTTTTATCTCTCAAGTAGAGTTGTTGGTTTGTTGTTTATTTAACTCCTTTTGTGTTTTGTTTAACTCTCAACTAGAGTTCTTCGTTCGTTATTTTATTAGTCCTCTTGTGTGTTGTTTGAATCTCAAATTGACTTCTCCTTTGTAATTATCTCACTTCTTTATTGTTTTGTTTAACTCTAGACTAGAATTTTACATTTGTTGTTTAACCCACTCATTATGTGTGAGATTTAACACTCAAGTAGAGTTCTTCGTTTATTATACTCTTACTCCTTCTGTGCATTGTTTAAATCTCGAATAGACTTCTTCGTTTGACATTATCCACTCCTTTAGTGTGTTGTTTAACTCTCAAGTAGAGTTATTCGTTTGTTGTTCATCCCTCTCCAAATTGTCTTGTTTTTATCTCTCAAGTAGAGTTGTTGGTTTGTTGTTTATTCAACTCCTTTTGTGTTTTGTTTAACTCTCAAGTAGAGTTCTTCGTTAGTTATTTTATTACTCCTCTTGTGTGTTGTTTAAATCTCAAATTGACTTCACCGTTTGTAATTATCTCACTTCTTTATTATTTTGTTTAACTCTAGACTAGAATTTTACATTTGTTGTTTAACCCACTCATTATGTGTGTGGTTTAACACTCAGTAAGTTCTTCGTTTGTTATACTCTTACTCCTTATTGCATTGTTTAAATCTCGAATAGACTTCTTCATTCGACATTATCCCACTCCTTTAGTGTGTTGTTTAACTCTCAAGTAGAGTTATTCGTTTGTTGTTCATCCCTCTCCAAAGTGTCTTGTTTTATCTCTCAAGTAGAGTTGTTGGTTTGTTGTTTATTCAACTCCTTTTGTGTTTTGTTTAACTCTCAAGTAGAGTTCTTCGTTCGTTATTTTATTACTCCTCTTGTGTGTTGTTTAAATCTCAAATTGACTTCTCCGTTTGTAATTATCTCACTTCTTTATTGTTTTGTTTAACTCTAGACTAGAATTTTACATTTGTTGTTTAACCCACTCATTATGTGTGTGGTTTAACACTCAAGTAGAGTTCTTCGTTTGTTATACTATTACTCCTTATATGCATTGTTTAAATCTCGAATAGACTTCTTATTTTGACATTATCACACTCCTTTAGTGTGTTGTTTAACTCTCAAGTAGAGTTATTTGTTTGTTGTTCCTCCCTCTCCAAAGTGACTTGTTTTTATCTCAAGTAGAGTTGTTGGTTTGTTGTTCATTCAACTCCTTTTGTGTTTTGTTTAACTCTCAAGTAGAGTTCTTAGATTCGTTATTTTATTACTCCACTGGTGTGTTTTTTAAATCCAAAATTGACTCCTCCGTTGTAATTATCTCACTTCTTTATTGTTTTGTTTAACTCTAGACTAGAATTTTACATTTGTTGTTTAACCCACTCATTATGTGTGTGGTTTAACACTCAAGTAGAGTTCTTCGTTTGTTATACTCTTACTCCTTATGTGCATTGTTTAAATCTCGAATAGACTTCTTCATTCAACATTATCCCACTCCTTTAGTGTGTTGTTTAACTCTCAAGTAGAGTTATTAGTTTGTTGTTCATCCCTCTCCAAAGTGTCTTGTTTTAATCTCTCAAGTAGAGTTGTTGTTTAATAGTTTATAAAACTCCTTTTGTGTTTTGTTTATCTCTCAACTAGAGTTCTTAGTTCTTTATTTTATTAGTCATCTTGTGTGTTGTTTAAATCTCAAATTGACTTCTCCGTTTGTAATTATCTCACTTCTTTATTGTTTTGTTTAACTCTAGACTAGAATTTTACATTTGTTGTTTAACCCACTCATTTTGTGTGTGGTTTAACACTCAAATAGAGTTCTTCGTTTGTTATACTCTTACTCCTTCTGTGCATTGTTTAAATGTCTAATAGACTTCTTCGTTCGACATTATCCCACTCCTTTAGTGTGTTGTTTAACTCTCAAGTAGAGTTATTCGTTTGTTGTTCATCCCTCTCCAAAGTGTGTTGTTTTTATCTCTCAAGTAGAGTTGTTGGTTTGTTGTTTATTCAATTCCTTTTGTGTTTTGTTAACTCTCAAGTAGAGTTCTTCGTTCGTTATTTTATTAGTCCTCTTGTGTGTTGTTTAAATCTCAAATTGACTTCACCGTATGTAATTATCTCACTTCTTTATTGTTTTGTTTAACTCTAGACTAGAATTTTACATTTGTTGTTTAACCCACTCATTATGTGTGTGGTTTAACACTCAAGTACAGTTCTTCGTTTGTTATACTCTTACTCCTTATGTGCATTGTTTAAATCTCGAATAG
Organism: Plantago major; assembly: GCA_026545765.1. NCBI lineage: Eukaryota > Viridiplantae > Streptophyta > Magnoliopsida > Lamiales > Plantaginaceae > Plantago > Plantago major. Next base: position 35,292,968 of record CM048842.1, read on the forward strand.
ACTTCTTCATTCGACATTATCCCACTCCTTTAGTGTGTTGTTTAACTCTCAAGTAGAGTTATTCGTTTGTTGTTCATCCCTCTCCAAAGTGTGTTGTTTTTATCTCTCAAGTAGAGTTGTTGGTTTGTTGTTTATTCAACTCCTTTTGTGTTTTGTTTAACTCTCAAGTAGAGTTCTTCGTTCGTTATTTTATTACTCCTCTTGTGTGTTGTTTAAATCTCAAATTGACTTCACCGTTTGTAATTATCTCACTTCTTTATTGTTTTGTTTAACTCTAGACTAGAATTTTACATTTGTTGTTTAACCCACTCATTATGTGTGTGGTTTAACACTCAGTAAGTTCTTAGTTTGTTATACTCTTACTCATACATGCATTGTTTAAATCTCGAATAGACTTCTTCCTTAGACATTATCCCACTCCTTTAGTGAGTTGTTTAACTCTCAAGTAGAGTTATTCGTTTGTTGTTCATCCCTCTCCAAAGTGTCTTGTTTTTATCTCTCAAGTAGAGTTGTTGGTTTGTTGTTTATTCAACTCCTTTTGTGTTTTGTTTAACTCTCAAGTAGAGTTCTTTGTTCGTTATTTTATTACTCCTCTTGTGTGTTGTTTAAATCTCAAATTGACTTCACCGTTTGTAATTATCTCACTTCTTTATTGTTTTGTTTAACTCTAGACTAGAATTTTACATTTGTTGTTTAACCCACTCATTATGTGTGTGGTTTAACACTCAGTAAGTTCTTAGTTTGTTATACTCTTACTCCTTACGTGCATTGTTTAAATCTCGAATAGACTTCTTCATTCGACATTATCCCACTCCTTTTGTGTGTTGTTTAACTCTCAAGTAGAGTTATTCATTTGTTGTTCATCCCTCTCCAAAGTGTCATGTTTTTATCTCTCAAGTAGAGTTGTTGGTTTGTTGTTTATTCAACTCCTTTTGTGTTTTCTTTAACTCTCAAGTAGAGTTCTTTGTTCGTTATTTTATTACTCCTCTTGTGTGTTTTTTAAATCTCAAATTGACTTCTCCGTTTGTAATTATCTCACTTCTTTATTGTTTTGTTTAACTCTAGACTAGAATTTTACATTTGCTGTTTAACCCACTCATTATGTGTGTGGTTTAACACTCAAGTAGAGTTCTTCGTTTGTTATACTCTTACTCCTTATGTGCATTGTTTAAATGTCTAATAGACTTCTTCGTTTGACATTATTCCACTCCTTTAGTGAGTTGTTTAACTCTCAAGTAGAGTTATTCGTTTGTTGTTCATCCCTCTCCAAAGTGTCTTGTTTTTATCTCTCAAGTAGAGTTGTTGGTTTGTTGTTTATTCAACTCCATTTGTGTTTTGTTTAACTCTCAAGTAGAGTTCTTCGTTCGTTATTTTATTACTCCTCTTGTGTGTTGTTTAAATCTCAAATTGACTTCTCCATGTGTAATTATCTCACTTCTTTATTGTTTTGTTTAACTCTAGACTAGAATTTTACATTTGTTGTTTAACCCACTCATTATGTGTGAGATTTAACACTCAGTAAGTTCTTCGTTTGTTATACTCTTACTCCTTATGTGCATTGTTTAAATCTCGAATAGACTTCTTCATTTGACATTATCACACTCCTTTAGTGTGTTGTTTAACTCTCAAGTAGAGTTATTCGTTTGTTGTTCATCCCTCTCCAAAGTGTCATATTTATATCTCTCAAGTAGAGTTGTTGGTTTGTTGTTTATTCAACTCCTTTTGTGTTTTGTTTAACTCTCAAGTAGAGTTCTTCGTTCGTTATTTTATTACTCCTCTTGTGTGTTGTTTAAATCTCAAATTGACTTCACCGTTTGTAATTATCTCACTTCTTTATTGTTTTGTTTAACTCTAGACTAGAATTTTACATTTGTTGTTTAACCCACTCATTATGTGTGTGGTTTAACACTCAAGTACAGTTCTTCGTTTGTTATACTCTTACTCCTTATGTGCATTGTTTAAATCTCGAATAGACTTCTTCATTCGACATTATCCCACTCCTTTAGTGTGTTGTTTAACTCTCAAGTAGAGTTATTCGTTTGTTGTTCATCCCTCTCCAAAGTGTGTTGTTTTTATCTCTCAAGTAGAGTTGTTGGTTTGTTGTTTATTCAACTCCTTTTGTGTTTTGTTTAACTCTCAAGTAGAGTTCTTCGTTCGTTATTTTATTACTCCTCTTGTGTGTTGTTTAAATCTCAAATTGACTTCACCGTTTGTAATTATCTCACTTCTTTATTGTTTTGTTTAACTCTAGACTAGAATTTTACATTTGTTGTTTAACCCACTCATTATTATCTGTGTGGTTTAACACTCATGTAGAGTTCTTCGTTTGTTATACTCTTACTCATACATGCATTGTTTAAATCTCGAATAGACTTCTTCATTCGACATTATCCCACTCCTTTAGTGTGTTGCTTAACTCTCAAGTAGAGTTATTCGTTTGTTGTTTATCCCTCTCCAAAGTGTGTTGTTTTATTCTCTCAAGTAGAGTTGTTGGTTTGTTGTTTATTCAACTCCTTTTGTGTTTTGTTTAACTCTCAAGTAGAGTTCTTCGTTCGTTATTTTATTACTCCTCTTGTGTGTTGTTTAAATTTCAAATTGACTTCACCGTTTGTAATTATCTCACTTCTTTGTTGTTTTGTTTAACTCTAGACTAGAATTTTACATTTGTTGTTTAACCCACTCATTATGTGTGTGGTTAACACTCAAGTAGAGTTCTTCGTTTGTTATACTCTTACTCCTTATCTGCATTGTTTAAATCTCGAATAGACTTCTTCATTCGACATTATCCCACTCCTTTAGTTGTGTTGTTTAACTCTCAAGTAGAGTTTCGTTTGTTGTTCATCCCTCTCCAAAGTGTGTTGTTTTATCTCTCAAGTAGAGTTGTTGGTTTGTTGTTTATTCAACTCCTTTTGTGTTTTGTTTAACTCTTAAGTAGAGTTCTTAGATTCGTTATTTTATTACTCCTCTTGTGTGTTGTTTAAATCTCAAATTGACTTCACCGTTTGTAATTATCTCACTTCTTTATTGTTTTGTTTAACTCTAGACTAGAATTTTACATTTGTTGTTTAACCCACTCATTATGTGTGTGGTTTTTAACACTCAGTAAGTTCTTCGTTTGTTATACTCTTACTCATACATGCATTGTTTAAATCTCGAATAGACTTCTTCATTGACATTATCCACTCCTTTAGTGTGTTGTTTAACTCTCAAGTAGAGTTATTCGTTTGTTGTTCATCCCTCTCCAAAGTGTGTTGTTTTTATCTCTCAAGTAGAGTTGTTGGTTTGTTGTTTATTCAACTCCTTTTGTGTTTTGTTTAACTCTCAAGTAGAGTTCTTAGTTCGTTATTTTATTACTCCTCTTGTGTGTTGTTTAAATCTCAAATTGACTTCACCGTTTGTAATTATCTCACTTCTTTATTGTTTTGTTTAACTCTAGACTAGAATTTTACATTTGTTGTTTAACCCACTCATTATGTGTGTCGTTTAACACTCAGTAAGTTCTTCGTTTGTTATACTCTTACTCCTTACATGCATTGTTTAAATCTCGAATAGACTTCTTCATTTGACATTATCCCACTCCTTTAGTGTGTTGTTTAACTCTCAAGTAGAGTTTCGTTTGTTGTTCATCCCTCTCCAAAGTGTGTTGTTTTTATCTCTCAAGTAGAGTTGTTGGTTTGTTGTTTATTCAACTCCTTTTGTGTTTTGTTTAACTCTCAAGTAGAGTTCTTCGTTCGTTATTTTATTACTCCTCTTGTGTGTTGTTTAAATCTCAAATTGACTTCTCGTTTGTAATTATCTCACTTCTTTATTGTTTTGTTTAACTCTCTGAACTAGAATTTTACATTTGTTGTTTAACCCACTCATTATGTGTGGTTTAACACTCAGTAAGTTCTTCGTTTGTTATACTCTTACTCCTTACATGCAATGTTTAAATCTCGAATAGACTTCTTCATTCGACATTATCCCACTCCTTTAGTGTGTTGTTTAACTCTCAAGTAGAGTTATTCATTTGTTGTTCATCCCTCTCCAAAGTGTCTTGTTTTTATCTCTCAAGTAGAGTTGTTGGTTTGTTGTTTATTCAACTCCTTTTGTGTTTTGTTTAACTCTCAAGTAGAGTTCTTCGTTTGTTATTTTATAACTCCTCTTGTGTGTTGTTTAAATCTCAAATTGACTTCTCCGTTTGTAATTATCTCACTTCTTTATTGTTTTGTTTAACTCTAGACTAGAATTTTACATTTGTTGTTTAACCCACTCATTATGTGTGTGGTTTAACACTCAGTAAGTTCTTCGTTTGTTATACTCTTACTCCTTACATGCATTGTTTAAATCTCGAATAGACTTCTTCATTTGACATTATCCCCTCCTTTAGTGTGTTGTTTAACTCTCAAGTAGAGTTATTCGTTTGTTGTTTATACATCTCCAAAGTGTGTTGTTTTATTATCTCAAGTAGAGTTGTTGGTTTGTTGTTTATTCAACTCCTTTTGTGTTTTGTTTAACTCTCAAGTAGAGTTCTTCGTTCGTTATTTTATTACTCCTCTTGTGTGTTGTTTAAATCTCAAATTGACTTCACCGTTTGTAATTATCTCACTTCTTTATTGTTTTGTTCAACTCTAGACTAGAATTTTACATTTGTTGTTTAACCCACTCATTATGTGTGTGGTTTAACACTCAAGTAGAGTTCTTCGTTTGTTATACTCTTACTCATACATGCATTGTTTAAATCTCGAACAGACTTCTTCATTAGACATTATCCCACTCCTTTAGTGTGTTGTTTAACTCTCAAGTAGAGTTATTAGTTTGTTGTTCATCCCTCTCCAAAGTGTGTTGTTTTTATCTCTCAAGTAGAGTTGTTGGTTTGTTGTTTATTCAACTCCTTTTGTGTTTTGTTTAACTCTCAAGTAGAGTTCTTCGTTCGTTATTTTATTACTCCTCTTGTGTGTTGTTTAAATCTCAAATTGACTTCACCGTTTGTAATTATCTCACTTCTTTATTGTTTTGTTCAACTCTGGACTAGAATTTTACATTTGTTGTTTAACCCACTCATTATGTGTGTCGTTTAACACTCAGTAAGTTCTTCGTTTGTTATACTCTTACTCCTTCTATGCATTGTTTAAATCTCGAATAGACTTCTTCATTCGACATTATCCCACTCCTTTAGTGTGTTGTTTAACTCTCAAGTAGAGTTATTCGTTTGTTGTTCATCCCTCTCCAAAGTGTGTTGTTTTTATCTCTCAAGTAGAGTTGTTGGTTTGTTGTTTATTCAACTCCTTTTGTGTTTTGTTTAACTCTCAAGTAGAGTTCTTTGTTCGTTATTTTATTACTCCTCTTGTGTGTTGTTTAAATCTCAAATTGACTTCACCGTTTGTAATTATCTCACTTCTTTATTGTTTTGTTTAACTCTAGACTAGAATTTTACATTTGTTGTTTAACCCACTCATTATGTGTGTGGTTTAACACTCAAGTAGAGTTCTTTGTTTGTTATACTCTTACTCCTTATGTGCATTGTTTAAATCTCGAATAGACTTCTTCATTCGACATTATCCCACTCCTTTAGTGTGTTGTTTAACTCTCAAGTAGAGTTATTCGTTTGTTGTTCATCCCTCTCCAAAGTGTGTTGTTTTTATCTCTCAAGTAGAGTTGTTGGTTTGTTGTTTATTCAACTCCTTTTGTGTTTTGTTTAACTCTCAAGTAGAGTTCTTCGTTCGTTATTTTATTACTCCTCTTGTGTGTTGTTTAAATCTCAAATTGACTTCACCGTTTGTAATTATCTCACTTCTTTATTGTTTTGTTTAACTCTGGTAGAATTTTACATTTGTTGTTTAACCCACTCATTATGTGTGTGGTTTAACACTCAGTAAGTTCTTCGTTTGTTATACTCTTACTCATACATGCATTGTTTAAATCTCGAATAGACTTCTTCGTTTGACATTATCCACTCCTTTAGTGTGTTGTTTAACTCTCAAGTAGAGTTATTCGTTTGTTGTTCATCCCTCTCCAAAGTGTGTTGTTTTTATCTCTCAAGTAGAGTTGTTGGTTTGTTGTTTATTCAACTCCTTTTGTGTTTTGTTTAACTCTCAAGTAGAGTTCTTCGTTCGTTATTTTATTACACCTCTTTTGTGTTGTTTAAATCTCAAATTGACTTCACGGTTTGTAATTTTCTCACTTTTTTATTGTTTTGTTTAACTAGACTAGAATTTTACATTTGTTGTTTAACCCACTCATTATGTGTGGTTTAACACTCAAGTAAGTTCTTCGTTTGTTATACTCTTACTCATACATGCATTGTTTAAATCTCGAATAGACTTCTTCATTCGACATTATCCCACTCCTTTAGTGTGTTGTTTAACTCTCAAGTAGAGTTTCGTTTGTTGTTCATCCCTCTCCAAAGTGTGTTGTTTTATCTCTCAAGTAGAGTTGTTGGTTTGTTGTTTATTCAACTCCTTTTGTGTTTTGTTTAACTCTCAAGTAGAGTTCTTCGTTTGTTATTTTATTACTCCTCTTGTGTGTTGTTTAAATCTCAAATTGACTTCACCGTTTGTAATTATCTCACTTCTTTATTGTTTTGTTTAACTCTGACTAGAATTTTACATTTGTTGTTTAACCCACTCATTATGTGTGTTGTTTTCAGTAGTAAGTTCTTCATTTGTTATACTCTTACTCCTTCATACATGCATTGTTTAAATCTCGAACAGACTTCTTCATTTGACATTATGCCACTCCTTTAGTGAGTTGTTTAACTCTCAAGTAGAGTTATTCGTTTGTTGTTCATCCCTCTCCAAAGTGTGTTGTTTTTATCTCTCAAGTAGAGTTGTTGGTTTGTTGTTTATTCAACTCCTTTTGTGTTTTGTTTAACTCTCAAGTAGAGTTCTTCGTTCGTTATTTTATTACTCCTCTTGTGTGTTGTTTAAATCTCAAATTGACTTCACCGTTTGTAATTATCTCACTTCTTTATTGTTCTGTTTAACTCTAGACTAGAATTTTACATTTGTTGTTTAACCCACTCATTATGTGTGTGGTTTAACACTCAGTAAGTTCTTAGTTTGTTATACTCTTACTCCTTACATGCATTGTTTAAATCCCGAATAGACTTCTTCATTCGACATTATCCCACTCCTTTTGTGTGTTGTTTAACTCTCAAGTAGAGTATTGTTTGTTGTTCATCCCTCTCCAAAGTGTGTTGTCTTTATCTCTCAAGTAGAGTTGTTGGTTTGTTGTTTATTCAACTCCTTTTGTGTTTTGTTTAACTCTCAAGTAGAGTTCTTCGTTCGTTATTTTATTACTCCTCTTGTGTGTTGTTTAAATCTCAAATTGACTTCTCCATTTGTAATTATCTCACTTCTTTATTGCTTTGTTTAACTCTAGATTAGAATTTTACATTTGTTGTTTAACCCACTCATTATGTGTGTGGTTTAACACATAAGTAGAGTTCTTTGTTTGTTATACTCTTACTCCTTACTTGCAATGTTTAAATCTCGAATAGACTTCTTCATTCGACATTATCCCACTCCTTTAGTGTGTTATTTAACTCTTAAGTAGAGTTATTCGTTTGTTGTTCATCCCTCTCCAAAGTGTGTTGTTTTTATCTCTCAAGTAGAGTTGTTGGTTTGTTGTTTATTCAACTCCTTTTGTGTTTTGTTTAACTCTCAAGTAGAATTCTTCTGTCTTGATTTTATTACTCCTCTTGTGTGTTGTTTAAATTTCAAATTGACTTCACCGTTTGTAATTATCTCACTTCATTATTGTTTTGTTTAACTCTAGACTAGAATTTTACATTTGTTGTTTAACCACTCATTATGTGTGTGGTTTAACACTCAGTAAGTTCTTAGTTTGTTATACTCTTACTCCTTACATGCATTGTTTAAATCTCGAATAGACTTCTTCATTCGACATTATCCCACTCCTTTAGTGTGTTATTTAACTCTTAAGTAGAGTTATTCGTTTGTTGTTCATCCCTCTCCAAAGTGTGTTGTTTTTATCTCTCAAGTAGTGTTGTTGGTTTGTTATTTATTCAACTCCTTTTGTGTTTTGTTTAACTCTCAAGTAGAGTTCTTCGGTCGTTATTTTATTACTCCTCTTGTGTGTTGTTTAAATTTCAAATTGACTTCACCGTTTGTAATTATCTCACTTCTTTATTGTTTTGTTTAACTCTAGACTAGAATTTTACATTTGTTGTTTAACCCACTCATTATGTGTGTGGTTTAACACTCAGTAAGTTCTTCGTTTGTTATACTCTTACTCCTTACATGCATTGTTTAAATCTCGAATAGACTTCTTCATTGACATTATTCCACTCCTTTAGTGTGTTGTTTAACTCTCAAGTAGAGTTATTCGTTTGTTGTTCATCCCTCTCCAAAGTGTGTTGTTTTTATCTCTCAAGTAGAGTTGTTGGTTTGTTGTTTATTCAACTCCTTTTGTGTTTTGTTTAACTCTCAAGTAGAGTTCTTAGTTAGTTATTTTATTACTCCTCTTGTGTGTTGTTTAAATCTCAAATTGACTTCACCGTTTGTAATTATCTCACTTCTTTATTGTTTTGTTTAACTCTAGACTAGAATTTTACATTTGTTGTTTAACCCACTCATTATGTGTGTGGTTTAACACTCAGTAGAGTTCTTCGTTTGTTATACTCTTACTCATACATGCATTGTTTAAATCTCGAATAGACTTCTTCATTCGACATTATCCCACTCCTTTAGTGTGTTGTTTAACTCTCAAGTAGAGTTATTCGTTTGTTGTTCATCCCTCTCCAAAGTGTGTTGTTTAACTCTCAAGTAGAGTTGTTGGTTTGTTGTTTATTCAACTCCTTTTGTGTTTTGTTTAACTCTCAAGTAGAGTTCTTCGTTCGTTATTTTATTACTCCTCTTGTGTGTTGTTTAAATCTCAAATTGACTTCACCGTTTGTAATTATCTCACTTCTTTATTGTTTTGTTTAACTCTAGACTAGAATTTTACATTTGTTGTTTAACCCACTCATTATGTGTGTGGTTTAACACTCAGTAAGTTCTTCGTTTGTTATACTCTTACTCATACATGCATTGTTTAAATCTCGAATAGACTTCTTCATTTGACATTATCCCACTCCTTCAGTGTGTTGTTTAACTCTCAAGTAGAGTTATTAGTTTGTTGTTCATCCCTCTCCAAAGTGTGTTGTTTTATCTCTCCAGTAGAGTTGTTGGTTTGTTGTTTATTCAACTCCTTTTGTGTTTTGTTTAACTCTCAAGTAGAGTTCTTTGTTCGTTATTTTATTACTCCTCTTGTGTGTTGTTTAAATCTCAAATTGACTTCACCGTTTGTAATTATCTCACTTCTTTATTGTTTTGTTTAACTCTAGACTAGAATTTTACATTTGTTGTTTAACCAACTCATTATGTGTGTGGTTTAACACTCAAGTAGAGTTCTTCGTTTGTTATACTCTTAATCATACATGCATTGTTTAAATCTTGAATAGACTTCTTCATTCGACATTATCCCACTCCTTTAGTGTGTTGTTTAACTCTCAAGTAGAGTTATTCGTTTGTTGTTCATCCCTCTCCAAAGTGTGTTGTTTTTATCTCTCAAGTAGAGTTGTTGGTTTGTTGTTTATTCAACTCCTTTTGTGTTTTGTTTAACTCTCAAGTAGAGTTCTTAGATTCGTTATTTTATTACTCCTCTTGTGTGTTGTTTAAATCTCAAATTGACTTCACCGTTTGTAATTATCTCACTTCTTTATTGTTTTGTTTAACTCTAGACTAGAATTTTACATTTGTTGTTTAACCCACTCATTATGTGTGTGGTTTAACACTGCAGTAGAGTTCTTCGTTTGTTATACTCTTACTCCTTATGTGCAATGTTTAAATCTCGAATAGACTTCTTCATTCGACATTATCCCACTCCTTTAGTGTGTTGTTTAACTCTCAAGTAGAGTTATTCGTTTGTTGTTCATCCCTCTCCAAAGTGTGTTGTTTTTATCTCTCAAGTAGAGTTGTTGGTTTGTTGTTTATTCAACTCCTTTTGTGTTTTGTTTAACTCTCAAGTAGAGTTCTTCGTTCGTTTTTTTATTACTCCTCTTGTGTGTTGTTTAAATCTCAAATTGACTTCACCGTTTGTAATTATCTCACTTCTTTATTGTTATGTTTAACTCTAGACTAGAATTTTACATTTGTTGTTTAACCCACTCATTATGTGTGTGGTTTAACAAGTTCTTAGTTTGTTATACTCTTACTCCTATGCATTGTTTAAATCTCGAATAGACTTCTTCATTCGACATTATCCCACTCCTTTAGTGTGTTGTTTAAGTCTCAAGTAGAGTTATTCGTTTGTTGCTCATCCTTCTCCAAAGTGTGTTGTTTTTATCTCTCAAGTAGAGTTTTTGGTTTGTTGTTTATTCAACTCCTTTTGTGTTTTGTTTAACTCTCAAGTAGAGTTCTTCGTTCGTTATTTTATTACTCCTCTTGTGTGTTGTTTAAATCTCAAATTGACTTCACCGTTTGTAATTATCTCACTTCTTTATTGTTTTGTTTAACTCTAGACTAGAATTTTACATTTGTTGTTTAACCCACTCATTATGTGTGTGGTTTAACACTCAGTAAGTTCTTCGTTTGTTATACTCTTACTCCTTACATGCATTGTTTAAATTTGAATAGACTTCTTCATTGACATTATCCCACTCCTTTAGTGTGTTGTTTAACTCTCAAGTAGAGTTTCGTTTGTTGTTCATCCCTCTCCAAAGTGTGTTGTTTTTATCTCTCAAGTAGAGTTGTTGGTTTGTTGTTTATTCAACTCCTTTTGTGTGTTGTTTAACTCTCAAGTAGAGTTATTCATTTGTTATTTTATTACTCCTCTTGTGTGTTGTTTAAATCTCAAATTGACTTCACCGTTTGTAATTATCTCACTTCTTTATTGTTTTCTTTAACTCTAGACTATAATTTTACATTTGTTGTTTAACCCACTCATTATGTGTGAGGTTTAACACTCAGTAAGTTCTTCGTTTGTTATACTCTTACTCCTTATTGCATTGTTTAAATCTCGAATAGACTTCTTCATTGACATTATCCACTCCTTTAGTGTGTTGTTTAACTCTCAGTAGAGTTATTAGTTTGTTGTTCATCCCTCTCCAAAGTGTCTTGTTTATATCGCTCAAATAGAGTTGTTCGTTTGTTGTTTATTCAATTCCTTTTGTGTTTTGTTTAACTCTAAAGTAGAGTTCTTCGTTCGTTATTTTATTACTCTTCTTGTGTGTTGTTTAAATCTCAAATTGACTTCACCGTTTGTAATTATCTCACTTCTTTATTGTTTTGTTTAACTCTAGACTAGAATTTAACATTTGTTGTTTAACCCACTCATTATGTGTGTGGTTTAACACTAAAGTAGAGTTCTTTGTTTGTTATACTCTTACTCCATACATGCATTGTTTAAATTTGAATAGACTTCTTCATTCGACATTATCCCTCCTTTAGTTTGTTGTTTAACTCTCAAGTAGAGTTATTCGTTTGTTGTTCATCCCCCTCCAAAGTGTGTTGTTTTTATCTCTCAAGTAGAGTTGTTGGTTTGTTGTTTATTCAACTCCTTTTGTGTTTTGTTTAACTCTCAAGTAGAGTTCTTCGTTCGTTATTTTATTACCCCTCTTGTGTGTTGTTTAAATCTCAAATTTACTTCACCGTTTGTAATTATCTCACTTCTTTATTGTTTTGTTTAACTCTAGACTAGAATTTAACATTTGTTGTTTAACCCACTCATTATGTGTGTGGTTTAACACTCAAATAGAGTTCTTCGTTTGTTATACTCTTACTCCTTCTGTGCATTGTTTAAATCTCGAATAGACTTCTTCATTCGACATTATCCCACTCCTTTAGTGTGTTGTTTAACTCTCAAGTAGAGTTATTCGTTTGTTGTTCATCCCTCCAAAGAGTGTTGTTTTTATCTCTCAAGTAGAGTTGTTGGTTTATTGTTTATTCAACTCCTTTTGTGTTATGTTTAACTCTCAAGTAGAGTTCTTCGTTCGTTATTTTATTACTCCTCTTGTGTGTTGTTTAAATCTCAAATTGACTTCACCGTTTGCAATTATCTCACTTCTTTATTGTTTTGTTTAACTCTAGACAAGAATTTAACATTTATTGTTTAACCCACTCATTATAAGTGTGGTTTAACACTCAAGTAGAGTTCTTCGTTTGTTATACTCTTACTCCTTCTGTACATTGTTTAAATTTCGAATTGACTTCTTCATTCGACATTATCCCACTCCTTTAGTTTGTTGTTTAACTCTCAAGTAGAGTTATTAAATGCATTGTTCATCCCTCTCCAAAGTGTGTTGTTTTTATCTCTCAAGTAGAGTTGTTGGTTTATTGTTTATTCAACTCCTTTTGTGTTTTGTTTAACTCTCAAGTAGAGTTCTTCGTTCGTTATTTTATTACACCTCTTGTGTGTTGTTTAAATCTCAAATTGACTTCACCGTTTGCAATTATCTCACTTCTTTATTGTTTTGTTTAACTCTAGACTAGAATTTAACATTTGTTGTTTAACCCACTCATTATGTGTGTGGTTTAACACTCAAGTAGAGTTCTTCGTTTGTTATACTCTTACTCCTTCTGTACATTGTTTAAATTTCGAATAGACTTCTTCATTCGACATTATCCCACTCCTTTAGTTTGTTGTTTAACTCTCAAATAGAGTTATTCGTTTGTTGTTCATCCCTCTCCAAAGTTTGTTGTTTTTATCTCTCAAGTAGAGTTGTTGGTTTATTGATTATTCAACTCCTTTTGTGTTTTGTTTAACTCTCAAGTAGAGTTCTTCATTCGTTATTTTATTACTCCTCTTGTGTGTTGTTTAAATCTCAAATTGACTTCACCGTTTGTAATTATCTCACTTCTTTATTGTTTTGTTTAACTCTAGACTAGAATTTTACATTTGTTGTTTAACCCACTTATTATGTGTGTGGTTTAACACTCAAGTAGAGTTCTTCGTTTGTTATACTCTTACTCCTATGCATTGTTTAAATCTCGAATAGACTTCTTCATTCGACATTATCCCACTCCTTTAGTGTGTTGTTTAACTCTCAAGTAGAGTTATTCGTTTGTTGTTCATCCCTCTCCAAAGTGTCTTGTTTATATCGCTCAAATAGAGTTGTTCGTTTGTTTTTTATTCAATTCCTTTTGTGTTTTGTTTAACTCTAAAGTAGAGTTCTTCGTTCGTTATTTTATTACTCTTCTTGTGTGTTGTTTAAATCTCAAATTGACTTCACCGTTTGTAATTATCTCACTTCTTTATTGTTTTGTTTAACTCTAGACTAGAATTTTACATTTGTTGTTTAACCCACTCATTATGTCTATTTTCACAAAAGGTATTCTTTCCATAGGGCAGGGGGGAAGCTTAGGTAGTTAGTCTTGATATGAGTAGTTAGCAAGTTTAGGCAATGACAAAACCTTCTAACAAGTCTGCGGATCACTGCAAAAGGTTAGCTACAAGAGACATAGCCACACAATACATAATATTTATCTGCCAAGGTTTAAATGGTGCAGACAACAATGTGTAAGCCCAACAAAACCTATCAGAAGATCTACACCATGTATTAATAACTAGCTCAAAACAGAACATATAGGAAGGAGGGATGTTGAAGATTGTTTCCTCTCGGCTCTCTGACTCTTCCCTATAAATGTCTATAAAACAAAAGACACAGGAAACGAAAAGGCCTGGCCAGCCGTATAACAATCAAAGCTGAAAGCTTGTAAGCAACTTCTGAGGAGCTCATGCGATAGAGCCTCGGACTTGAGGGAGCTTTAAAATCTTTGGATCCTTGTCTAAATTGACAGAGGAGCATCACTTCTCCTAGATGAAACTGGCACACCTCAGTTATAAGCCTAAAACTACACACAGACAAGAGGGGAGGAAAGGGGAGGATTAGGATCAGAGTGAGATCATCATTTCCAAGAGCCTTGATAGACCAATACCTATAAATAGATTCTGGCCTCTCAAGGAAAGGGAAAGAAATGTACCTTCTAGGCTTCCAATTAGACTCATTGGGATTACCTTCTCTATCAAAAGAGAGTAGCATTCCCTCGATTGGGCAGATCTCAATCAAGTGAGTCTTTTTGCTTTTACATCATTTGGGGATTCTCAAGTAAGGTATACCGTGTTATCGAGAATATACCAACTTTTAATCTCTTGTGTCTTTGTGACCGATGTCGAACACTTTGCTCACTCTGCTTTTCAATGCATCCTTGGCCAGTAATGCATTGCATTGCCCTCCTGTGTATATGTTGATCTGGAACCTCCATGTTCCTTGTGTTGCTTTGCACTTGTTGAAATAGTTGAAAAACTTTCCAATTTAGGCGAGTTATTAAATTGAGCGATAATGACATTTTTGGCATCAGATTCAATTATAACTTTTCCAAAGCCCATCTGCAAGTAAATTTTGATACCCATAAGTACAGCATACACCTCTGCTTCAAAAATAGTTTTCTTTCCAATGAAATGTTGGTAAAGTTTCAAAACTCTACCATTGGAACATCTTATGACTCCTGCGGAAAGCGAGTTAGTGCCGAGTGAAGTGACCCATCTGAGTTCACTTTAACCCCGAGTTGGGTGGCCTAAGCGATAAACTAGGATAAGAGGTTTGGTCACGAATTCACGATTACTCGGACCGAAATTCAGCAAAGATCTATCACCTTTCCACGGTGGAGGGATTTTAAAGGACAAATGCATGGTCTTGGTGGTTCAAAACTAAAATTATAATCCCATAAGCGTAATTTTCTTTGATCTATATTTAGCATCATTCCTCAATTTCAAGAAAGCAGGCTATCAACAAGGGAATTATAATCCTAATATGATCAGTATGAGAGAAATCAGTGGAAAATCTCCAGGCATTCAGTCTAGCAAGCACAGAATGAGCATGTGAGCAAGTTACACTAAAATGGTTGGAAAACCACAGCCAAGCCTTATTTACTTCAGAATTATGTAAAATAACATGTTCTAAAGTTTCAATTTGAGCCTGACATTGACATTTAGAAGCTAAGAAATGCCATACTTACGAATCTTGCTTTCTCTGAGTAACCTTGACCTTACAGCAGTTTCCACCAAAACACAGAAATAATAGGGGATACATAAGGGCTCCAAATGACTTCAAAAACCACAGAAAGAGCCCTAGGAGTTTTAACTAAGCCTCTATTTGTCTTAATCTTGAAAGTGCAGGAGGAGAGTTTCAAATGGGGAAGACTCGGAGGCACCATCACGAGGAACATTTAAAAACTTGAGCACATAGATTAGTAGGTAAAGAAGAACTAAGTTTTCAAAACTCAGGTCATTACCATTCATCCACTCACTCGATTGAGTGTTCTCCTGGCCAAGTACTGCATGCCGATCTCAAATTTTCCAGTTAGTTCATGAAACCAATGGTCATTCCAAGCATACATCTTCCCACTGTGTTCCGAACATGTTGTTACGGTGATTTTACTCACTTTAGGATCCTTCTCCAAGTGGGAGAGTCGAGCCTTTGGGGAGGCAGTTACCGAGAACAAGTTTCTAGCATATTTAAAGTGCATAAAGCACACTTGAAGAGAGTTGTTTTCTCTGAATTTAAACCATAGCTTAATGGCAGCTTTAGCAAATCTTCAACTGATTACATTTAGACCTTTTTTATTGTTAGGAAAATAAATATTAGCCCATGTAGTCAATGCAATCTTTTTTGAAGTGGGTAGAACCCCAAAGAATTTTGCAAAATCTGTTCAATTTGAAAGCTTGACTTTAGGTGGGTGAAGTGCTTGTAAAATATACAGGAATGGAGTTTAGGACACTCTTAATCGAGGTCGATCTCGCCTTGAGGCATAAATCAAGATTTCAACACGAAAATTTAGCCCTATTTTTGCCCTCGAAGGAATATCAAGCTTTTCTTTTTGTTTCCCTTGGCAGTAGGAGCCCCAGTAAGTGAAAGGAAAGACATGGCGGCATGCCTAAAATGTTTAGGATCTGAGCATGATTAGCTCTTTTCACAGCAAACAACCACTTTTTGTAAATTGATTTCTTGACTTTGAGACTCATAATTAAGCAAAAAGCTTTTTAGGCGAAGCGAAGCATGAGAGCCATTACAAAAGATGATGCGATCATCTGCAAAAGCAGTGGGAAATAGGGAGACCTTTTGGACTTTGAAATGCATGCAAGGTTTCTTTCAAGCAGATCATTCGGAGACCTTGTTAGATATTCATTCATCAAAACAAAGAGGCGGGAGACAAGGGTCACCTTGTCTCAAGCCTCTATTTGCACAAAACCACGAAACTCCATTCACAATGAAAATTTGTAGTAGCGAAGTTACAATTCTCAACATCATTTCAATCCGGAAATCACGAAACGAAAGATCTCAACATTACTTCCAGTAATCCCACTAACCTTATCATAGGCCTTTTCATATCAAGTTTGACTATAATGTTAGCACCTCTAACTTTATTGTCAGCAATGAGAAATTTCTTGTGCGAAAGAATATTATCAATAATAGCCCTACCTTTTATAAACCCACTTTGATTTTTGGAAATTAAAGAAGGTAAAATATAAGCAACTATCATTTAATAATTTTGAAATTATTTTTGCACATTAGAACACAAGCTTATAGATGCATAATCTCCCACTCGAAGGGATCGAGCTTTTTGGGATCAAAACTATAGCAGTGTGTACAAAACCCAAGGGAATTGGATTGCCAGCAAAAAAGTCTAAAACACATTCAAGCAGATCATTCTTTATAGTAGTCCAACAAATTTGAAAAAACTTTCCAGTAAAGCCATCAGGCCCAGGTGCAGACTCAGCTTTTAAGCCTCTAACAACTTCCTCTAATTCACTTTCGAGTGGGGTTTGCAAAGCTCATCATTTTAGTTGTCGGTAAAAAGGCGTTGGCGAGACATGTCACGGGGAAGAATAGGGGATAGGGGACCAGCAAAATGTTGAGATCTTGAGCAATGAGACTCTTGGATCTCTTTAGCATTAGTGACAACAATACCATGAGAGGAGATAGAGTGAATGCCCATTCTAGCTTGTTTTCTTTTGACCATATTATGAAAGAGAGCAGTGTTCCTTTCACCACATGTACCAAGAAGCTTTTGTTTCCAATAAGCTTCTTCACGATCTAGTCTTTGTTGAAAAGAGCTTGTTTAAGTTTAAAGAATCCTTGTTACTACGGAAGGGTCTAGGCTACTTGCATTTTACGCCTTGGCAACCTCATCCCCAAGAGACTTGACTT
Source organism: Plantago major (assembly GCA_026545765.1). Taxonomy (NCBI): domain Eukaryota; kingdom Viridiplantae; phylum Streptophyta; class Magnoliopsida; order Lamiales; family Plantaginaceae; genus Plantago; species Plantago major. The sequence goes on from CM048842.1 coordinate 35,310,159, forward strand.
TGTTCAAAACATTTCCAAAGACAGTTTTGTTCCAGAAAATTAAAAACTGTTTTAGCCTGTACAGTTTTTCTTTGAACTTTCTCATACCACTCAACCTTGCAGGGAGGTTCCAATTAAGTTCCTGACTTTTGAAAATCAGGATGAAGTACCCACATATTTTGAAATTTGAAGGATCCTTTTTTAAGCGGAGGAGAATAGGCATTCACTACTAAGGGTCTGTGGTCAGATTCCTCCAAAATACCATGTTTAACAGAGGTGCAATTAAACATATCACTCCAAGCATTATTGAACAGAATCCTATCCAGTCTTTGCTCAATGCCATTACCTTTGTCCCAAGTGAAAGGGTGGCCAGAGAATCCCAAATCTCTTAGCCCATTTAACAAGATGCAGTCATTGAAATCCTGCATTGCATTGAGATTTGGCAAGGCTCCCCCAAGTCTCTCCTCAGTAGAGGTGATAATGTTGAAATCCCCCCCCCCCCCACACACAATGGTGTAGCAGAAGGAACACCTAAATTGACCAGACCATCCCACAGAACATACCTATCTCTTCTACTGCATTTAGCATAAACAAAAGTGGCCAAAAAAGAAAATTTGGTAGCTGCAGGGGTTATAAGACAATGCACAAATTGTTCTTCATTTTTTAAAACTTCTATTTTATCTTGTCTGATGAAAGCGGATCCAAATTTTGTTGTTAACATTTTGTACAATATTATCAAACCCCAGTAGTCTACAAAATTTTGGAGAATTTAGATCCACTAGAGGTTCAAAAAGTACTAGAATATCAAGTTTTTCAGTTCTTTTGTAAAAGAAAGCTAACTGTTGAGATTTTGGGTTCCCAATTCCCCTTATGTTCCAGAGTTGTATAATCATTGGGAACCAGTGTTCAAGGTGGAGCCAGCACTAGCTTTTTTTGAGTTTCTGGTATTCCTTCCGGTGATTGCATAGGAACATAAGGAAAAATCTTTTTTTTTTTTTTGCTAGCATTAGAAGAGATAGTATCATTTACGATGAACTCTGAGAAGACAATACTAGAGATAGAGTTAGAGGTAACCTTCTCCCCATTAGCATCATTACCTTGTGCACAGGGTTCCTGTGGATATCCTTCATAATCAGATGTCAAAGGAGAGTATGGAAGTCCTCCTTCTCTGATCCTGCAAAATATTGGGTTCCACCATTAGACTTGTATCAGAATTATCATTAAAAGCTAGGGGACCAAAAAGAATAGGCACTCCCCTGTCTATTTCATTTTACGTGTTATAAGCTTCCTTCATCTTGATGTACTTCGATTGCCATCCTCCTCTTTGGGTGTAAAGCCGGCTCAACTTCTCTTTCTCCTTGAAGTTGGAGGTAGGGCTGATCTCTTGGTCTGGTTTCTCCTTCTTTGTGCTGAGCTCTCCTTGATAGAAGCTAAAGGGTTCAATGGGTGACTCCCATCCTTGCTCCATCAGTGGACTGAATTGATTAGCTCCAGCTTGAATATCAGTACCATTATATTCATGCTGCTCTATCACATGATTTCCTGCAATCTCAACACCTTGAGGGGGGGGATTGTTAGATACAACATTCCTACCATGGATCCTAGGCAGGTTACCATTCCTTCCTCTATATAAAGGTTGGCCATAGACATTGTAGTTGGCCCTAACATTTTTGGGTACCACTCCTTTAGTGTGTTGTTTAACTCTCAAGTAGAGTTATTCGTTTGTTGTTCAACCCTCTCCAAAGTGTCTTGTTTTTATCTCTCAAGTAGAGTTGTTGGTTTGTTGTTTATTCAACTCCTTTTGTGTTTTGTTTAACTCTCAAGTAGAGTTCTTCGTTCGTTATTTTATTACTCCACTTGTGTGTTGTTTAAATCTCAAATTGACTTCACCATTTGTAATTATCTCACTTCTTCATTGTTTTGTTTAACTCTAGACTAGAATTTTACATTTGTTGTTTAACCCACTCATTATGTGTGTGGTTTAACACTCAAGTAGAGTTCTTCGTTTGTTATACTCTTACTCTTTCTATGCATTGTTTAAATCTCGAATAGACTTCTTCATTCGACATTATCCCACTCCTTTAGTGTGTTGTTTAACTCTCAAGTAGAGTTATTCGTTAGTTGTTCATCCCTCTCCAAAGTGTGTTGTTTTTATCTCTCAAGTAGAGTTGTTGGTTTGTTGTTTATTCAACTCCTTTTGTGTTTTGTTTAACTCTCAAGTAGAGTTCTTCGTTCGTTATTTTATTACTCCTCTTGTGTGTTGTTTAAATCTCAAATTGACTTCACCGTTTGTAATTATCTCACTTCTTCATTGTTTTGTTTAACTCTAGACTAGAATTTTACATTTGTTGTTTAACCCACTCATTATGTGTGTGGTTTAACACTCAAGTAGAGTTATTCGTTTGTTATACTCTTACTCCTTCTGTGCATTGTTTAAATCTCGAATAGACTTCTTCATTCGACATTATCCCACTCCTTTAGTGTGTTGTTTAACTCTCAAGTAGAGTTATTCGTTTGTTGTTCATCCCTCTCCAAAGTGTGTTGTTTTTATCTCTCAATTAGAGTTGTTGGTTTGTTGTTTATTCAACTCCTTTTGTGTTTTGTTTAACTCTCAAGTAGAGTTCTTCTTTCGTTATTTTATTACTCCTCTTGTGTGTTGTTTAAATCTCAAATTGACTTCTCCGTTTGTAATTATCTCACTAATTTATTGTTTTATTTAACTCTAGACTTGAATTTTACATTTGTTGTTTAGCCCACTCATTATGTGTGTGGTTTAACACTCAAGTAGAGTTCTTCGTTTGTTATACTCTTACTCCTTATCTGCATTTTTTTTTTTTTTTTTTTTTAGAGGAAAAGAGAGCCACAACTAGAAGTAAATTAACGTCGTAATCTTAGTCACTCAATCGTCTAGTATGTCTAGACTTTTAAGAAGTCTAGCCGAGAGTTAAAGAGTATTGGCCCGAGAGCCCAGGACAAAGACCTTGAGGGCGAGATACTCTCCACTAGTTGGAAAGTGATTTTCCCCCAAGGCAACATTAATAAACTACTAGGGGTGGGCTCGTAGTATTATTCATCCTTAATAGGGAAATCACGGAGGTTTTAGAGACCCCAAGTACAAAAGAAGTTTGGAGAGTTTAGCAAGTACAAACCAAAATACTACCACTAGTCTATTACAACACAGAATAGATAGCCAAAATCCTACAGATGAGGCAATCCTGCTTGCAATAATAAACTTGGCCTTGCAGTTGTAAACTTCATCTGGTACCAAGTCTCGCAGACATAGAGCACCAAGAGGATCGAAAAGTGTGCCACATGAAATTGCTAAAACCATTCTGCTGAGTAGTAGACAGTGTGCTGGGGTTACCATGGTTTAAGGTTCTCCAAACCAAAAGTATACTGACAGCTTGGTAATGGTTTAAGGTTTTCCAAACCAAGTAGTCAGGTGTTAGCCAGTCAGCATTGTTAGAGACCAAAGACTGATAAGTACAAATCTGCACAAGGTGAAAAGGCCACACATAGCAAAAGAAGGTGAAACCAAAAGACAATAAACTCCACAATGGTAAGCTGTCCTCAAAACAACTCAAAGAAAAAACCATAACAAGACTAATTACATCTAACCTCTGCAAGATTAACCAGGCCAACAAGGAGGGGGAAACAGAGGAGACACAACTTATGCATACCAAGTTATAACTGGGGTGAAGCAAAGCAAAAAGCTTGTAGCCAACTACAGGGAGCTCATGACACTGAAGCCACTAGTGGGGAGCTTAATGCTGGATCCTATTCTAAAGTGCCAGAGGAGCATCACTTCTCCAAGAATAATATGATATACATAAGTCCAAACTATAGGCCTAACCTCTACACTTCTAACTTCCACTATACACACTACCCAACCCAAAGAGGAAAGATAGGGGAGAGAGGGGGGTGATCCATCAGATTCACAATCATCATTTGGATGTTCTTAAGTAAGCCAATCCATTCTTATCAGTATAGGCTATTTGCCTAACTTTTATAGGGACCTCCCCAGGATCATAAGTGGTACTGATCTGAGTTTTCAAAGCCTCATTTGCCAGCCAGTCTGCTGCTGCATTTCCTTCCCTGAAAACATGAACAAATCTGATGTATTTGTTATCACATAACTGCACAATCTTTGATAATAAAATGGAGAGTTTCCAGTGCCAGTTTTGACTCTTGTTTTGAATGAGAAGAATAGCCACTTTAGAGTCAGATTCTATAATTATGTTCCTCATTCTCAAATCAGAACAGATTTTAAGCCCTTGCCAAATACCCAACAGTTCTGCATAAAGTATAGAAGCAACCCCTATGAAAGTTTGGAAACATTTCAAAATTCTACCATCTTCATCCCTCAGGATGCCCCCAGCTGCAGCCTTTTTTGAAGAATGATTAAAGGAACCATCAGTGTTCATTTTGACCCACTGAGCTGGGGGTTTATTCCAGTAAACTATTTGCACCTTAGGGACAGGCGCAGGAGGAATGTTAAATAACCAAAGTTCAGCAATTTGAAAGTCCCCCAACCAAAAATCTCTTTCAAAAGGTTTAGCCATATGAGATAAATGAAGAAAATTCATAATTCTCCAAATAATGTTCTCAGCCTTGATGGCTTTACCCTTATGTTTGGAATCATTTCTAGCCAACCAAGAGAACCAACCTATCAATATAGGTATTAAGGTTCTGATGTGCTTTTTACCTGCATAGTCAGAAGAGAACAACCAATGCTTATACTTGCTGATAACATTTGCATAGGGGCTTATCTGAACTTGAAACAGTCTAGAAAACCACACCCATACCTTATGACTTTCAGCATTAAACAATAAAACATGCATAATGGTTTCTTCAGAAGAACAACATTGACATTTAGAAACTATGGTTATTCCCTTTTTTTTCAAGATTTCATCTACTGGTAACCAGTTGTGAAGATCTTCCCACCAAAACACAGAAATGGTGGTAGGGATCCTACTACCCCAACAACTACTTAGGATTTTGTTAGGGGCTTTTTTCTTATCAAGTTCAACGACTTGGTTGAAGACACCATTAGAAGAAGCTTTCCAAATGGGGTAGGCACTTGGTGAGAAAGGATTAGGAATAAGCTGTCTTGCCCAGTGGAGGAGCTTCTCGGATAGTTTAGTCGATTCGATTACTTTCATCACCAAAGTCCTGCGGCTTTTCCAAAGAGTCCACTTTGGTAACACTGTCTTTTGAAGAATCCCCTGACTCGACCACTCATCACCAAAAGTAACAAGGGCGATGCCCACTTTCCAAAAGCAGTTAGATTGACGAAGTCCTAACACTTAGAAGTCTTTTCCACACCAAAGAATCTGTGTTTTTTTGCAAAACAAGGTTAGGACTGGTTTTCTTGCAATACTTGATCAGGAGACTTACAGCCCACAGAGAGTTTTGTTCTCTAAATCTGAACCAAAGTTTTAGAGAAAAGGCCTCACACAACTCCTGAAGATTTCTAACTCCTAACCCTCCCTCTTGATAGGAACACAAAGAGGCTTCCACTTTGACCGTGTATTTTCTTTCTAGAATCGGTAGTTCCCAAAAAATTTTGATATTAGAGTCAAGAGCTTTGAAGAGATAAGGGAGGTTAGCAATCATAAGATGTACACAGGCATAGAAACAAGCACACTTTTTACTAAGATCCATCTTCCACCTTGAGACATAAGGTTAATGTTCCAACCTGACAGTTTGTTTCTAACTTTATCTAGCAGAGGATTGAACAACACTTTTTTCTTTCTTCCTTTAAAAATAGGAGCTCCTAAATAATAAAAGGGAAGATCAAACACATTAAAACCCAGGATCTGCTGAATTAAATCCACATTTCCATTTTTACCAATATACACATTGCTTTTAGCCATATTGATTTTTTGACCAGAGACATTCTCATAATGCTTCATAAAATTCAAAACTTTTTGCAACCCTGGTTTCAAGCCTTTAGTAAAAAGAATCAAATCATCAGCAAAAGCTAAATGACTGACAAGGATCCTGGATTTTGAATCATGTCTGAAGGGGGTTGTTTGAAAACAGATTGTTCAATCCCCTAGAAAGATACTCACTGGCTAGAATAAAAAGAGGTGGGGACAAAGGGTCCCCCTGCCTCAGACCATGGGCAGACTTCAGAAACCCCTTAGAGGAACCATTAACAATGACACTAAAATGACAATTATTAAAAGACCTGCTAACTAGGTTAACCAGTTTGAGAGAAACCAAAGGCAAACAACATTTTTCAATAAAGACCGATTAAATGTCATAGGCTTTCATCATGTCAATTTTCATAACTAGATTAGAGCCTCTAGTCTTAACATCTAAGGAGTGTACCAACTCTTGAGCAAGAAGAATGTTATCAGAAATTAACCTTCCTTTTAAAAAGCCACTCTGATTTTCAGAAATTAAACAAGGAAGAATAGTGGCCAACCTATCATTTAACAGTTTAGAAATAATTTTGTGAGAAAAGTTACATAAGCGTAGATGCAGTCAGAATCCTCAAGTGAGAGGAGACTGGATTTTGGGAATAAGAGCAATAGCAGTAGCAGAGAAACCTAAGGGGAGGGGAGTACCACTAAAGTAATCCTCTACTGCTTCCAACAAATCAAATTTGATCACTTCCCAACAACTTTGGTAAAACTGTGCAGTGTAGCCATCAGGCCCTGCAGAGGCATCCCTGTTTAAACTAAACACAGTGGCTTTCAGTTCCTCCAGGTTAGGGGGTTCACACAATTCAGCATTCAAATCATCATTAACAAACTCAGAGATCATACCCAAGTCAGGTTCCTCAGAAATCACAATGTTGTCTGCTAGCACTTTTTCAAAATAAATTAGGGTTGAGTCATGTAACTCTACAGGATCAGTGATAACATTCCCCTCATACTCTATACTAATGATTTTTCCTCTTAATCTTTTTCTCTTTACCATGTTGTGGAATAGATTGGTATTCCTATCCCCATCAAGGTACCATTTACAGCAAGCTTTTTGCTTCCAAAAGGCTTCCTCCATGTTAAGGACTTTTTGAAACTCAATGATTTTCTTTGAAAATAGCGATAATGTGATGAAATTATGACACTCTTCTTCAGCTTTAGCTACAGAATCTTCCAGAGTTTTAAGTTTTGAAAAAAGATTACCAAATTCATGCTTGTTCCACCATCTTAAATGTTGTTTTAATCTCTGGAGTTTTTCCCAAAATTTTTTAAGACCCCTATGTCTAGCAGGCAGAGACCAATGCATTTCAATAGTGGATTTACAGCTGGGATTCAACAACCACATATTTTGGAACCTGAAAGGGTAAGTTCTCACAGGGGAAGAGGTGTCTGCGATGAGATCGAGGTCTATGATCAGACAACCTTCTAACCCCATGACTGACAGAATTACTAGTGAAGGTTTCTAGCCAGACTTGATTGAATAAGATTCTATCAAGTCTCTGCTCTACACATTGCCACTTCCAAGTAAAAGGCAGACCTTGAAAACCCACATCTAGTAAACCACAATCCAGAATACAGTTATTGAAATCATTCATAGCATGCACATTAGGGGGGGCACCCCCAGACTTTTCATCACACTTAGAAATTATGTTAAAGTCACCCCCTATACACCAAGGTAGGTCAAACACTGCTACATTCCTAATCTCATTCCACAAGTCATATCTTTCCCTTCTAGTGCATTTAGCATAAATAAAGGTCATTAAGATAGGACAAGGTAGGATGTTGGAAGTGATCTTGCGATTATGTAAGCGCTCATGGTCTTTAAGTTTCTAAATCATAATTTGCGGAAGACATTACCGGATCTTGTTATTGCGATTTAGCAACTATTTTTCCATTTTGAACTTTTTACAAAAACAAAAGCATCTAAGGCCACTTTAGGTTCTATAATAGCTACAATATCTAACTTTAAGGAATTTACCAAATACCTGGCGATTACCAGACTCAGTATTACCTCGACCTCTAATGTTCCACAGTAATGACTTAAACATTGGAAGGGTTAGGAGAGTTCTTACCATTCTTCCTCATTACCTTTGCTTTACTAACAGTTTGCCTAGCCGCTTTACGGCACAGGAGGGAGATTCTGCATTACTACTAATTAATGCTATCAAGCCTTCATCTGGATCACTGCCACATTCTTCCAGCTGAGTTCTGACTGGCAAACTAATTGCCTTAGCCTTAGCAGCAGCATACCTTTCTGCAAAAGACATGGTGTCTAGTGAAGAAGTAGGTATGCTCTCTGTTGATCTTCTACTATTAATCTGCAAAACAAGAGGCTCCTTATCTGCATTGTTTAAATGTCTAATAGACTTCTTCGTTTGACATTATGCGACTCCTTTAGTGAGTTGTTTAACTCTCAAGTAGAGTTATTTGTTTGTTGTTCATCCCTGTCCAAAGTGTCTTGTTTTTATCTCTCAAGTAGAGTTGTCGGTTTGGTGTTTATTCAACTCCATTCATGTTTTGTTTAACTCTCAAGTAGAGTTCTTCGTTCGTTATTTTATTACTCCTCTTGTGTGTTGTTTAAATCTCAAATTGACTTCTCCGTTTGTAATTATCTCACTTCTTTATTGTTTTGTTTAACTCAAGACTAGAATTTTACATTTGTTGTTTAACCCACTCATTTTGTGTGTGGTTTAACACTCAAGTAGAGTTCTTCGTTTGTTATACTCTTACTCCATCTGTGCATTGTTTAAATCTCGAATAGACTTCTTCATTCGACATTATCCCACTCCTTTAGTGTGTTGTTTAACTCTCAAGTAGAGTTATTCGTTTGTTATTTTATTACTCCTCTTGTGTGTTGTTTAAATCTCAAATTGACTTCACCGTTTTGTTTAACTCTCAAGTAGAGTTCTTCGTTCGTTATTTTATTACTCCTCTTGTGCGTTGTTTAAATCTCAAATTGACTTCACCGTTTGTAATTATCTCACTTCTTCATTGTTTTGTTTAACTCTAGACTAGAATTTTACATTTGTTGTTATCCCTCTCCAAAGTGTGTTGTTGGTTTGTTGTTGGTTTGTCATCCCTCCCCAAAGTGTGTTGTTGGTTTGTTAACCCACTCCAAAGTGTCTTGTTTTTATCTCTCAAGTAGAGTTGTTGGTTTGTTGTTTATTCAACTCCATTTGGGTTTTGTTTAACTCCCAAGTAGAGTTCTTCGTTCGTTATTTCATTACTCCTCTTGTGTGTTGTTTAAATCTCAAATTGACTTCTCCGTTTGTAATTATCTCACTAATTTATTGTTTTATTTAACTCTAGACTAGAATTTTACATTTGTTGTTTATCCCACTCCTTATGTGTGTGGTTTAACACTCAGGTAGAGTTCTTCGTTTGTTCTTTGTTCAAGGATGCTTTGTCTCTCAGCTAGGTTGCTTGTATGGCTTTGAAGCAGAATTGATTGCATTATGGCGTATCGAAATTGCTCATGCTAAAATTTGGAGGATGCTTTGGTTGAAGCAATTCAACCTACGTGGCGAACTTCTCCAATTGAGAATGAAGTCCTTGGAATATCGGAATTCTTTGGTTGTTGGTTCTTTCTCTCTTGGAGGACATGGATTTTGGTCTCGCATTTTTACGTGAGGAATCTTTGTTGCGATGCTCTATCTAATCAAAATATCGGCGGTTTTGGTCCTCATCACGGATTGCATTCGTTCTCATATTTGTAGAGATATGTCTTGTCGGCCTTTTACGAGTTTACATAACATTAGCAGCTTGGGCACTCTTTTCTGCATAGGTTTTTTTCCAGGGTTTTCTATGGTAGGTTTTAACGAACTGTTCTTGCAACGTGGGCATTCTCAGCAGGTTATTGTGAAGTTTTGTTTACATTGCTTTCACTTTGGTTTCTCTCTTGACTGTCCGCATGTGGGATCAGCTTGAGAGTCTACATGACTTTTTTCGTTGTTCTTCTTTTCTTTTCTTTTTTTTTAATACAAGCTCGATTCATTCAAAAAAAGAGTTCTTCGTTTGCTATACTCTTATTCCTTCTGTACATTGTTTAAATCTCTAATAGACTTCTTCGTTTGACAATATCCCACACCTTTAGTGTGTTGGTTAACTCTCAAGTAGAGTTATTCGTTTGTTGTTCATCCCTCTCCCAAGTGTGTTGTTTATATCGCTCAAATAGAGATGTTCGTTTTGTTGTTTATTCAATTCCTTTTGTGTTTTGTTTAAGTCTCAAGTAGAGTTTTCGTTCGTTATTTCATCTCCCCTCAGGTGTGTTGTTTAAACTCAGATTGACTCTCCGTTTGTAATTATCCCACTCCTTTATTGTGTTGTTTAACTCTCGAATAGAATTTTACATTTGTTGTTTAACCCACTCATTATGTGTGTGGTTAACACTCAAGTAGTGTTCTTCGTTTATTATACTCTTTACTCCTTATGTGCATTGTTTAAATCTCTAATAGATTTCTTTGTTTGACAATATGACACTCCTTTAGTGAGTTGTTCAACTCTCAACTAGGGTTATTCGTTTGTTATTCATCCCTCTCCAAAGTGTCTTGTTTTTATCTCTCAAGTAGAGTTGTTGGTTTGTTGTTTATTCAACTCCTTTTGTGTTTTGTTTAACTCTCAAGTAGAGTGCTTCGTTCGTTGTTTTATTACTCCTCTTGTGTGTTGTTTAAATCTCAAATTGACTTCTCCGTTTGTAATTATCTCACTTCTTTATTGTTTTGTTTAACTCTAAACTAGAATTTTACATTTGTTGTTTAACCCATTCATTATGTGTGTGGTTTAACACTCAAGTAGAGTTCTTCGTTTGTTATACTCTTCCTCCTACATGCATTGTTTAAATCTCGAATAGACTTCTTCATTCGACATTATCCCTGCTTTAGTGTGTTGTTTAACTCTCAGTAGAGTTTTTAGTTTGTTGTTCATCCCTCTCCAAAGTGTCTTGTGTTTATCTCTCAGTAGAGTTGTTCGTTTGTTGTTTATTAAACTACTTTTTTGTTTTTGTTTAACTATAAAGTATAGTTCTTAGTTAGTTATTTTATTACTCCTCTTGTGTGTTTTTTAAATGTCAAATTGACTTCTCCGTTTGTAATTATCTCACTTCTTTATTGTTTTGTTTAACTCTAGACTAGAATTTTACATTTGTTGTTTAACCCCATTCATTATGTATGTGGTTTAACACTCAAGTAGAATTTTACATTTGTTGTTTAACCCACTCATTATGTGTGTGGTTTAACACTCAAGTGGAGTTCTTCGTTTGTTATACTCTTACTCATACATGCATTGTTTAAATCTAGAATAACTTCTTCGTTTGACATTATCCCATTTCTTTAGTGTGTTGTTTTAACTCTCAAGTAGAGTTATTCGTTTGTTGTTGATCCCTCTCCAAAGTGTCTTGTTTATATCGCTCAAATAGAGTTGTTCGTTTATTGTTTATTCAACTCCTTTTGTGTTTTGTTTAACCGTCAAGTAGAGTTTTTCATTCGTTATTTTATCTCCCCTCAGATGTGTTGTTAAAATCTCCGATTGACTTCTCCGTTTGTAATTATCTTTTTTTTTCCATAAATAGAGCATATATTAATAAAAGTAAAAGAGTACAAAGCGTAAAAGTAGAGATTACAAAGGAACCCACAGGCGGGTTACAACGCGAAACAAGTGAAACAAACAAAGAAACAAAAATAACATAACCCGGGATCAAGGTGATCCATGGTTGCAACAGGCCTCGTTAAAACCAGTCATGGAAAAACCCGATTAAAAACCCATTTGGGAAAAAAGATGCTGGCGTTAACGTTGCGAACCTATAATAAGGTAAACCGTACATGTCACATGTATGTGAGGTCGAATGACATCGAAGGAGAAGTCGAAACCCTCGGATCAACTTTGAGAGAGCATCGGTGAGTGTTGCCTTCGAAAAATATGAGACACGAAAATCCATGTCACGCATATGATAGAAATCGATAGCCAGCGGTTCCGAATTTCCATGGGACCGAGTTAGTACCATGAGAGCAAATTAAGCTACATAAGTAGAATCTCTCCAACGAATCTTATTCGATACAGGTGTGAGCGATTCAATGCGATCATAAGCGCAAGTAACTCGGCTTCAAAAGCATAAAGCGTACCCGTGATTTACAAAGCAACCCATCACGGTACCATTTGAATCTCTAAAAACCCGGCCTTGAGAGGAGCCGGGGCGGCAAGAGAACTTCCATCCGTGTTGAATTTAATCCATCCGGGAGAGGGATACCATCGGACCTTAATGATATCTACGTGACTTAGGCAGGCACCCTTGAATCTGAAAAGAATGAAGGACTTGTAAATCAACTTGATTATTAGCCATAGAACCGAGGGTGGGAATTAGCCTGCGCTACAAGACTCCAAATCGAAGCAAAATAGAATGCACGAAGCAGGAACACCATCAAATGAGCAGCGATTAGCGCGCGATCAAGCACCCAAATGCCCCACAAAGGCGAGGCGCCAAAGAGAGAATCGAGAGCTAAAATGTTGACCCATGGCATATATGAGCTCTCCAAAACTAAAGCAATCTCGAAAAGGAACACGGAAAAGATCAAATAGAGTATGCCGGATAGGCCCGGTGAGCGGACAAGGAACATAATTATCTCACTTCTTTATTGTTTTGTTTTAACTCTAGACTAGAATTTTACATTTGTTGTTTAACCCACTCATTATATACGTGGTTTAACACTCAGTAGAGTTCTTCGTTTGTTATACTCTTCCTCATACATGCATTGTTTAAATCTCGAATAGACTTCTTCATTCGACATTATCCTTTGCTTTAGTGTGTTGTTTAACTCTCAAGTAGAGTTTTTAGTTTGTTGTTCATCCCTCTCCAAAGTGTCTTGTGTTTATCTCTCAAGTAGAGTTGTTAGTTTGTTGTTTATTCAACTCCTTTTGTGTTTTGTTTAACTCTCAGTAGAGTTCTTAGTTCGTTATTTTATTACTCCTCTTGTGTGTTTTTTAAATCTCAAATTGACTTCTCCGTTTGTAATTATCTCACTTCTTTATTGTTTTGTTTAACTCTAGACTAGAATTTTACATTTGTTGTTTAACCCATTCATTATGTATGTGGTTTAACACTCAGTAAATTTTACATTTGTTGTTTAACCCGCTCATTGTGTGTGGTTTAACACTCAAGTGGAGTTCTTCGTTTGTTATACTCTTACTCATACATGCATTGTTTAAATCTAGAATAGGCTTCTTAGTTTGACATTATCCCATTTCTTTAGTGTGTTGTTTTAACTCTCAAGTAGAGTTATTAGTTTGTTGTTCATCCCTCTCCAAAGTGTCTTGTTTATATCGCTCAAATAGAGTTGTTCGTTTATTGTTTATTCAACTCCTTTTGTGTTTTGTTTAACCGTCAAGTAGAGTTTTTCATTCGTTATTTTATCTCCCCTCAGATGTGTTGTTTAAATCTCAGATTGACTTCTCCGTTTGTAATTATCTTTTTTCCATAAATAAAGCATATATTAATAAAAGTAAAAGCGTAAAAGTAGAGATTATAAAGGAACCCACGGTAGATTCTGTTGTGAAACAAGTGAAACAAACAAAGAAACAAAAATAACATAACGGGATCAAGGTGATCCATGGTTTGCAACGAACCTCGTTAAAACCAGTCATGGAAAACCGATTGGGAAAAACCCATGGTGGGAAAAAGAATTGGCGTTAACGTTCTTGAAACCTATAATAAGGTAAACCGTACATGTCCTGTGTATGTGAGGTGAATGACATCGAAAGGAGAAGTCGAAACCCTCGGATCAACTTTGAGAGCATCGGCGTGACCGTGTTGCCTTCCACGAAAAATATGAGACACCGAAAATCCATATCACGCATATGATAGAAATCGATAGCCAGCGGTTCCGAATTTCCATGGGACCGAGTTAGTACCAGCGGAGAGCAAATTAAGCTACATAAGTAGAATCTCTCTCAACCAAATCTTATTCCGATACAGGTGTGAGCGATTCAATGCCGATCATAGCATGAGTAACTCGGCTTCAAAAGCATAAAGCGTGCCGGTGATTTAAAAAGCAACCCATCACGGTACCATTTGAATCTCTAAAACCCCGGCCCTTGATGAAAGTCGAGGCGGCAAGAGAACTTCCATCCGTGTTGAATTTAATCCATCCGGAGAGGATACCATCGGACCTCAATGATATTTCGTGACTTAGGCGGGCACCCTTGAATCTGAAAAGAATGAAGGACTTGTAAATCAACTTGATTATTAGCCATAGAACCGAGAGGGTGGGAATTAGCCTGCGCCTGAAGACTCAAATCGAAGCAAAATAGAATGCACGGAAGCAGAACACCATCAAATGAGCAACGATTGCGCGATCAAGCACCCGAATGCCGTCACAAAGGCGAGGCCACAAAGAGAGAATCGAGAGCTAAAATGTTGACCCATGGCATATAATGAGCTCTCCAAAACTAAAACAATCTCGAAAGGAACACGGAAAAGATCAAATAGAGTATGCGGATAGTCGAGTGAGCGGACAAGGAACTGTAATTATCTCACTTCTTTATTGTTTTGTTTAACTCTAGACTAGAATTTTACATTTGTTGTTTAACCCACTCATTATGTACGTGGTTTAACACTCAGTAGAGTTCTTCTTTTGTTATATTCTTACTCATACGTGCATTGTTTAAATCTAGAATAGGCTTCTTGTTTGACATTATCCCATTTCTTTAGTGTGTTGTTTTAACTCTCAAGTAGAGTTATTAGTTTGTTGTTCATCCCTCCAAAGTGTCTTGTTTATATCGCTCAAATAGAGTTGTTAGTTTCTTGTTTATTAAATTCCTTTTGTTTTTTGTTTAACATTCAAGTATAGTTTTTTAGTTAGTTATTTTATCTCCACTTTCGGTGTGTTGTTTAAATCTCAGATTGACTTCTCCGTTCGTAATTATCTCACTTCTTTATTGTTTTGATTAACTCTAGACTAGAATTTTGCATTTGTTGTTTAACCCACTCATTATGTGTGGTTTAACACTCAGTAAGTTCTTCGTTTGTTATACTCTTACTCCTACTGTACATTGTTTAGATCTCTAATAGACTTCTTCCTTAGACATTATCACACTCCTTTATTGTGTTGATTAACTCTCAAGTAGATTTATTATTTAGTTTTTCATCCCTCTCAAAAGAGTCTTGTTTATATCTCTCGAGATAGAGTTGTTGGTTTGTTGTTTATTCAACTCCTTTTGTTTTTTGTATAACTCTCAAGTAGAGTTCTTCGTTCGTTATTTTATTACTCTTGTGTGTTGTTTAAATCTTAAATTGACTTCTCCGTTTTACATTATCTCACTTCTTTATTGTTTTGTATAACTTTCGAGAAGAATTTTACATTTGTTGTTTAACCCGCTCATTATGTGTGTGGTTTAACACTCGAAAGAATTCTACATTTGTTGTTTAACCCACTCATTATGTGTGGTTTAACACTCAAGTGGAGTTCTTCGTTTGTTATACTCTTACTCATACATGCATTGTTTAAATCTCTAATAGACTTCTTCGTTTGACATTATCCCACTCTCCTTTAGTGTGTTGTTTAACTTTCAAGTAGAGTTATTCGTTTGTTGTTCATCCCTCTCCAAAGTGTCTTGTTTATATTGCTAAAATAGAGTTGTCCGTTTGTTGTTTATTCAATTCCTTTTTTGTTTTGTTTAACTCTCGAATAGGGTTTTTCGTTCGTTATTTTATCTCCCCTCTGGTGTGGTTTAAATCTCAGATTGTGTTCTCCGTTTGTAATTATCCCACTCCTTTGTTGTGTTGTTTAACTCTCGTGTAGAATTATACATTTGTTGTTTATCCCACTCCTTATGTGTGTGGTCTAACAGTCAAGTAGAGTTCTACATTTTTTATACTGTTACTCCTTCTGTGCATTGTTTAAATCTCGAAAAGTCTTCTTCATTGGACAATATCCCACACCTTTAGTGTTGTTTAACTTTCAAGTAGAGTTATTCATTTGTTGTTCATCCCTCTCCCAAGCGTGTTGTTTATATCGCTCAAATAGAGTTGTTCGTGTTGTTGTTTATTCAATTCCTTTTGTGTTTTGTTTAACTCTCAAATAGAGTTTTTCGTTCGTTATTTTATCTCCCCTCAGGTGTGTTGTTTAAACTAAGATTGACTCTCCGTTTGTAATTATCCCACTCCTTTATTGTGTTGTTTAACTCTCGAATAGAATTTTACATTTGTTGTTTAACCCACTCATTATGTGTGTGGTTAACACTCAAGTAGAGTTCTTCGTTTGTTATACTCTTTACTCCTTATGTGCGTTGTTTAAATCTCTAATAGACTTCTTTGTTTGACATTATGCCACTCCTTTAGTGAGTTGTTTAACTCTCAAATATAGTTATTCGTTTGTTGTTCATCCCTCTCCAAAGTTTCTTGTTTTTATCTCTCAAGTAGAGTTGTTGGTTTGTTGTTTATTCAACTCCTTTTGTGTTTTGTTTAACTCTCAAATAGAGTTCTTCGTTCGTTATTTTATTACTCTTGTGTGTTGTTTAAATCTCAAATTGACTTCTCCGTTTTTAATTATCTCACTTCTTTATTGTTTTGTAACTCTAGACTAGAATTTTACATTTGTTGTTTAACCCATTCATTATGTGTGGTATAACACTCAGTAGAGTTCTTCGTTTGTTATACTCTTCCTCCTTCTGTGCATTGTTTAAATCTCGAATATACTTCTTCATTTGACATTATCCCACTCCTTTAGTGTGTTGTTTAACTCTCAAGTAGAGTTTTTCGTTTGTTGTTCATCCCTCTCCAAAGTGTCTTGGGTTTATCTCTCAAGTAGAGTTGTTCGTTTGTTGTTTATTCAACTCCTTTTTGTGTTTGTTTAACTCTCAAGTAGAGTTCTTAGTTCGTTATTTTATTACTCCTCTTGTGTTTTTTAAATCTCAAATTGACTTCTCCGTTTTGTAATTATCTCACTTCTTTATTGTTTTGTTTAACTCTAGACTAAATTTTACATTTGTTGTTTAACCCATTCATTATGTATGTGGTTTAATACTCAGTAAATTTTACATTTGTTGTTTAACCCACTCATTATGTGTGTGGTTTAACACTCAAGTGGAGTTCTTCGTTTGTTATACTCTTACTCCTTCTGTGCATTGTTTAAATCTCGAATAGACTTCTTCGTTTGACATTATCCCATTTCTTTAGTGTGTTGTTTTAACTCTCAAGTAGAGTTATTCGTTTGTTGTTCATCCCTCTCCAAAGTGTCTTGTTTATATCGCTCAAATAGAGTTGTTCGTTTATTGTTTATTCAATTCCTTTTGTGTTTTGTTTAACCGTCAAGTAGAGTTTTTCATTCGTTATTTTATCTCCCCTCCGATGTGTTGTTTAAATCTCAGATTGACTTCTCCGTTTGTAATTATCTTTTTTTTTTCCATAAATAGAGCATATATTAATAAAAGTAAAAAGTACAAAGCGTAAAAGTAGATTACAAAGGAACCCGGTATTCTGTTACAACGAAACAAGTGAAACAAACAAACAAACAAAAATAACATAACCGGGATCAAGGTGATCCATGGTTGCAACCGAACCTCGTTAAAACCCGGTCATGGAAAACCCGATGGGGAAAACCCATTTGGGAAAAAAGTGCTGGCGTTAGCGTTGCGAACCTATAATAAGGTAAACCGTACATGTCCTGTGTATGTGAGGTCGAATGACATCCAAAGGAGAAGTCCAGAAACCCTCCAGATCCAACTTTGAGAGAGCATCAGCGACCGTGTTGCCTTCACGAAAAATATGAGACACCCGAAAATCCATGTCACGCATATGATAGAAATCGATAGCCATCGGTTCCGAATTTCCATGGGACGAGTTAGTACCCATGGAGAGCAAATTAAGCTACATAAGTAGAATCTCTCCAACCAAATCTTATTCCGACCACAGGTGTGAGCGATTCAATGCCAATCATAACCGCAGTAACTTTCGGCTTCAAAAGCATAAAAGCGTACCGGTGATTTACAAAGCAACCCATCACGGTACCATTTGAATCTCTAAAAACCCGGCCGCGATGAGCCAGGCGGCAAGAGAACTTCCATCCGGGTTGAATTTAATCCATCCGGGAGAGGGGATACCATCGGACCTCAATGATATCTAATGACTTGGCGGGCACCCTTGAATCTGAAAGAATGAAGGACTTGTAAATCAACTTGATTATTAGCCATAGAACCGAGAGGGGGAATTAGCCTCTCCTACAAGACTCAAATCGAAGCAAAATAGAATGCTGAAGCAGGAACACCATCAAATGAGCAGCGATTGCAGCGATCCAAGCACCCAAATGCGTCCAAAGGCGAGAGCGCCACAAGAGAGAATCGAGAGCTAAAATGTTGACCCATGGCATATATGAAGCTCTCCAAAACTAAAGCAATCTCGAAAAGGAACACGGAAAAGATCAAATAGAGTATGCGGATAGTCAGGAGTGAGCGGACAGGAACTGTAATTATCTCACTTCTTTATTGCTTGTTTTAACTCTAGACTAGAATTTTACATTTGTTGTTTAACCCACTCATTATATACGTGGTTTAACACTCAGTAGAGTTCTTCTTTTGTTATATTCTTACTCATACATGCATTGTTTAAATCTCGAATAGGCTTCTTCGTTTGACATTATCCCATTCCTTTAGTGTGTTGTTTTAACTCTCAAGTAGAGTTATTCGTTTGTTGTTCATCCCTCTCCAAAGGTTCTTGTTTATATCGCTCAAATAGAGTTGTTCGTTTGTTGTTTATTCAACTCCTTTTGTGTTTTGTTTAACTCTCAAGTAGAGTTCTTCGTTCGTTATTTTATTACTCCACTTGTGTGTTGTTTAAATCTCAAATTGACTTCTCCGTTTGTAATTATCTCACTTCTTTATTGTTTTGTTTAACTCTAGACTAGAATTTTGCATTTGTTGTTTAACCCACTCATTATGTGTGTGGTTTAACACTCAAGTAGAGTTCTTCGTTTGTTATATTCTTACTCCTTCTGTGCATTGTTTAGATCTCTAATAGACTTCTTCGTTTGACATTATCCCACTGCTTTAGTGTGTTGTTTAACTCCCAAGTATAGTTATTTGTTTGTTGTTCATCCCTCTCCAAAGTGTCTTGTTTTTATCTCTCAAGTAGAGTTGTTGGTTTGTTGTTTATTCAACTCCTTTTGTGTTTTGTTTAACTCTCAAGTAGAGTTCTTCGTTCGTTATTTTATTACTCTTGTGTGTTGTTTAAATCTCAAATTGACTTCTCCGTTTTTAATTATCTCACTTCTTTATTGTTTTGTATAACTTCGAGACAAGAATTTTACATTTGTTGTTTAACCCACTCATTATGTGTGTGGTTTAACACTCAGTAAATTCTACATTTGTTGTTTAACACACTCATTATGTGTGTGGTTTAACACTCAAGTGGAGTTCTTCGTTTGTTATACTCTTACTCCTTTTGTGCATTGTTTAAATCTCGAATAGGCTTCTTCGTTTGACATTATCCCATTCCTTTAGTGTGTTGTTTTAACTCTCAAGTAGAGTTATTCGTTTGTTGTTCATCCCTCTTCAAAGTGTCTTGTTTATATCGCTCAAATAGAGTTGTTCGTTTGTTGTTTATTCAATTCCTTTTGTGTTTTGTTTAACTCTCAAGTAGAGTTTTTCGTTCGTTATTTTATCTCCCCTCAGGTGTGTTGTTTAAATCTCAGATTGTCTTCTCCGTTTGTAATTATCCCACTCCTTTATTTTATTATTTAACTCTCGAGTAGAATTTTACATTTGTTGTTTATCCCACTCCTTATGTGTGTGGTTTAACACTCAGGTAGAGTTCTTCGTTTGTTATACTCTTATTCCTTCTGTACATTGTTTATATCTCGAAAAGTCTTCTTCATTTGACAATATCCCACACCTTTAGTGTGTTGTTTAACTCTCAAGTAGAGTTATTCATTTGTTGTTCATCCCTCTCCCAAGTGTGTTGTTTATATCGCTCAAATAGAGTTGTTCGTTTTGTTGTTTATTCAATTCCTTTTGTGTTTGGTTTAACTCTCAAGTAGAGTTTTTCGTTCGTTATTTTATCTCACCTCAGATGTGTTGTTTAAACTCAGATTGATTCTCCGTTTGTAATTATCCCACTCCTTTATTGTGTTGTTTAACTCACGAATAGAATTTTACATTTGTTGTTTAATCCACTCATTATGTGTGTGGTTAACACTCAAGTAGAGTTCTTCGTTTGTTATACTGTTTACTCCTGATGTGCATTGTTTAAATCTCTAATAGACTTCTTTGTTTGACATCATGCCACTCCTTTAGTGAGTTGTTTAACTCTCAAGTAGAGTTATTCGTTTGTTGTTCATCCCTCTCCAAAGTGTCTTGTTTTTATCTCTCAAGTAGAGTTGTTGGTTTGTTGTTTATTCAACTCCTTTTGTGTTTTGTTTAACTCTCAAGTAGAGTTTTTCGTTCGTTATTTTATCTCCACTCAGGTGTGTTGTTTAAATCTCAGATTGACTTCTCCGTTCGTAATTATCTCACTTCTTTATTGTTTTGTTTAACTCTAGACTAGAATTTTGCATTTGTTGTTTAACCCACTCATTATGTGTGTGGTTTAACACTCAAGTAGAGTTCTTCGTTTGTTATACTCTTACTCCTTATGTGCATTGTTTAGATCTCTAATAGACTTCTTGGTTTGACATTATCCCACTCCTTTAGTGTGTTGTTTAACTCTCAAGTTGAGTTATTTGTTTGTTGTTCATCCCTCTCCAAAGTGTCTTGTTTTTATCTCTCAGGTAGAGTTGGTTTGTTGTTTATTCAACTCCTTTTGTTTTTTGTTTAACTCTCAAGTAGAGTTCTTCGTTCGTTATTTTATTACTCTGGTGTGTTGTTTAAATCTCAAATTGACTCTCCGTTTTTAATTATCTCACTTAGTTATTGTTTTTTATAAATCAAGACAAGAATTTTACATTTCTTGTTTAACCCACTCATTATGAGTGTGGTTTAACACTCAAGTAGAATTCTACATTTGTTGTTTAACCCACTCATTATGTGTGTGGTTTAACACTCAAGTGGAGTTCTTCATTTGTTATACTCTTACTTCTTCTGTGCATTGTTTAAATCTCGAATAGGCTTCTTCGTTTGACATTATCCCATTCCTTTAGTGTGTTGTTTTAACTCTCAAGTAGAGTTATTCGTTTGTTGTTCATCCCTCTCCAAAGTGTCTTATTTATATCGCTCAAATAGAGTTGTTCGTTTGTTGTTTATTCAATTCCTTTTGTGTTTTGTTTAACTCTCAAGTAGAGTTTTTCGTTCGTTATTTTATCTCCCCTCAGGTGTGTTGTTTAAATCTCAGATTGTCTTCTCCGTTTGTAATTCTCCCACACCTTTATTTTATTGTTTAACGCTCGAGTAGAATTTTACATTTGTTGTTTAACCCACTCATTATGTGTGTGTTAACACTCAAGTAAGTTTTCAATTGTTATACTCTTACTCCTTCTGTGCATTGTTTAAATCTCTAATAGACTTCTTTGTTTGACTCATGCCACTCCTTTAGTGAGTTGTTTAACTCTCAAGTAGACTTTTTCGTTCGTTATTTATTCAACTCCTTTTGTGTTTTGTTTAACTCTCAAGTAGAGTTCTTCGTTCGTTATTTTATTACTCCTCTTGTGTGTTGTTTAAATCTCAAATTGACTTCTCCGTTTGTAATTATCTCACTTCTTTATTGTTTTGTTTAACTCTAAACTAGAATTTTACATTTGTTGTTTATCCCACTCATTATGTGTGTGGTTTAACACTCAAGTAGAGTTCTTCGTTGGTTATACTCTTACTCCTTCTGTGCATTGTTTAAATCTAGAATAGGCTTCTTCGTTTGACATTATCCCATTTCTTTAGTGTGTTGTTTTAACTCTCAAGTAGAGTTATTCGTTTGTTGTTCATCCCTCTCCAAAGTGTCTTGTTTATATCACTCAAATAGAGTTGTTCGTTTATTGTTTATTCAATTCCTTTTGTGTTTTATTTAACTGTCAAGTAGAGTTTTTCGTTCGTTATTTTATCTCCACTCAGGTGTGTTGTTTAAATCTCAGATTGACTTATCCGTTCGTAATTATATCACTTCTTTATTGTTTTGTTTAACTCTAGATTAGAATTTTGCATTTGTTGTTTAACCCACTCATTATGTGTGTGGTTTAACACTCAAGTAGAGTTCTTCGTTTGTTATACTCTTACTCCTTATGTGCATTGTTTAGATCTCTAATAGACCTCTTGGTTTGACATTATCCCACTCCTTTAGTGTGTTGTTTAACTCTCAAGTTGAGTTATTCGTTTGTTGTTCATCTCTCTCCAAAGTGTCTTGTTTTTATCTCTCAGGTAGAGTTGTTGGTTTGTTGTTTATTCAACTCCTTTTGTTTTTTGTTTAACTCTCAAGTAGAGTTCTTCGTTCGTTATTTTATTTTTTTTTTCATAAATAGAGCATATATTAATAAAAGTAAAAGAGTACAAAGCGTAAAAGTAGAGATTACAATGGAACCCACAGGCGGGTTACTGCTTTGAAACAAGTGAAACAAACAGAAACAAAAATAACATAACCGGGATCAAGGTGATCCATGGTTTTGCAACCGAACCTCGTTAAAACCCGGTCGTGGAAAAACCCGGTGGGAAAAACCCATGGTTGGGAAAAGAATACTGGCGTTAGCGTTACGGAAACCTATAATAAAATAAACCGAACATGTCCACTGTGTATGTGAGGTCGAATGACATCAAGGAGAAGTCGAAACCCTCCAGATCGACTTTGAGAGAGCATCGGCGAGTGTTGCCTTCACGAAAAATATGAGACACGAAAATCCATGTCACGCATGAGAGAAGTCGATAGCCAGCGGTTCCGAATTTCCATGGGACCGAGTTAGTACCCGCGGAGAGCAAATTCGCTACATAAGTAGAATCTATCTCCAACCAAATCTTATTCCGATACAGGTGTGAGCGATTCAATGCCGATCATAACCGCAGTAACTCGGCTTCAAAAGCATAAAGCGTGCCGGTGATTTACAAAGCAACCCATCACGGTACCATTGAATCTCTAAAACCCAACGCGATGAGAGGGAGGCGGCAAGAGAACTTCCATCCGTGTTGCATTTAATCCATCCGGGAGAGGATACCATCGGACCTCAATGATATCTCGTGACTTAGGCGGGCACCCTTGAATCTGAAAAGAATGAAGGACTTGTAAATCAACGATTATTAGCCATAGAACCGAGAGGTGGGAATTAGCCTACTTTACAAGACTCCAAATCGGAAGCAAAATAGAATGCCTGAAAGCAGAACACCATCAAATAAGCAGCGATTGCGCGCGATCAAGCACCGAATGCGTCACAAAGGCAGAGCGCCCTAAAGAGAATCGAGAGCTAAAATGTTGACCATGGCATATAACGAAGCTCTCCAAAACTAAAGCAATCTCGAAAAGGAACACGGAAAGATCAAATAGAGTATGCGGATAGTCCGAGTGAATGGACAAGAGACCCGATAAATGGTCTTGGCAATCCATAGCGACATAGCAAAAACACACGCGAAGGACCAACAAAACCCGAGCCCATGGTTTCTCAATAGTTGGAAGAACACCATAAATAGCCTTCAAGCGTGATGAAACGGCGGGGTGGGATAAAAGAACCCGTATCCAAGATCCCGGTCGATCTTAAGGAAGCAGCGGCCATGAGTGATAGGCTTGGTAGAAATCGAACCGTCTGAGATTGATCCGGATCTGATATCGAACCGGATGGAGCGGATGATAGGAGAGAATGTCGCGGTAACATGCGGAAAAGCCGTCTGAACCCGTCGAAAGAAACCAACCAGGAGTCGATACTCGAAATAGGGAACTCGAAGTGATGCGAAGATGAATAGGAATACCAACATCCGCAATCTGTAGCCAAGCCAATCATCAAGCGAAGCGTGGTGAGAGCCTTGACGCTAACCATCTAGACTTGGATTGAAGTGTGGAAACAATCCTTAAATCGAACCAAATCGAGGAAGCGACATAAGGCGTAAGGAAGCATGCGAAGAAAGCGGCTGGCGAAGATATCTAGATATGGAACCTTCACCCAAATATCCCAAGCAAGGCGAAGATCGCCTTATTAGCGAACGGAAGCGAATACCAAGACCACCCTCGGACTTTGGAGCACAACAACGCTTCGAGAGATAAGTCGATGCTCTCTTGAGTATCCAGGTTTGGACGAAATTACGAATGCCGGCATCCATGCGGCAAGAAGAGTCAAAGGCCAGCGATAAACCATCATAGATTGTACAAAAGATCCTGGATCGCGATTGAACAAGACATAAACGACGCCATAGAGAAAGTGCCCTTCCATTTACTAAACTTTTCTAGAATCGAGTCCGCGAGGATTGTAAATGACAAGTCCGAGGTGCCCCAGGAAAAGTGGAACTCCCAATACGTGAAAGGAAGGTGACCCTCGATAATATCCATGATTACGCACAAGTGGTTCTTCACTGGTGAGAAAAGTACTAAGATAAGCCACGGACTTGAGGATTGAAGTGTTGTCCCGACCAAGACATATTTTCCGGGATCTAAGAATAGTCAGGCAATTAGCGATGTAGCCTGCAAAAATAATCACATCATCCGCATAAAGAAGGTGAGAAGGAAAAGTAAGAGATTGTCGATGAATAAAGGGTGAGCTCCTGATTGGCGACCTTGAGAGAAGCTTGCTAAGAACTTCCTCCATGATGCAAAGAGAAGAGGGAAAGAGGATCCCTTGACGAACTCCACGAGAACGAAAGTACCCTTCGGGCCCATTAATCGGAACCGAGAGCTTTGCGGTGAAGAATATGATAAATCCAACCAACAAAGGTAGAAGAGACACCATATTTTGTGAGAAACCATATTTTCGTTCTTCGTTCGTTATTTTATTACTCTTGTGTGTTGTTTAAATCTCAAATTGACTTCTCCGTTTTTAATTATCTCACTTCTTTATTGTTTGGTGTAACTCAAGACAAGACTGTTACATTTGTTGTTTAACCCACTCATTATGAGTGTGGTGTAACACTCACGTAGAATTCTACATTTGTTGTTTAACCCATCATTATGTGTGTGGTTTAACACTTTCAGTGGAGTTCTTAGTTTGTTATACTCTCACTCATACATGCATTGTTTAAATCTCGAATAGGCTTCTTCGTTTGACATTATCCCATTCCTTTAGTGTGTTGTTTTAACTCTCAAGTAGAGTTATTAGTTTTGTTGTTCAACCCTCTCAAAGTGTCTTGTTTATATCGCTCAAATTGAGTTGCTCGTTTGTTGTTTATTCAATTCCTTTTGTGTTTTGTTTAACTCTCAAGTAGAGTTTTTCGTTCGTTATTTTATCTCCTCTCATGTGTGTTGTTTAAATCTCAGATTGTCTTCTCAGTTTGTAATTCTCCCACACCTTTATTTTATTGTTTAACTCTCGGTAGAATTTTACATTTGTTGTTTAACCCGCTCATTATGTGTGTGGTAAACACACAAGTAGAGTTCTTCGTTTGTTATACTCTTTACTCCTTATGTGCATTGTTTAAATCTCTAATAGACTTCTTTGTTTGACACTATGCCACTCCTTTAGTGAGTTGTTTAACTCTCAAGTAGAGTTTTTCGTTTGTTGTTCATCCCTCTCCAAAGTGTCTTGTGTTTATCTCTCAAGTAGAGTTGTTCGTTTGTTGTTTATTCAACTCCTTTTGTGTTTTGTTTAGCTCTCAAGTAGAGTTCTTCGTTCGTTACTTTATTACTCCTCTTGTGTGTTGTTTAAATCTCAAATTGACTTCTCCGTTGTAATTATCTCACTTCATTATTGTTTTGTTTAACTCTAGACTAGAATTTTACATTTGTTGTTTAACCCACTCATTATGTATGTGGTTTAACACTCAAGTAGAATTTTACATTTGTTGTTTAACCCACTCATTATGTGTGTGGTTTAACACTCAAGTGGAGTTCTTCGTTTGTTATACTTCTTCGTTTGACATTATCCCATTCCTTTAGTGTGTTGTTTTAACTCTCAAGTAGAACTATTTGTTTGTTGTTCATCCCTCTCCAAAGTGTCTTGTTTATATCGCTCAAATAGAGTTGTTCGTTTGTTGTTTATTCAATTCCTTTTGTGTTTTGTTTAACTCTCAAGTAGAGTTTTTCGTTCGTTATTTTATCTCCCCTCAGGTGTGTTGTTTAAATCTCATATTGTCTTCTCCGTTTGTAATTATCCCCCTCCTTTATTGTGTTGTTTAACTCTCGAGTAGAATTTTACATTTGTTGTTTATCCCGCTCCTTATGTGTGTGGTTTAACATTCAGGTAGAGTTCTTCGTTTGTTTTACTCTTATTCCTTCTGTACATTCTTTAAATCTCTAATAGACTTCTTCGTTTGACAATATCCCACACCTTTAGTGTGTTGTTTAACTCTCAAGTAGAGTTATTCGTTTGTTGTTCATCCCTCTCCCAAGTGTGTTGTTTATATCGCTCAAATAGAGTTGTTCGTTTTGTTGTTTATTCAATTCCTTTTGTGTTTTGTTTAACTCTCAAGTAGAGTTTTTCGTTCGTTATTTTATCTCCACTCAGGTGTGTTGTTTAAATCTCAAATTGACTTCTCCGTTTGTAATTATCTCACTTCTTTATTGTTTTGTTTAACTCTAGTCTAAAATTTTACATTTGTTGTTCAACCCATTCATTATGTGTGTGGTTTAACACTCAAGTAGAGTTCTTCGTTTGTTATAATCTTCCTCCTTGTGTGCATTGTTTAAATCTCGAATAGACTTCTCATTCGACATTATCCCACTCCTTTAGTGTGTTGTTTAACTCTCAAGTAGAGTTTTTCGTTTGTTGTTCATCCCTCTCCAAAGTGTCTTGTGTTTAACTCACAAGTAGAGTTGTTCGTTTGTTGTTTATTCAACTCCTTTTGTGTTTTCTATAACTCTCAAGTAGAGTTCTTCGTTCGTTATTTTATTACTCCTCTTGTGTGTTGTTTAAATCTCAAATTGACTTTTCCGTTTGTAATTATCTCACTTCTTTATTGTTTTGTTTAACTCTAGACTAGAATTTTACATTTGTTGTTTAACCCACTCATTATGTATGTGGTTTAACACTCAAGTAGAATTTTACATTTGTTGTTTAACCCACTCATTATGTTTGTGGTTTAACACTCAAGTGGAGTTCTTCGTTTGTTATACTCTTACTCATACATGCATTGTTTAAATCTAGAATAGGCTTCTTACGTTTGACATTATCCCATTTCTTTATGGTCGTTGTTTAACTCTCAAGTAGAGTTATTAGTTGTTGTTCATCCCTCTCCAAAGTGTCATGTTTATATCGCTCAAATAGAGTTGTTCGTTTATTGTTTATTCAATTCCTTTTGTGTTTTGTTTAACCGTCAAGTAGAGTTTTTCATTCGTTATTTTATCTCCCCTCAGGTGTGTTGTTTAAATCTCAGATTGACTTCTCCGTTTGTAATTATCTCACTTCTTTAATGTTTTGTTTAACTCTAGTCTAGAATTTTACATTTGTTGTTTAACCCACTCATTATGTGTGTGGTTTAACACTCAAGTATAGTTCTGCGTTGGTTATACTCTTACTCCTTTTGTGCATTGTTTAAATCTAGAATAGGCTTCTTCGTTTGACATTATCCCATTTCTTTAGTATGTTGTTATAACTCTGAAGTAGAGTTATTCGTTTGTTGTTCATCCCTCTCCAAAGTGTCTTGTTTATATCGCTCAAATAGAGTTGTTCGTTTATTGTTTATTCAATTCCTTTTGTGTTTTATTTAACTGTCAAGTAGAGTTTTTCGTTCGTTATTTTATCTCCACTCAGGTGTGTTGTTTAAATCTCAGATTGACTTCTCCGTTTGTAATTATCTCACTTCTTTATTGTTTTGTTTAACTCTAGACTAGAATTTTACATTTGTTGTTTAACCCATTCATTATGTATGTGGTTTAACACTCATTAGAATTTTACATTTGTTGTTTAATCATTATGTGTGTGGTTTAACACTCAAGTGGAGTTCTTCGTTTGTTATACTCTTAATCATTCTATGCATTGTTTAAATCTAGAATAAACTTCGTTTGACATTATCCCATTTCTTTAGTGTGTTGTTTTAACTCTCAAGTAGAGTTATTCGTTTGTTGTTCATCCCTCTCCAAAGTGTCATGTTTATATCGCTCAAATAGAGTTGTTCGTTTATTGTTTATTCAATTCCTTTTGTGTTTTGTTTAACCGTCAAGTAGAGTTTTTCGTTCGTTATTTTATCTCCCCTCAGGTTTGTTGTTTAAATCTCAGATTGACTTCTCCGTTTGTAATTATCTCACTTCTTTATTGTTTTGTTTAACTCTAGTCTAGAATTTTACATTTGTTGTTTAACCCACTCATTATGTGTGTGGTTTAACACTCAGTAAGTTCTTAGTTGGTTATACTCTTACTCCTTTTGTGCATTGTTTAAATCTAGAATAGGCTTCTTCGTTTGACATTATCCCATTTCTTTAGTATGTTGTTATAACTCTGAAGTAGAGTTATTCGTTTGTTGTTCATCCCTCTCCAAAGTGTCTTGTTTATATCGCTCAAATAGAGTGGTTAGTTTAGTGTTTATTGATTCCTTTTGTGTTTTATTTAACTGTCAAGTAGAGTTTTTCGTTCGTTATTTTATCTCCACTCAGGTGTGTTGTTTAAATCTCGGATTGACTTCTCCGTTCGTAATTATATCACTTGTTTATTGTTTTGTTTAACTCTAGATTAGAATTTTGCATTTGTTGTTTAACCCACTCATTATGTGTGTGGTTTAACACTCAAGTAGAGTTCTTCGTTTGTTATACTCTTACTCCTTATGTGCATTGTTTAGATCTCTAATAGACTTCTTGGTTTGACATTATCCCACTCCTTTAGTGTGTTGTTTAACTCTCAAGTTGAGTTATTCGTTTGTTGTTCATCCCTCTCCAAAGTGTCTTGTTTTTATCTCTCAGGTAGAGTTGTTGGTTTGTTGTTTATTCAACTCCTTTTGTTTTTTGTTTAACTCTCAAGTAGAGTTCTTCGTTCGTTATTTTATTACTCTTGTGTGTTGTTTGAATCTCAAATTGACTTCTCCGTTTTTAATTATCTCACTTCTTTATTGTTTTGTATAACTCAAGACAAGAATTTTACATTTATTGTTTAACCCACTCATTATGAGTGTGGTTTAACACTCAAGTAGAATTCTACATTTGTTGTTTAACCCACTCATTATGTGTGTGGTTTAACACTCAAGTGGAGTTCTTCGTTTGTTATGCTCTCACTCCATACGTGCATTGTTTAAATCTCGAATAGGCTTCTTGGTTTGACATTATCCCACTCCTTTAGTGTGTTGTTTAACTCTCAAGTAGAGTTATTCGTTTGTTATTCATCTCTCTCCAAAGTGTCTTGTTTATATCGCTCAAATGGAGCAGTTCCTTTGTTGTTTATTCAATTTCTTTTATGTTTTGTTTAACTCTCAAGTAGAGTTTTTCGTTGGTTATTTTATCTCCCGTCAGGTATGTTGTTTAAATCTCAGATTGCCTTCTCCGTTTGTAATTATCCCACTCCTTTATTGTGTTGTTTAACTCTCTTGTTGAATTTGACATTTGTTGTTTAACCCACTCATTATGTGTGTGGTTAACACTCAAGTAGAGTCCTTCGTTTGTTATACTCTTTATTCCTTATGTGCATTGTTTAAATCTCTAATAGACTTCTTTGTTTGACACTATGCCACTCCTTTAGTGAGTTGTTTAACTCTCAAGTAGAGTTATTCGTTTGTTGTTCATCCCTCTCCAAAGTGTCTTGTTTTTATCTATCAAGTAGAGTTGTTGGTTTGTTGTTTATTCAACTCCTTTTGTGTTTTGTTTAACTCTCAAGTAGAGTTCTTCGTTCGTTATTTTATTACTCCTCTTGTGTGATGTTTAAATCTCAAATTGACTTCTCCGTTTGTAATTATCTCACTTCTTTATTTTTTTGTATAACTCTAGACTAGAATTTTACATTTGTTGTTTATTCCACTCATTATGTATGTGGTTTAACACTCAAGTAGAATTTTACATTTGTTGTTTAACCCACTCATTATGTGTGTGGTTTAACACTCAAGTGGAGTTCTTCGTTTGTTAAACTCTTACTCCTTCTGTGTATTGTTTAAATCTCGAATAGGCTTCTTCGTTTGACATTATCCCGTTCCTTTAGTGTGTTGTTTTAACTCTCAAGTAGAATTATTCGTTTGTTGTTCATCCCTCTCCAAAGTGTCTTGTTTATATCGCTCAGATAGAGTTGTTAGATTTTATTTGTTTATTGATTCCTTTTGTGTTTTGTTTGTTTAACTCTCAAGTAGAGTTTTTCATTAGTTATTTTAACTCCCCTCGGTGTGTTGTTTAAATCTCAGATTGTCTTCTCCATTTGTAATTATCCACACTTATTTTGTTGTTTAACTCTCGGTAGAATTTTACATTTGTTGTATCCCTCCTTGTGTGTAGTTTAACACTCGGGTAGAATTCTTCGTTTGTTATCTCTTATTCATACATGCATTGTTTAAATCTTTAATAGACTTCTTAGTTTGACAATATCCCACACCTTTGGTGTGTTGTTTAACTCTCAGTAAAGTTATTAGTTTGTTGTTCATCCCTCTCCCAGTGTGTTTGTTTATATGCTCGAAATAGAGTTGTTCGTTTTATTGTTTATTCAATTCCTTTTGTGTTTTGTTTAACTCTCAAGTAGAGTTTTTCGTTCGTTATTTTCTCTCCTCTCAGGTGTGTTGTTTAAACTCAGATTGACTCTCCGTTTGTAATTATCCCACTCCTTTATTGTGTTGTTTAACTCTCGAATAGAATTTTACATTTTGTTTTTTAACCCTCATTATGTGTGAGATTTAACTCAAGTAGAGTTCTTAGTTTTTATACTCTTTACTCCTTATGTGCATTGTTTAAATCTCTGTAGACTTCTTTGTTTGACATTATCCCACTCCTTTGGTGTGTTGTTTAACTCTCAAGTAGAGTTTTTTAAGTTTGTTGTTCATCTCTCTCCAAAGTGTCTTGTGTTTATCTCACAAGTAGAGTTGTTGGTTTGTTGTTTATTCAACTCCTTTTGTGTTTTGTTTAACTCTCAGTAAGTTCTTAGTTCGTTATTTTATTACTCCTCTTGTGTGTTGTTTAAATCTCAAATTGACTTCTCAGATTTGTAATTATCTCACTTCTTTGTTGTTTTGTTTTAACTCTGAACTAAATTTTACATTTGTTGTTTATCCCATTCATTATGTGTGTGGTTTAACTTTTCAGTAGAGTTCTTCGTTTGTTATACTCTTATCCATACGTGCATTGTTTAAATCTGAATAGACTTCTCATTGACATTATCCTCCTTTAGTGTGTTGTTTTAACTCTCGAAGTAGAGTTTTTGGTTTTGTTGTTCATCCTCTCAAAAGTGTCTTGTGTTTTATCTCTTAAGTAGAGTTGTTAGTTTGTTGTTTATTCAACTCCTTTTGTTTTGTTTAAC